>CM035434.1:85009882-85392382 GCA_020310875.1 Ceratopteris richardii
GAAGATCAATTCTAGTGGAAGACTTTGTACTAACAACAAGGATAAGAACATCAATTCTAATGGAGCCAATGGTTGATTGTGCATAATGGGCTATAGACTGGCAAAAAGTATAAGAAGATTGATTATAATGGAGGGCTTTTGCATTCTGCAATATTGACGAAGACTTGTGTGAAGAACTAGAGCATTAGGAACACCAATTTCTAGAGAGAAGACTCTCCTCCCAACCTTATGCCTCTATATAGCTCTCTTCATGGAAGTGTCCTCTCTCACGGATTGATGCTATCAATTTAAGTGTCAGCCATGTAACGACATGTGCTCCAAGTGTATGAGTTGATTGGAGTCAACTCAAGTGGATGCTTTTAGAAGGTTTTAGAGATCTTGGGGTGAAATAAACTCCCATGACTCATAGGACTTGAACCCAAGATCTCTTCCTTCACATCCATTTGGCTTAATCAGTAAGCCATGTATCTTGCTTGTCTTAGAGAGCACATAAACATTGCTTAATTCTAATCTCAAAATTTGTCCCTACACGAGAATGACCAAATGATGTCCAATTTTGGGTCTCTTAACCACTTTGACATTCATGTCATAACCACATTATTTCCCCCTTAGTTTTTTTTTGTCCTAAAAAACAGAGCTATATAAAAAAACTATAGAGATGCTCTCAAGCCTCATATTATGGTCTAGAAGAATATGTTTCATCTCTGTGGAAGGATTGTATTCCAAATGAATAGAGGGGAACCTACTATTTGATCCATGTCCAAATGATTCCCAACACTAACTGGCCTTTGCACTTGATAAATTGATCCGAGTACAAAGTAGGGAATGAATGACAATGGTGGATTAGAAAATTTTCTTGCCCAATTCACCATTTTCACTTTTTGCTATTTGGGAAATAACAAGTGAAATGGGTGGATTCAAGATACTAGTCCATTATTGGGCTAGTGCATGAACTTAGCAAATCAGGTGGGATTTCTATCCTTGTCAAGACTTTGAGAGCTTTTGTTCCATTTGAATTTGGTTTGGAAATCAAATTGTAATATTGGTTCATTCAAATATCTTAGATGTTTATACCATAATACACTTCCAACCAACGTTTAATTGACTTATGATGTGATTGGAGGACTACTTTGTCCAAATAGGCTTGAAAAGCCTAAGTAAGATTGGTCAAATTGAACTAGAGCAAAGCGAATTCTAAACGAACTTTATTTGACTTAGGATACTTTTCTCAAAGACTTGGCTTAATTTCTTGGGAATTGTCAAACCTATGGCCAATTCCTAACTCTTTTCTCTTTAAGAGCATTATGAACTATTGTAGAGAAGATCAAAATCCTTCTTTATCCATTGTAAGGTTGGGATAAGAACTTTTCTTGAAGCAAACTTAGATAGAAAATTGAATGGATTCTTGCATGTAACATCTTTCTATGATGTTTGCTTTAGTTACCTATTCTAACATACTACTCCCAACTTTTGAAGTTTCAATCCCCTTGGGGATTCAAACTTACTTCAAGATTCATTCCAATAATAAAAGATACATATGGATCCATGGTCCTTAATCCCATACCATTAAAATCTAACATACCATACCACCCTCATTTATATTCATATTGACATGTGGGTGATATGTATTTTAAAGTCCAAAGTCATCTCCATAGAGTACCTTCTTAGTCAAATCCTCTAAAGCATTTGAAGTTAGTGACTTATATTTATCTTGACCTTTTCTATGCTTCAAGTTTTTGGATCACAAGGTCATTCCAAGATCTTATGCTTGGCATATATTTTATGCCAAAAGCTTGAAATCTCTTCATTGAATAAACACAACCTTCTTTTCTAGGTTCTACAAAAGAAAACCAATTTAGTTGCAACTTACTTGAATTCCTCATATTCAAGACTATTGGTTGTTACTCAACAAATTTATGGCGACAATAGTTTTTACCTTCTTATCTTTAGACTCATTTATGCTTGAAGCTTTAAGTAGCTACCCTAGGGATTTTATAGGGATCTCTCTATTGCATATATCTAAGCATCTACTAATGCCTGTGAACTTTACCTTTGTGAAATTCTTTTAAGAATACATGAACTTATCTTTTACCCTCCACATATTTAATTATCGTATTTATGGTTGCTAATTACATACTTGGAACTAAAAATTATTTTGACTTTCACACGTTCATTTTGAGAAGTGGAAACTTGTGTGAAGCTACCTTTAGGGATCCCAAATTCTCATTACTATAGCATGACATAAAGTTACTTTCTAGGTAATTTTACTAATTTCCTAAACATCTATATCCTAAAGATGTTTTTTTTTATACTTTCTAACCCATTAGTTACATCACTTTTGATGGGTACGTTCTATTTTTTTCAAAATATATAAAGATTTATAAGCCATCATCATATGAGAGCTTTTCTCTTTAACTAGATATCTTTCATAATCTTTTTTTCTCTTGTTCTAAACATATTTGTGAGCTACATGTGTTTGGGAAAGCTCATGATCAATTAATAACCTTTACTTGGAACTTCTTACTTTCCCAAAGATAAGTTCATCCTTAAATATCTTAGGAAAAATAACTTAAATCATGAAATAAGAAAACTTTACTATTTCATTTAATTTCTTATCTTTAGGAACTATCTCATTTTTTAAAGACCACTTATCCAGGTTTCATCTTGAGATGCAAGTATCTTAAATGAAACCTCAAAATTCAATGATCTAAGTTTCATCATGAGATGTAAGTCACTTGATTGAATCCTCAAAGAAACTCTCTAACTCTTCAAAAAGAAGAGGCTTTAAAGTTTTCACGATATTGGCACTATGGGTCATTTATATAGATGCAATCCTGAACTAAACACACATAAAATTAATTTTAGATCTCAATTTTTTTTAGATGTAGCTACTTATCCTTGATTTCCATCATTACCTTGGATGAAATAAAATGAGATCTCTCAATTCAAAGTGCTCATGAAATTTTGAAACTATGATGAGTTATCATCCTACTGAGGATGCATGAGAAGTTACAAAAGAAAGTATAAGATCTTTTCGAACTATTTTTCTTTTCAAGTGAATCTCTAAGTATCTCTAATACATAGAGTACTCATTGAATATTCCAAGTTTGCTAATATACATGTATTCTTGGCCATAAAATGTACTCTTTGAATGAAGCTTTGTAACTTGGTTCTCTTTAATTTTGCTTACTTTGTATTAAGCAAGACTTATAACTATGTGATATCGAAGGACCACTTTGGGAAGGAACTTTTAGATACTTGAGTTACAAAGTTATAGCTAGTATGAATTTGCAAGTATCTAGCTTCACTTCTGGTCGAATGTCATGCTTAAGTAAGCTAGCTACTTAGAAAGGTATAGTCACTTGTATAATTTTCATATAATTAGCAAAACAAAGTGACTTTAAATCACGCCAAAGCATGTGCTTACATGCATGTGATTTGCATGTTATTGCATGTTCAAATTTATTCAAGCATTCTTTTACTTGAAATAGGCTTGACATGCATGCACTTCATGCACCTACAACAAACATACTATTTTTTCTTCCTTTTGTATCAATATGCTAGTGCACATGGTTGAGTGCATAAAAAACGTTCTCTAAGAATAGAAAACTTGTGATGTGCATAAAAGAAATCTTTATGCTTAAATTTTTGCTTTGAAAGCATTCTTTTGAAAAGAGGATGCATAAATATTCGTTCTTTTAAGTGCATGAAGTAAAAATCATTACTTATGGAGGGATGCAATTACTTGATGCTATTCTAATACATACATGCTTGCCTAATATCAAATTTGATATCTTTTACTATGATTCAATCATGAACCTAACCAAAATAACTGAGAACTATGACAAGCAGACATTGAAATCAAACATAAATCTCAAAATAATTAGCTCTTCTATGAGCTACATCCTTCCTTTGCCTTTCAGAAGAGTGTTTGTTATAATTTGGAGTTTTCCTCTCAAATCATCATAGTATAAAGGATTAGCATAAATAAAACCTTTAATATTTCAATCTGGAAGTATGCTAAGACCACAACCCCTTCTAGTACCAATGGGATCCAAGAAATTGAGAGAAAAGACCATATTATCTGATATTTTTTGAAGAAGAAGTTGAAAACTAGGGTTTATGATATCTTGAGGTAGGAAGTATTTTTTATGATTCCTATGCCTATGCTAGTTTCCTTATAGATTCAAATGTGAACTCATAATTGAATTTCATTACATGTATCATCATGAAGAGGCAATCGTGATTCTGACAAACGTGGTATTCTTCACAACCAACATTAGTTTCTTGCAATTAACCATACAATATTGTAAAGACTACTCTCCTCACAAGATTCACTCAGTAATACATACGCCTCACCAAAAAAATCCATGAGAAACACAAGGAAAACATTCACATTTTGGCCATGAAAACTAAAGAAAAGGGAGAAATCACGATTTTCTGCTAAGAGTTCTCAAATTCTCATTCAACAAGTACAAGTGATCAGCATCCCTTCCAAATACAAAATTTTGACATTTATACTTTTCAAGCGTCTGTGTTCACACTTGAAAATTAGGTCCTTTCAACTTTTAATCTAAAAATAATTAAGATTGAGAGCTCCAAAAAATCTCTAAAAAATACATAGCATCTAATGGATCATGAGGAAAACTCTTCCTCATTTTTACATCATTTGATAATCATATGTACAAAAAATATCTATTTTACAAAAATCCTTTTAGTCTTCAAAAAAACATATTCTAACATTTCTTCCCCTCCTATACTTTTTGGCATCTTTGGCAAAAAGTTGATTCGATAGAGTGCAGATTCTTCAGTGCTTCTTCTTTCTTTGATACACTTGAGCGAGGAGGTCATGAATCTTTCTTTCAGTCACATCTAAATTGTTGACCATCTCAAACAAGGCTTTTCTCCACTGTACTATTGCTTCTCGTTTATCAATGACATCCCTTTTTACGTATTCAGTGTAAGTTGCTTCATATGATGTAAGTCTTGACTTTGTAATCACTGAGACTCCCTTTCAAAAAACCCATAATCAAAAGCATCTTCAAAAAAAAGTACGTAATGGCTGCCCAAAAATATTATTCTATTGTAATAAGCCATGAGACATATCCTATCAGGTGTCCTCATTATTCTTGTTGTTAATATACAAGCAGGGTCATTTACATCCTTGTATGAAGTTATCACTGCTTCAGCTATGTCCACCATATAACTCTTGGTTGGCCATGTTCCTTCCTTAGGTCCTTCTATATTGGGAAAATTTAACCATCTAGCTAGAATTAAGCCTTCATTTCTTCTTTTCCAATAATCTAATCAATCTCTTCTTCTTGCTACAAGACAATATGCTCCATTTATCTTTTGTTGTAAAGGAGCTTCCTTACAAATCTTCCTGCACTCTTTATGAGCATCAAGTCATTTATTTCTCCAAGCACGTTTGACTTCTCGAACAATTGTTTGGTTACATTGATATCTTCTTCATAATCCATGAATTGGTATCCCTACTCTTGCAGTTTGATAATTCTTTATGCTTTCCAAAATCATGCAAAAAGGAATACCCAATCCATCAGCAGCCCAACGATGTTGATCTAGGTTCACACCATTTTCTAATGCAAATTTTACTATTTGATTTTCATACTCATCATGCATCTTTGTGATATATTCCATTCTGGCTTCTCTACTTAATAGTTGTTGAATAAATTCTTTTGAATATTCTTCTATTGGTATTTCTTCTTCAGAAGTCATGACATGTTCCTCAAGTGGAGGAGACATCTTTGTTGTTTCTTTGACTACTTCCTATTCCTGTTTCTTTTGTAGTTGTTCCTCCAGCTTCTTTTGCTTTTGTACCTGTTTTTCCACTTGATTCTTCCAATCCTCCAATTCTTTCAGTAATCCTTCTTTTTGCTTTTCCCATCCTTCTCTCTCTTTTACTATGTCCTGCCTCACCTTGTTGTAACCTTTCATGGCACTTACTGCATGTGCATTGGCTTGCCTTAGGAACTCTGCAAAATTTGTATTTTGATTCCATTTTCTTGAGATTTTCTTCCAATTGACTAATGCTTTCCACTTGTTTTGTACATTTTTCCTCCAAAAAATTTATTCTATTCTTATTCTGTACATCCTGAGTCTCTAATACTAAAATCTTGCCCATGAGTTGCTTATTCTTTTCTTGTATTTCCTTAATTTGCTCCTACATTCTAGATTTCTCCTTGTTTTGTTCCCCTATGACTCTACTTTCTCTTATGAATTTTGATTCAGCCACCATACCTGATAGGATCATATTACGGCTTGATGGTTTGAAATTCTCTATATCCCATGATAGTTTTACATGCATTCCTTATATCCTTTGGAATTCTTCCCAATCCCGTACTTACTTCCAATTGCTTTAGCTCAATTTTCTTCTCTTCAGTTTGACATTTGTCTTCTTCTTTTTCCTCTCACTCATCATCTTCTGTCTGTTCCTCTTCTTCATCATCTTTGACATCTCTAGTATTAATCTTTTCATCTTCTTGCTCTGCCTTCTCGTGTTCTTTCTGATCTGCATCTTGATCCATAATGACAATCTGCTCTTTTCCTTGTCTCTCTTGGTCACCTTCTTCTTCATCTATGTCCATCTTCTCATATTCCTCCTCCTGATTTGTTATTTCTACAAAGCCTTGATCCTCATAATGATGCTCATCTTCCTTATGCTCTTCTTCTCCTTGCTCTTCTTTTCCTAGATCCAATAAGACTTCCTCAAAATTTTTTACTGATTTCTAGTTCTGAAGCAATTTCATTCTCCTCAATCTTCTTTATTCCTTCATCTTCCATAATTCTCTGACAATATTCTGCTTTAGAAGATTGGACGATGATATTCATGGCTTCATTCAGCCTTCCATGACCTTTCCCTTATTCCGGAACCTTGAGTATCTTCCTTTTCTTTACCTTTATCTTTCCTTTTCTTCTCTTCATCATCTTCTAAAGAGGTACATTTTCAATGACTTTGTTTGAGACTCACCAGATCCCATTCCTTTTTCTAATACCTGGGTTTGTGCTTCCACCTGTACTTGTTTCACTGGTGTTCCTGGTAATGATAAATTTAGACTTCTTAATCAAAATCCTTCTATAGCTGAGTCTGACTCAGATGACACTTTCCCTTTTCCCTTGTCAACTACCTTTTCCATCTTTTCCTCTTGCATTTCCTGCTTCTTCCCTATGACAAATCCTTCAGAAATGTTATCTACTTCTAGCATTCAAGTTTCCATAGCTTTTCTCTTGTCTTTTCTTGTAGCTTTCTTCTTTAGAGTTATCTTCCTTTGTACCTTCTTCCTAGCTACTATTGTTATTCTGATTTCTGGTGGTCCTTGAAGTTCTTTGAAATAGGCTAATAATTCTACTTGTTTTTTCACAAAAACTTCTTCTATCTCTACAACCATCATCTACTCATGAAGATCCTCATAGTGTTCTATTTCTTCGTGCTTCTAGTCAGTAGCTTTGTCAAAATAATTTTCTAACATCTTTTGATACTGTGCTTCATACACAACCCTTTTATCTCCTCCCTGTGTCAAGTAAGCATACAACTTCTCTTTTCCTTTTTGAGGTGGATGTGTTTCTTTATCAGCCTACACTTTCTTTTGCTCTGCTTGAATCTCTTCCTTGGACACTTCTTCTTGCTTCAATTCAAGCTTCATGGGGTCCATTTTCCTCTTCTTACTTGGTTGGGCTTCTTCTACTGCTACCACCTTCCTCTTACTGCCCACCTCTTTAACCCCCATAGATTTTGGAGGACTTCCCATGCTAGCCATCATAATTCTGAATATCTGAGCATCTAGAGCCAATTGTAAATTTTCCTCCATCCCAAGTACATAATAGATGGTTCTAGTAAAAAATTGGGCTCCATTCATGAACTTCCTTACTGACCAATGCCTTGCTGCTTCTTTAAGCTACTCATGAATATATGGAGTTACATCCATAACACCAAAGGGCTTGGTTTTATCTTTGTTTAGCATGATGAGGGTGACTGGTTTGTGAGGTATTGTATCCCTAGGCATTCTTGGGAAACATAAGTACTAAAGAAACATCCTTATAGCTATTTTTGCATTTTCCTTTCCTTTGAAGTCAGTGAATTTGGAGTAACCTGCATATCTTGTAGCATTCCTCTTTAGAAAGCTGACATCCAACTTGGTTACCATAGTATAGAACTTCAAAGCATTCCTGATATGCTCTGGCTTAATGGATATCTGCACTTCCTCACCATCCTTATTATTTACTCTGCACATGAAATAGGCCTCATTGCCCATTCCCAATTCTTGTAAACTTGACATTACTTGTGACACCCTTTCAAAGTGTAAAGCCGCCGGATGGGCATTATGTAATTTATATTTTTCTATACCGCACGTACCGAAAGGTCGTAGCGAAGTGTTGTACCCTTTTTATCAATTAATGAAAAGGCATTACGGTGGTTCTCCGATAGCGAGGAGATGGGATCGCCAGACTGTCTGTCTGGGCGATTTGCGACCTGTGGAGACATTGTAGTGGAGATTTCTGTAATTCTGAGTATTATCTCTTTACCTTGTTGAATCACATTAATGTCTGATTAACACAGTAATGTTTGTTGGCGATATTAAGTCTGTGCTACGGTAATCATTACTCTCTGCGTTACATACTATGAAAAGCCTAACCGGAATATGAACAATAATACTGTGTAGAAGAGATTATACTGGATAAAACGTACTGCTTGTTTGATAAGTTAAATGGGAAAATAAGATACAGGGCCTCTGATTTATCAGACCCCTACCATCCCCAAGAACCGGAAAAGAACTTAAAAGTGTCTGTGATGGAAAGTGCACTTTTAACATTGGCGCCATCTGTGGGAAGATGGCAATGGATTGAGAATAATCAGTAAGGTGGAGCAGCACGTAAGGCAAGTGGTGCAGAGGCGATATATGCCAGTTACTCGGTCCGACGAGTCTTATCCGAAGTATAGGAGAGACAAGCATCCCTAGGCGGTACCAAATCTATTAGGGACACCCCCAGGTGGTAGAAGTGCAAGCCGGTTAAGCCCAGTTGTCGAAGGAGCGGAGCTAGTTAGCAGTGATTCCGGTACTAGTTCGGTGATACATGACGAGATTCTGGTAGATTTCGGTATAATTTTGGTACGTTCTGAAGAAGGTACAGTAACTTTTGAGTGTACAGGGACACAGTGCGCAGTTGGTTCGACACCATCTGATCAGAATTTGAATCTTTCCGGTGATAACATGGTGGTACCAAGTGAGACTGTTTCTGGTGAAAAGACAACTTGGTGCAGTGAAAGTTGGCCGGAAGGTGAGCAGTCTGATAATACAGATTGCGAAGGACAAGACACACCCCCTCATAACTCAAGAAACAGCAGTGGTACCAATATTAGCACCATGAGTGGTTACCAACAGCAACAACAATAGCAACAGCCACATCTAATCATTCCACTTCAGCCGGTTCCAACAGGGGTGACGTACACAAAGTTCGGTGGATTTCCAGGGGACGATCCTGATGCACATGTGTGCACGTTTGAGATCAGTTATGTAGTATTAAACCATCCACCTGACCCGACGTACAAAGCCATCGTATTTCAGGCTACATTGGTCAATGAAGCAGCGAGGTGGCTAACAGAGTATGATATCAACCATTTCGCTAACTATGATGATGTGAGAGACACGTTTTTATAGAGGTTCTGATTGAAGAAGAATCCCGCCGAAATCTTCGACTATTTGCAGAACAATCGACAGAAGCCGCACCAGACTGTTCAAGAATATGCAACATTGTTTAGAACTCATTTAAGACAATTGCGTCCGGCACATGCTAATCTACCGGATGATGTTATAACCCAGTGGTTCATTAACGGTCTGACCCCACAGCTAAGACAAATCATGATCATCCGCTGTGTGGGGGCTATGACACTAGATCCTGTTATTGCGATGGCCCTGCAACTAGAGCATAAAGTTGGGGGATTCACCGAAGATTTGGAGTGGTTGAAAGCCAGTAAGAACGTAATAGATGATCCGACTAAATAGATGTATTGCACCAAGTGCAAAAATCCAAGGCACACTAGTGCTACATGTGCCCTTAACTAGATGTATTGTGCCATCTGCAACACAACCGGACACTCAACGGAAAATTGTGCGTATAATGCTAAAGTGCAGGGACGAGCAGCTGTAAATGCTATTATACAAGAATCAGGTCAGCCAGCCACCCATTACGTGCCGCCACAAATGCGAAACAATCAGTCGCAAGGATACAGGAATTACTGGGGACAGCGGAATACCAATTTCAATGCCAATCGATGGCAGACTGGTACATCAGCAGAGGGTACTTCTCTGCCACCACCTCGATGCCATTTTTGCGGTGAGATTGGCCACATCCGGAGATTTTGCAAGGATGCAGCAGAATACGATAAACGGAAGAAGGAGCGTCAAAACCCGATGACCAACATGGTCTATATCTCACCAGTGGAATCACAAGCAGCAGTGGTCCAGACAAGATCGGGTAAGCAGTTGCAACCAATAGCTGAGGTGTTCGAACCTGGTATCCATGTGCAGCAGCGAATGTATACCAAAGCTAGCCAATGGGCAGCTAAAGAGCAAATTGTGTTTCCTGATCCAATTCCGGTAACACAAGTTCCCCTGCCAAAGGCGAGAGCGAATGAACAAAATCCTAACCCAGTAACAGCAGATCATCATCAGAAGCGGTGAGGAGTACGATTCAAACAAATCGGGTATGGGAGATTCTATCTAAGGCTTCAATTACACTCCCTTTGGGATAGTTGTTCGCATTGGTGCCAGGAGTTAGGCAGCAATTTCAACAATAGGTCAGTCCTGGATCTCCTGGTACTCCGGCGACTGGAACAATACAACCAGAAACTGATTCTATGGTGGATCATTCAGTCCCATTAATCGCTGTCTGGCATAAAAATCAAAAGATTACTCAAGTGCTAATTGATGGCGGTTCGGGTGTGAATATAGCAACTGCAGCTCTCTGCAAGAAATTGGGGTGGACCCAAATCGAGCCCGTCCAATTTCTTGTAAGAATGGCAGACCAATCCCAAGTCCATCGGGTGGGATTAGTACGGAATATCCCGATTACTCTACAGGATACCACGTTCAAAATGACTTTTGTAGTCTTAGAACTACCAGAATCCAGCCTCGACTACAATCTCCTTTTCGGTCGACCATGGTTGAAACAAGCCTTAAAGTTGTACAGGATTGGTCAGCTCAAGAATTGACTTTCAAAGATAATCACCGTAAATATGTTGTTAAACTGGATGCCATCCAGCCTTGCGAGCTTCGTGCCAGACCATATGTAGCGGAGCCGGTCCACATGTTGGATGGCTTATCTGACGATGAGGAAGAGGCGTTTCTGAAGAACAATTAAGATCTGATCTCCTTAGGTACTGTAGATCTTCAATTAGTAGCGGACAAGTGGAGTCCGACAGCATGTACGGTTGTTCCCGTTACCGGAGAGGTAGATGCAGATGATAGTGTTGCTATGGATGGAGCCACCCTACATCAACTTTTACCGTCAGCTGACGATTTGGTGAAACCTCGACAATTTTATATCTCGGAAGATCAATTAGTCACATATAATTTGGGTGATGAGGTTAATCTGCGACAAGTTAAGATCAAGGCAGGGTTGTTAGAGACATTTCACGAGGATTTGATACGACTCCTGCGTGAGTTCTCCGATGTTTTTGCGTGGGACTATCGCGATATGAAAGGTCTTGATCCGCGGATCTATCAACATCGGGTAGTGCTCAAACCAGAGGCGAAGCCAATTAAACAATCCAGTCACCGAATGAACCCCAATTATGCAGCACAGGTCAAAGCAGAACTCGATCGTTTATTGAAGGTGGGATTCATTGTACCAATCGAGCACGCTGAATGGATATCTCTAATCGTGATTGTTCCGAAGAAAAATAAACAGCTGCGTATTTGTGTGGATTATCGAAAACTAAATGCGGCCACGGTACCTGATCCATTTCCTCTCCCCTTTCTCGACACAATGCTAGACAGAGTGGCAGGGCACGAGATGTACTCCTTTGTGGACGGCTACAGTGGTTATAACTGTTGATATATTTAGGTAGTGATGTGTGTGAACACTCTAGGACCGCCGGGGCACTTTTTTCCCTCTTTAGGAGGTTTTTTTACCTTGGCTTGTATATACGCCTATTGCCCTAATGGGCTACTTATCTTTGTACATTCTCTAGTAATACATTCAGTCTTGTGTGTTGTGCTCCAAGCTTCTTCTTCTTCCTTGTGCTGTTCGCGTGCTTCCGCAGACGTCTAACTCCAACAATTGGTATCAGAGCAGGTCGTTGCTTCTTCTAGGGCGCCGTCAACACTCCTCCGTTTGCAGTCTCAGATTCGCACAAAATTTGGTGAGCATACTCAGGGTGTTTCCGAGATCAAAACAGCTTTGCTATGTGGTGCCGAAATCGCGATCTGAGCTCGTTTCGGCCTCCGAACGCACTATCGCAGTGCTTGTGCAGGCTATTTCGTCCTTTTGTGCCAAAGGTATATACTAGTTTCTGTTCGCCAGTTTAAGCGTCTCGAAGTCTGCTACAGGTCTAGCAGAACTCGTCTGGGCAGTTCTGTTCAACTTTTTGAGATACAGTCAATTTTCTGCATCAAGGTATTTTAGTCACCAGCCATGGCTGAAAGCAGTGATGTATTCCGTATGTTGGCTGTTGAGGATAAGTTGGATGGTACCAACTACACATTATGGGCTTATATGATGCGACATGTACTGGTTGCAAAAGGATTGTGGAACATTGTGCAGGGTGTTGAAAGACGTCCTCTTACACCTGTAACGACAGGTACTGCAAATACAGGTGTTGGAGCTGATGAAGATGGTGTCGAAGATGATATTCCGCAGATTCCTGTTCGTGCTGCTGTTTCTGTTGCACCTACTGCAGAGCAGATTCGTTGGGATGGCAGAGATGCCCAGGCACATGCATTGATAGCTTTGTCTGTCAAACGTGCCATTATTCCTCACATTCGCTCTTGTAGAACAGCAAAGGATGCTTGGGATACACTTACCACTTTGTACCAGGCTAGGAATGAGGCTCGTGTTGCTTACCTCCGAAAACAGTTGGAGAGTGAGCACATGAATGAAGGTGATTCGATGGATAGTTTTTTTACAAAGATCAAAGACCTGAAGGAACAATTGATTTCTGCTGATGAGGTTATACCAGATAGCTCACTTGTGCAGACCGTTCTGAATGGCCTTCCTGATTCATATCAGAGTTTTGCCTCTACTCTTCGATTGATGATGAAAGGCAATCCGAATGCCTTGTCATTTGAGGAATTAGTCTCTGTTCTGTTGCAGGAAGATCAGTCCAGGCAGAACAGGTCCATTATGCGTGTTGCAGATCAAGCTTTCCTGGCTAGTTAGAAGGGCAAAGGAAAATGGAGCTCTTCTACTAGTAAGCAGAAATCTGCAAATGCTGCACAATCGAAGAACCAGGATAAAGATGAGAAGAAATCAGAAAAGCAGAAATTGTTCTGCAAGTAGTGTAAAGGAAATGATCATATTATAAAGAACTGTCCAAAACTGGCTGCTAAAGAGGCAAAGAAGAAAGAGGCTGGAATGGTTGTTGCAGAGGCCTCTACACCAAAAACAGAGTCTGCAAATCTTGTGCAGGAAGAAGAATGGGCGTTTGCTACTGTCTGCAGTTTTGACCCATCTTCTCATGATCAGTGCATGTCTGCAGTAGACTTAGATGTTTGGTACTTTGACAGTGGGGCGACCAAACATATTACCTCGCAGCGCAGTTTCTTCTCTTCACTCGAGCCTGCCCCTACAGGGAATACTGTCACATGCGCCAATAACTCCTCTTATCCTGTTATGGGAGTTGGTAAGATCATTCTGACTACTGCTGATGGTAGTTCTTTCACTTTTTCAGATGCTTTATTTGTGCCAGGGATAAAAAAGAACCTGTTATCAGTTTCTGCATTAGCCAAGATTGGCTTGGTTGTGAAATTCGTTGATGACAGGTGTACAGTCCATGATCTCTCAAATGGCGATGTGATTATTGCTTCTGGCATTTTATGTCGTGGGCTGTATAAGCTCATAGACTATGAAAAATCTGTGAATGATTCGGCATGTGCAGTTCATGATTCTCAGGCTATGTCAGATGCAAAGCTTTGGCATGCACGCTTTGGTCATCTGAATTTTGCTAGTTTGTTACGCCTGCAGAAATCTGAAATGGTGTCCTCTTTGCCCAAACTTGAGGCACCTGGAAAACATGTTTGTGAAGGCTGTATTTTGGGCAAAATGCAGCGTTCTTCCTTTCCAAAAAATGGTTCAGTTCGGGCTATGCAGAAATTGCAGCTTGTACATAGTGATGTCTGTGGTCCTATGCAGACACCCTCTTTTGGAAATTACCTTTACTTCGTGACATTCATTGATGATTTTTCCAGGCATGCATGGGTATATCCACTCAAAGCAAAGTCCGAAGTGTTCATGTGCTTCAAACAGTTTTTGGTTTTGGCTGAAAATCTCTCAGTATGTAAAATGGGCACCCTCCGTTCTGATCGAGGGGGGGAATATATGTCTTCAGATTTTAATGCATTTCTGGCTGAACGTGGGATAAAACACCAGTGTACAGTGCCGTATACACCTCAACAGAATGGAGTTGCTGAACGAAAGAACAGGTCACTCATGGAGATGGCGAGGTGCATGGTCAAAAGTCAGGCTTTACCACATAGTTTCTGGCTTGAGGCTATCATGTGTGCAGCATATGTACTGAACAGGTGTCCCACGAAAGCGTTGCAGTCTATCACTCCATATGAGGCTTGGCATGACCGCAAGCCATCTGTTGCTCATCTGCGTGTTTTTGGTTGTTTGGCATATGCATTATTGCCTGAACAACATCGCAGAAAATTTGATGATAAGGTAGTAAAATGTATTTTTGTTGGGTACAGTTCTGAAAGTAAAGGCTATCGTCTGTATCATCCACAGACTAAATGCATTCTGGTTAGCCGTGATGTTGTCTTTGTGGAAGATGCTATTCAGCCATTGCTTTCATGTACTAAGGAGACATCTCTTAGCTCCAAAGACATGTATGATACTTTGATGCCTCTTTTTACAGGTGGACAGGCTAGCGCTGGTCCTAATGAGGCAACTTCTCAGCCTTTGCAGGTTTCATATGATGATGCAGATCATTCCATTTCTGATGCAGATTTACATGATGCACTTGTTGATGAGAGCTCTGATATTGAACAGGCAAAAACCATGCCAAAATGGCTGGTGCAGACTTTGCGTGACAGCAAATTAGATGCACCTTTGTCATATCGTACTCGTTCAGGCTCTCATAGTACCTCCTTTGCATCAGATTGCTATGCTATGGCTGCATCTAGTCTCTGTGATGAGAATGAGCCTGTTTCTTTTGATGAAGCACAAAATTCAGAAAATTGGATGGCTGCTATGCAATCTGAATATGATGCTACAATGAAGAATGGTACATGGTCTTTATGTGACTTGCCTCCTGGCAAGAAGGCCATTGGCACTAAGTGGGTATACAAGCTGAAGCGTAAACCTGATGGTACAGTTGACAGGTATAAGGCTAGGCTTGTTGCAAAGGGTTATGCGCAGGAAAGAGGCATTGATTTTGATGAGACCTTTGCACCTACATGCCGTATGACTACTGTTCGGAGCATTTGTGCACTTGCAGCTCATCATGGTTGGAATGTACATCAGTTGGACATTAAAACAGCATTTCTGAATGGTGACTTGCATGAAGAAGTGTATGTTTTTCAGCCCCGTGGCTTTGTGCAGAAAGGGCATGAAAACCAGGTGTGCAGGTTAAAGAAGGCGTTATATGGTTTAAAGCAAACACCACGTGCTTGGTATGAGAAAATACATGCCTATCTGATTGCACATGGTTTTGAGAACAGTCCAACTGAAAGCACCTTATATGTTAAGCGTGCTAATGATGTGCTTTTGATCATTGTTGTCTATGTAGATGACATGCTGCTCACTGGTCCTCTTGAGAAGCATATTGCTGATTTCAAGGCTGATTTGCATGCCTCATTTGAGATGTCTGATTTGGGGCATTTGCATCACTATTTGGGCATTCAGTTTATGCAAGTTGATGGTGGAATGGCTTTGTGTCAAATGAAATATATTGACACATTATTGTAGCGTTTTGGCCTTGAAGACTGTAAGCCTATTGCCACTCCTATGGAGACAGGTTTACGATTGAGTCTTCATGATGCTGGAGATGCATTTGATGCTGTTCTCTATCAGCAGGCTGTTGGATGCTTGATTTACTTATGCATTACTTGGCCAGATATTCAGTTTGCTGTCTCACAGATGAGCAGGTTTATGCATTGCCCAGGAGTCACGCATTGGAAAGCGGTTAAGCGCATCTTTCGCTACTTGAGTGGTACTCGGCTACTTGGGTTGTTTTATCCCAAGGGGGGATCACTACCGCCAGATTTGCATGCTTTTTCTGACTCAGATTGGGCTGGTTGCTATGACACTCGTGTGTCCACCAGTGGTTTTTGCTTCATGCTTGGTAGCTCATGTATATCTTGGTTGAGCAAGAAGCAGCCTACTTTTGGCCACTTCCAGTTGTGAGGCTGAGTATAGGGTAGCTTTCACAGCGACTGTTGAGTGTGTGTGGCTCAGACGCCTTATGGCTGATTTGGGTGTTGGCCAGTCTTCTGCCACCACCATCTTCACTGACAGTCAAAGCGCATTGGCAGTTGCGAGGAACCCTGTGTTCCATGCTCGCACTAAGCACATTGAGGTGCATTATCACTATGTCAGGGAGAGGTTCTCTGCTGGGGAGATCAGCTTGGCATATGTGCCCACGCAGGAGAACATTGCAGACCTTTTCACGAAGGCTCTGCCTAGGGAGAAGTTTGAAGCTTTCCGCAAAGCTTTGGGCTTACTTCCTTTTGTGGAGTGATTTCCACATAGCTCGGCACTTCCTTATACATGAGTGCCAGCTCCTTGTTCACCGCATCACTCCCAGGGGGGATTTGTTGATATATTTAGGTAGTAATGTGTGTGAACACTCTAGGACCGCCGGGGCACTTTTTTCCCTCTTTAGGAGGTTTTTTTCCCCCGGCTTGTATATACGCCTATTGCCCTAATGGGCTACTTATCTTTGTACATTCTCTAGTAATACATTCAGTCTTGTGTGTTGTGCTCCAAGCTTCTTCTTCTTCCTTGTGTTGTTCGCGTGCTTCCGCAGACGTCTAACTCCAACAATAACCAGGTGCGAATGGCAGAACAGGACATCCCAAAAACAGCTTTCATCACGAATTGGGGTGTTTATGCTTGTACGGTAATGTGGTTTGGGTTAAGGAGTGCTCCGAGCACGTTTCAACAGTGTATGCAAGAAGTCTTTTCACCCTACCTGACTACTTTTATGCAAGTATATCTGGATGATTTTACCTTATTTGGGAAAATTGCGGCACACCTATATCATTTACGGTGTTGCTTTGAAAAATGTCACGAATACCGATTATGCTTGAATCCGACAAAGTCAGTTTTTGGGGTCTCTTGTGGCAAACTACTCAGATATATTATCTCTGCACAAGGAATACAAGTTGATCCAGATAAAGTTGCAGCCGTGTTGCAGGCACCAGTCCCCACAGCACCAAAAGAAGTTATGCGCTTCCTAGGTCAGATTCGGTGGCATGGCAGACATTTACGGTGGTTAGCTCATTTAGCAACACCACTTAATCCGCTTATGACTAGTCCTCCACGACATCAGTATGATTGGACTCCAGAATGCCAAACTGCATTTGATTGTTTAAAGGGATTATTGATGCATGCTCCAATTTTGCAACCCCCTGATTGGAAACACCCATTCCATGTCTTTGTAGATGCATCGGACATAGCCATTGGAAGCGTTTTAATGCAGTAAACCGACAAGTGGTTTTGACCTGTCTATCATGCAAGTTGCCGATTAGCCCCTACTGAAAGAAATTATTCACTGACCGAAAGAGAATGTCTCGGGTTGGTGTACTTTGTGAAGAAATTCCGGCATTATTTGTTGGGCCGAAAATTCACCTTTCACGTGGATCATGCCGCGCTTGTGTATTTGGTCCGGCACCAACATTTAGGTGGTCACTTGGCTGGATGGGTTTTATTATTACAGGAATTCGACTATGAAGTTATTCATCGACCCGGCACCGCACATGCCTTGACAGATTTTCTATCTTGGTTGGATTCCGGTGAAGCTCCGATGGGGGTTGATGACACTACACCAGCAATTTACTCTACTGAGCCAGCTCGTGCCAAATCTACAGAACCTCTTGTGCCGCCTAGCTACTACGATACGTTAATAACTTTTCTAACTGACGGATGTCTTCCTCCTCATACTCCCCCTGCTCTGCAGCGAAAAATTGTAGTTTACAGTCGTAGATTCCGGTTGATTGTAGGTCAGCTGTACTACATGGATCATACTGGTGTCTTACTCCACTGTATCCCACCACATGAAGCAGACTTGGTTATGGCTATGGCTCATTCAATACCCTTGGGTGGACATTTTGCAGTCGATCTTACTCACCATAAAATTATGAAAAGTAGCTTTCACAAAATACAGGTGATGTACTACAGGATGTCTCAATGGGAGGTGCAAAAGCAAGGAGATTCTTCAGCAACCATGATGACAAACAACTAAATGCCATGTGGAATTGTTGGAAAAGATTTTCTGAGGTCACGACTAATGTAAAAAGCAAACCAGAAATAGCAAAAAAGAGAATGGAGGTGTGGGTCAAACTAGATAATCTTTTTAAGGTCATGAGGCAGCAGGTAACATCAAAAATTTATGTGACAGATTTCAGAAAGGCGACCACAAAGCTTATAGAAACCATCATAGAGGCATGGGGTGCCAAAGAAATAACATACTACTTGGTGAGTTCTAAATATATTTTGTTCAATTTATTTATTTTTAATTGAAATAAAGATCTAATGAGATTCTTCTGCTCTTCTAGCATATTCTTCTTGTGCATGGTGCATTCTTTGCAGAAAAAGAACCACTTGCCATGTGGAACACCCAAGGCATGGAAAAATCTCATTATCAAGCAAGGACAAGCTTCTTTAGGTGTACAAGGAAAGGAGGAGGAGTAACAAAGAGCAATGCCTTCAGAGAGCTTTTTGATTGGTTCTTTAGAAGACAATTACAAAGGACCTCATGCCAAATATAATCAGAAGGATGTGACTATCACCAGCCAAAATCATTATGTATCAATATCACAAAATGAAAAAGACTACATTTCAAACAGAGCTTTAATATTTGCAATGTTTTTTTATTTCTTTCATTTCATGTATGTACATTTCATGATGTATTAAGCTTTGAAAAGAAATATGTCTATTACCATCAGATGACTTTGACCAGAGAACTCTTCATGGATCAATAACAATTAATATTAGGCCATGGATCAGTTACACCAAAAAATTTTGCAATGTCTTATATCACATTGGGCAATTTCTGTATATGTACATTTGTTGAGATATAGAATTTGAAAAAATTAGGTCATTCCTTGAGCCTCTTTACAGAGCTTGGCTCTGGCAAATCACCTCTATATCTGAGGAAATCTTTTCTCTTGTATCCAGCAATGCTTTTTAAATCTCACACCCCTGCAGCCATTGCATAACTTGAATAACAAAGAAAGTATCCTGCCCTTGAAGCATTGAGTCCTGGGGCATATCCAAAAATTCTGAATGCAGCTGCTCTTTCAAGCAGCAAAACTCTGAAAGCATTAAAGGGTATTGGAGTAAAACCCATGTATTTTGATAGAGTCCTCAAGCAGAACATTGCAAAGTCTGGCTCCTCACTATAGTGCTTGTGAATAACACAAAAAGTGTCTGGGTTCAACTTTGGAAGATAGTGGATAATAGAATGAATATCCACCTTTGCTTTTCCTTTCTCTTCTATGGCTTTTCTTGTTCCCTTGCCCCTACCAAGGTAATTTTCTTCATCCAATAAAGTTAACTATGGTAAAAATGAAAAACAAGGTCAGATGAAGTGCAAGAAATCTTTTGGAGTCATGAAAAGTAACTTGAAACAATTAGACATAAAGCAAGAGACACGGTTGAATGAGTGGAATTCTTACAAGCCAGATATCTATAGTCACTGCTGCATGCATTTCCTAGACACGACCGATGCAAGCGATAAGGGCCAACGGAAAATATTCGATGGGCCTTATCGCTTGCATCGGTCGTGATCGATTTCTGACACTTCTAATGGAGATCTTGGACAAATCCGATAGAAGGTAGAGGTTTTGCATCGGTCCCATCTCATATCCTTAACCTAAAATTATTAAGAATATTTTCAACTGTATACCTTGACATCATCTGACTCAAGTCCAAACACGACCGATGCAAGCGATAAGGCCAAATGGAAAATATCCGATGGGCCTCATCGCTTGCATCGGTCATGATCGACTTCTCCCAGTCTAAATGGAGACCTTGGAGAAAACCCATTGCCCGCAACTCATCTCCTTAGCCTAAGAATCATGAGAATATATCTCGTTAGCCCATCTCATATCCTTTCCTAAACATGACCGATGCAAGCGATGAGGCCCAACGGAAAATATTCGATGGGCCTTATTGCTTGCATCGGTCATGGTCGATTTCTTTGTCTTAAGGGAGACCTTGGAGAAAACCTATATGCGAATATATTTTACTCTATACCTTGACACTAGAGATTTTGAATCGGTCCCATCTCATATCCTTAGCCTAAGATTCTTGAGAAAGCAAGCAAATAAGTGCCATCTAATATCCTTTCCTTAACACGACTGATGCAAGCGATGAGGTCCAACAAAAAATATTCGATAGTCCTTATCGCTTGCATCGGTCATCGTCGATTTCTCACTAAAAATGGGGATCTTGGACAAAAACTAAAATTATTAAGAATATATTAAACAACATACCTTGACCTCATCTTCCTCCTCGATGAGCTCTTTTGAGTCAATACAAATGAAATCTTGAAATCAAGAAGTTTCTCTGATGGAGAGACAGTAAGGATCTCATTCATTCTCTCCATCTAAGCTGCAGCTTCACTTGTATGTTTATGAGGAGAACACAACCGATGCAAGCGACTACAGCGAGTCAACATTGGTCAAACGGGGAAGATTGCTTGTATCAGTCGTGTCGGGGATGAAAACAAAAAAAGAATGTAACTGAGACGAATTCTCTGAAGGTTCAAAATTTGAATATCTGAAGGAAGTTTCTATTTATAGGCGAGGAGGGAGGAAGTAACGGTCGGATGACGTGGACCAATCACTGAGTGCCACGTGGTAGAGCATACAGTGCCTGATTCAACGGTTGGATGATGTGGCCTAATCAAATTATGCCACATGGCAAAAGACGTTGGAATTCGCAACGGCTATATGACGTGGACCAATCGACGAATGCCATGTGGCACCAACGGTCAACTCAGTTTTGGGACCTATTTAAGCTTCCCTGTTCATTTCTTTTATTTTTTTTTGTCAACACTTTTCAAGCGTCGAGGTTCCATCGCCACCAAGTTTTCAAGCTGCTTCTTCACAATTTCTATAGAGAGCGCTCTCTACAATAGGTAATATGGACACGACCGATCGAAGCGATCCGGGTACATCCGAGATTTTTGGATAACCCTAATCGCTTGGATCGGTCGTGTTTCTAAAATGGCATCGAGTCCTTGTATGCTTGAGTATTATGCATTGTAACCTATATTTGAAAGCAATTCGAGTATTATGCCTGAATTCAGGGACGACCGATGCAAGCGATAAGGGACATCCGGGCACCTACGGACGACTCTTATCGCTTGCATTGGTCGTGTCTCTGCAAGTGCAGAGTCATTGATCATAGCTTGCAAATTATTTTTTCTCTTAGTGATACTTGATCAGGGACGACTGATGCAAGCGATAAGGGACATCCGGGCACCTACGGACGACTCGTATCGCTTGCATTGGTCGTGTCTCTGCAAGTGCAGAGTCAGTGATCATAGCTTGCAAATTATGTTTTTTCTTAATGATACTTTGCATTGTAAGATATATTTGAACTAGTATTGATTGATATTTGATGATGAATTCAAGGACGACCGATGCAAGCGATCAGGGACATCCGGGCATTTCCGGATGACTACTATCACTTGGGTCGGTCGTGTCTCTGACATTGGTAAGAGTGCTTGATCAAAATTTTTGAAACTAGGTTTCCTTTCTTTCCTATTTCTTGCCTTAAGACTCTCACTTTGTGCAGAGTATGGCTAGGACCAAAAAGACAACAAGGAAGTTGTACTCTGAGGGTCAGGACCAGAATGCCTAGGAACAAAATGCCGAGGAGCAAAATGTCCAGGAGCAAAATCCCCACAAGGTTCAAGGCAATGTATCAGACAAGCCTTCAAAGAAAAGGGTCAAATACCATGTAAAGTCTTTAAGGGAAATTGGAAGAGCTCAAAAGTCTGTGGGATTGTTGATCCCTAGACTTCCATTTATGAGAATTGTCAAGCAGATCTCAACCAACCTCTGTTCATTGATGAAGACCTCATCCTTTGTCAATGTGAGGTGGCAAACTCAAGCACTCCTATGCCTTCAAGCAGCTGCAGAGGACTTTGCTATTGATTTTATGAATGATGCCTATTTATGTGCTGCTCATGCACATAGGGTAACACTAATGGCAAAGGATTATGTTATTGTTTCAAGAATAAGATATAAATTTGATAAATCTCTGGTTCCTATTGATCACCATGATAAAAAATTCTTCGATATTTTAAATATACCTCCAGCTCGAGCACCCAAAACAACAGTTGTCATTGAAGAGATCAACCCTAAGGTCACTCATGATCATGAAACTAGAACTGCAGCGAATAGTGAGGAAGAGAGGAAAAAGCATGGATTATTTACAGAGGAAAATGTCATCTTAACCCAGATTCAAAAGTTACAGAAAGTAAATAAAGAGCTCCTTAAGAAAGGAGATGGGCAGGTAATAGTTAATGTTGCAATGCCATGGCAAAAAGATTGGTTTCTTGACATTAGACTTGAAGACAACAAAATGTTGAGGGAGCTTCATGTTGAAATATTAGATAGTGTGGTCAACATTTCACTCAGGTATATCTAGAGGCCTTAAAATGCTCTTGTTTTGCTTAATTTTCTAGTTCCTTAACTGAATTTTTTTTCTTGATTTGTAGGGTTCTTCTTCAACAATGTGAGGAAGCGGTTCAAAGAGAAGTATTTATTTTAGATCCTCTCGTGACACAGTGTTTTTTGCATAAACATGGAGATGCCAAGTCCTTTCTAGAGGATTTTACAGAAGAGGTAGAATGTGTTATCTACCCATATATTGAAAAGTAAGTATTCATCTTCATTTTGGAAAGATATTTGTTTCATTTAAGAAAGTATATTTACATGCAACTCATTGACAAGCGCCATTGGAGTTTGATTATTGTTGACTTCAATGCATATCAAGCTCTTTTCCTCAATTCTCTTCAATCACAACATGGGAATTGCAAAGTGTAAGTTGCTATACATTATGTTGTTCTCTATTTTAGAGCCATGCCATCCATTTTGATTTTTAGTTTACAATGCAGTGCTGCAAAGCTTCTCAAGATGCATATTGATCATAATTTTCCTGGAATTGCTAAACTGAATGAACAAAAGCAATTTGGATACATACAAATTCATGTGCCATTGCAGAGAGACTCAACATCATGTGGCTGGAGAGTGGTTGCAAATGCTGTAAGATTCTTGGAAAGAAGGTTTTACAGTCCTGAATTGAATTTATCAGACTACCCAGATGCATGGATCATCTTGATCAGAGAGAGAGCAATAAATGGCATCATGAAACATGCAATCTGCCCCTATGATCCAGACTCACCTCCACCCCCTCCACCTGATAAAAAAAAGTCTGAAGATAAAAAGAAAGGGCTTCCTATTCACTCACCATTAAAGCATGGGACCAAGAAAAAGAGTAAAGCTCAAAGCTCCAAAAAGGGACAACAGCAACAGACAAAACAGGGCTCCAAAAATGATAGAAAGGGTTGAATCATTTTTGAGTCTTAGATTGAAATCTAATGTAAAACCAACATAGGTTGGAAGATTTATTGATGTACAAATTGTATGTACTTATGCCAATCTTCATCTGGAAGATGGTCATTGTAACCATATTTATTTGCCTTTACAATATTTATATGCCTTGAGAAATATACAGTTGTATTGAACCTCTTGATAGTTAAACAAAAGTTCATTGCATGGTCCAATTCAATTTGTTCATGTCACAAATATGACTGCATTGTGGGTTTCTTACTTCATTACTGTTGGAAAGTTTAAATTGGAGAGGATACAGAAGAATATAAAGAATAAAGATTGATGCGACCGACGCAAGCGATACGGGGAATCAGAGAATTTTGGATTGCCCCTATCGCTTGCATCGGTCGTATTATCCATTTCAACATAGGATCCCCTTTTAGCAACCTTGCATGAGATGAGTTGTTGCTAGTTGTTTTTATACTCATGAGTGAAATCTTTACACAATTGAAGTCTCTCGCGGTAGTTTGCTAACACGACCAATGTAAGCGATACGGGCCATCCGACAAGTTCAGATTGCGCTATTCGCTTGCATCGGTCGTCTTCTCTAATCTCGTCTCCTCTGTTTTATGCCTTAAGTCATGCTCTTCATATTTTGAAATATCAAACCTTGGATATGAATTTGCACCAGGTTCTCCACCCTCTCTTATATTACTTGTTATGTGTACAATGATATTTTCTCTTGCATTTCTTGAGGACAGAAAAGATGGATAGAGTCAAATTATTTTATTGAGACTAATGTGCACCTTTGATAGACTAAAATAGATCTCTTGTTCATCTAGAATCAACTTATGCAAGTTTCTGTATAATTATTTCTTAGTTGGAACCTCATCAGAATGTTATGATTAAACAAAAAAATGCCAAGATGAGTTTAGATGAAGGGGAATAATTGAATTCATCAATTCACTCCTGCAAATAAAAATAAAAGGAAATATGAAATAAAGGACCTAAAAAATATCTTAGAATATCTTGGTTTATATTCTTATCATTGTACAATATCCTCATCAAAATCTTGAAAGTAAATTACAAAATGCAAATATGAATTTAGACATTTAAAATTCATAATTCACCATCCTGCAAAGAAAATTCAATGGAAGTATCAATAGAAGTTTCTATTAGAGGAAGATACATTATGTAAGAATGTCAGGGCTAACTTGTTACAATCTTAAGGGTTGGAATTTAACCACCCTTGGTGGCAGGCAACTCATGCAAGATAATGATTTCTCTGATCTGATGTTAACTATTGCATCATCAACTGAGAATCTACACTGTGATGATACCTCATCAAGGTATTATAGGAGCTCCCTTACATTTTTGAGATTCCCATTTGCAGTGACAATTATTTTCCTTGATTGAAAATCTGGATGAATCAATACTTCTAACTCAAATTCTGGACAGCTCTCCTCTGAGTCCAAAGCTATCCAAAGTCCAAGCTTTTTTTTCCACCTTCTATAGTCATATCCTAGAACCAGAGATTGTCGACATATTTGATATGAGATTGAAAGAGAATTGGGACTAACTTTACATAAAATAATGTCACCTAGCTTTTGAACTTCTTTGCTATCCCATTCCCTACCTAAAACATCATCAATCTCTAAAATAGAGACTCTCCTATTCAACCACATTGTTTTTGTTTTCTGTAATAACATGTTTTTATCCTTCTCGAAATTCGGCCTGCTGACATTGCCTTTTGGATGTCAAATTTAATTTTGCATAAAAAACTTGAAACTGTTGAATGATCAGGAGCATCCCAATCTAATGAAGAGATGCAAGGACCAGGTACATGTACAAGATTTCCATAAGAACTCCTCCCTCATAGCACTTGATAATCTGCATAATGGACAAATAACTCTATGCTATTGAAAAATTGAACAGATTTGTCTGCATACATGAGTTTTGCATATTCCTTATGAAGAACTCTGAATGTTCCTGTTAAACATTCAACAGGTTGCCATTCCACAATATTGGAAGGAAAGATATCTGCAGTACAAAAACATATGTTTTATTATACAAAAACAACTGGAATGATAGAAGAGCATTGTCAAACTTCACTTACAGTACGAAGGGAATTGCAGATGATTTTCTAGAACAAGATCCTTAGCGGTGTACACATGTTGTACTCGTGCAAACCAACCGCATCTCTTCAATTTGAAACTGAGAATATGTCCCTTCCAGTGGTTTCTTGTGTTGTCTCTTTTGGCACGCTTGACTTTATGGGCACCTCTGCAGCTAGGAAGCATAGCTACCCATTCATTTACTTTCACAGAAAGAGGTTTCCACAAAGAATCCTCTCTTCTGTTGTAAACCTCACATGAGGTTACACGATTGGAAGGACGACGAGAAGAAGAAGCCATTTGAACTTAGAAGAAGAAGAATGTCCAAAGCGCGACGTTCACAATTTTTGGCAGTATTTATAGAGAAAAAGGCTTTGTACACGTGGAAACTTTTGATTTGATGTAAACCCTCTCGCTGAATGATCATGAAATTTTGTGAATCCAAAAATATTCGTATCTTCAAAAATCAAGTCCTTCTTGGAAATTCGAGAATATGCTTTGTGTAGTGTGCCAAAGTATCTTTTTTTGCATCAAATTGAAAAATTGTACACTGAATACGAGACTCTTCATCCCTTTAGCGGCGCTTTTAGACAAAATTGTATAAAAAAAAGAAATTCTTCATACGATTAAAAGAGACAGCAATGTTATACTCTTGTACACGTGGAAAGACTCTATTTGTCAATTTCCTTAATCTCTCATTAGCAAACAGCCCCTTTTCGGCCGTTTTTTGCCCTAATGTGATAGAACTGAAGCGACAACGCAACAGACCACCGGGATCATGTTGGTGTCTAATCTTCATACCCCACTTCCCTACAACATGAAGACTGTTGAGCCAATTGTTCCAGTTCCACCTATTGTTCCCAACGTACCCCCTTCTCCATCTTCTTCTCCCGCCTATTCCCCACCATCTTCCCCTCATCTGTTCTCCACTTCTACATCCCAATCCCTTCCTACCCTTCCTGTTCCAACCCCTATGTTTCATGAACTCGAGTCTATGGGTCGCCTGTTGATCCAATTCTCGCAGCAGTTACCAATGCAACTGAAGATGGCCACTGACAATATCAGACAAGAGTTACAACACAAGGTTGATGTTCTCGAGGCTGATATTGCTGCACTACAGGAGGAAGCAGATGCTGTTAAAGCAGAAAAACATACTTTGCAGATGCAACTTCAGCAGCTTCAAGCCTGTGCAACCCTACTGCATTCCATTTCTTGTAGGTGGCTGTTGCCCTCTAGAAATTGTAGAATTCTTAGCAAAGCATTGTGTATTTGTACTGCCCCTTTTTTACAGTGAATATATGTTGACCAATAATGCCCAATGCTCCTTTGAGTTCTTTTGCTATATTGGCACTCTCAGACAGTTCTTCATCAGCCTCAAACTCTAACTCATGAACTTCCTCTGTAGCTTCAATGTCAAGGAACCAATGCCCTCTAGATAAGGACATTGAATTTACTTCCAGCTTAGCAATAGGTAACGCTTTAGTATTCAATATCCTTTAAATGTGAAAAATAGAAAACATGCCCACTCCTACACCATGAGTCTCTTGATCAAAAGAAAACGATTCATGTAAGAAAAAACTAGATTTCAAGATTCTTCAAGACTCAAATAAGTGTTCATTACCATGGAGCAAGATTTTTTCTTCTAGCTGCCTTTGGGAAAAAATGGAAAATAACTCAAATAGATTATCATGAAGAAAAAGAAAGAAGAAAAAATTGTTCATATATATAACAAAGGAAAAAAATGGTTTTAAGAAAATAAAATAAATCAAACTAACATTCTACACTATCCAACCCTAGATCTTGCTTTTGTGCTTTTTAGAATTTTATTAGAACTTATCAAGCAAAGAATTCAAAAAGAGTGACAAGATCAAAGTCATATTTTTACTTTTTCCTCTTTTTTTCATATTTTTGAGTATTTTATATTTTTCCATTTTTTATTCTTTTTTTTTCAATATTGTTTTGAATTATTCAATATTTTTTCGAGTATTGGTCATATGAACATATATGAGGGTAATTATTTATGAGGTAATTCTCTTCCCCTCCTACTCTTTTTCCATGAAAAAGACTTCTGACATGTGCCTGGGTGATGTCTATTGTGCCTAGCAAATGCACAGCTTTATAATGCAGCCCTATCCATGCATACTTTAGAGATGCATTCCTCTTCATGGTACTTTCAATAGGTTGTGCCAAAACACATCCTAGAACAAAATTGGAGGCATCCACATGGACATGAAAGATTTGATCCCATTGTGGTGTTTCAGAATAGGTGATATCATCAAACAAGTTTTTAAAGTTTCAAAGGCTTCATCACATTGTGGGGTCCATTCAAATTTGGTTATTAGAGCATATAAAGGTTTAGCAATATCTGCAAACTTACATACAAATTTTCTATAATAACCACAATGACCCATAAAAGTTTGAAGTTCTTTCACATTGGTTGGCTTGGGCAAATCCACTATTTCTTTGATTTTTCCTTCATCCATAGAGATGCCATTCTTTGAAACTATGTGTCCTAACATTCTACCTTGTCTGACAAAGAACACACATTTCTCAGGGTTAAGACACACTCTATAGATTCTGCATTTTTTGAATATATTCTCTAAGTCTTGTATATGATTCTCTCTTTTATTTGACAGAGTACAAAGGTAATCTACATAGATTTCCATCATGCTTCTCAAAAAATCTTTGAACACATGACACATTAATCTTTGGAATGTGTCTGGTGCATTGGTTAAACCAAATGGCATAACCCTAAATGCATAAGTACCACATTCTATTGCAAAAGCTGTCTTGTGCTGATCTTCTATTGGAATAAGGACTTGGTTATATCCTAAAAATCGATCCAAGAAACTATAGACCTCTTTGCCAGCTACTCTTTCTAGTAAGTGATCTGTTATTGGCAATGGATAGCTATCCCTTATAGTTGCATCATTAACTTTCTTCAAGTTACTACAAACCCTAAGTTTACCATTTTTCTTTGGAACCACAACTATAGGAGAAATCCACTCAGTATACTCAATTTCATAAATGAAATTGGCAACCAACAACTTGTCAATTTCCTCTTTTATCTTTGTAGAGTATTTATCATTAAAGGTGTAATGTCTCTGGTTGCTTGCTAGGCTTTGCATCTGGAGCAATGGGTATCTTATGTTCACAAATCTTAGGACCTATGCCCCTTCACACTACAACATATGAGGGGCATACCGATGTTATCCATACCGATGGTCACGCCTCGACATCGGTATGACTGTTGAAAATGCTTGAAAAACCACGGATGCAATACCGACGGTATTTAATCTTCGATATAGTCATTGAAAATAAATAGTCAGTATGTGCATCGAAAACTAGCAGTGTCAGTATGAGCATCAATATAAGCATCGGTAATTTACTAGAAGTAACCGACGCTTATATTGACGCTCATACCGATGCTCATGTCAACGCAATGTTTTAATTAGACCCGAGAGCAAAAATTCAACATTTTCTCACATTTTGAACCAAAGTTTGCTACTATCAAGTTTGTGCCCGCAAACTCCATTTTGAGCGTATTGTGTACACACATCTCTCAGTCTCTCTCTCTCTTTCTCTACACACACCTCTCTATTGATCTAGATCTGAAATTTTGGTAAGTATCACACATACTATAGAACCTTTTTCTCTTTCTTTGTGTTTTCTCTTTTCTAATTTCTCTTCTCTTTAGTTTTGCAGGGGCTTTTTGGCGTCAGTTCTTTGGAATTCGATGAAGGACAACATTAGGTGGACTTTGATGACAACAATCCAAACAATTACATCGATGTAAGTGATTGTTTTGTTTTCGATTTACATATATACATACATACATACATATATATATATATATATATATATATATATATATATATATATATATATATATATATATATATATATATATATGTGTGTGTGTGTGTGTGTGTAGAGAGAGAGAGATCTAGAGAGAGAGAGAGATACATATACATACACACTCACATATGTATACACACACATATGTGCATACAAACATGCATTCTAGTGATTTTTCTAATAGTTGGGCTTGACCCCAACCTATCTATCCAACTCATTTCTCATTCAACATATCAACCACATGTAGTGCATTTGGATTTGATGTTTTAGATGAAAATTGCTGGTTTAGTGGTGCACCTGAAGCCCTAAGGTCATGTGTTTATTTTTTGCTACCATGTGTACGATGTGAAAAAATTACCTCAGAGACTGTTGAACAAAAATCCCTGATTGGTCTTTGAAGGTAAATAACACACCAAGCTATGCTGCTCCTATCAAAATGGAAGGTTACTTTTTGCATTGGTTGAAAAAATATATATGTACTTCTATTAACTATTAGTAGTTGTTCAATAGTTATTAATTATTAGCCATTACCTATTAGATATAGCTAAGATATACTAGTTTTTGAGTTACTAATTAGCTATCTATTAGAACTTAATTATTAGTTAATTACATCAAATATTAACTATTGTCTACAAGCTAATAAATAATAGTTAACAACAAACAACTAACAAATACCTATTATCTAGTCAATATTGAATGTTAGCTAAAAGATAAAAAATAATAGCACAATTAAAAATTAGCTATAAGCTATTCAACATCAATTATTAATGATTAAATATTAAATATTATTTATTATCTAAACAAATCGACATTGTTAGCTCTTAGCCAATAGATATTAGTTATTAACTATAAGCTATTAACAATTAGACATTAACTATAAAAAATTATCTATCAAATATACAAAAAAAACAATTGGGTATTAGATATTGACTATTCACTATTAGATATTAGCTATTAGATAACAACTAATAGCACAATTAACCATTATCTTTAAGCTATTAACTACTATCTATCAACTATTAGCTATTAGCTAAATAACTCAAGGCTATTAGCTATTAGCTATTAGCTATTAGACATTAGTTATAGAAATTAGTTATTCGATACACACTACAAAGTATTAGATATTAGCTAATGAAAATTAGCTATTGTGTAATAGATATTATATATGCACTATTATCTATTAGTTATTAGCTATTAACTATAAAATATTAGCTATTAACTATTAACTATCAATTAACCATCAGCCATTAGCTATTAGCTATTATATACATGCTAAAAGCTATGAGCTATGAGCTAATGAAAATTAGTTAGTATCATAGATATTATATATTCACTATTATCTCTGATCTATTGGTAATAAACTATTAAATATTAGCTAGAAATAGTAAATATTATTTAGTATGTATTGAATATTAGCTATTGTATAGTAGATTTAATATTTTGACCATTAGCCAAGAAACTATTAGCTAAAGAGTATAAAGTTAAAAAAGATAGCTAAAAAATATATATATATTTTTAAATGGAGGTTCCACCGAGGCCTACTCCCCCGGACTTTAACTTTGAAATTACAACTGTACAAGGAAGGGCATAGTACCCATGGGACCCCCCTTATCCCACAAGAACAGGGGTATACAAGACTGGGTTAAACGGCGCACACAACTACCGCGGGGATGGTCAAACGGTGGCCAACAGCCACATACAATAGCTTTTCCAGAATTCATATGTCCCTTACATGTTGCTACCAGGGGTTGAACCCTCGCCCCCGCCTCAAGAGGCGAGAGGCCCAACCACCAGGCCAGCGAACTGGGACGAGCTAAAAAATATTAGCATTTAATTATTAGCTAAAATTTATTAGCTTTTAACTATTAGCTGATTGAATCGATTTATTTTTGCACAATTGTAGTATTTGATACTCTATGCCACTTGAAGAGTCCATCCCCATGATAGTGCATACAAATACTGATGAAAGTAAGAATAATAAAAAAAATATTATTTCTAACTTTTTTAACTTTTTTTCCATATGTCCTATCCTTTCCTCTAGTATTCACAAAAAACTTAGATCACATGCATGATTGGCTACTAGTTATTGCTAGTAGCTATAAGCTATTAGCTCTTATTTAACCTAAAATTTGTTGACATTAGGGAAGAACTAGTAGGTATAAGACATAAGCTCTTAAAACTTGTATGCTTTGAGTGATTAGATATTTAACTTGATTTATTGTCCATATTTGTAGCATTGGAGTTCATCAGTGGAAACACAATAGTTGTCGAATCCATTCCCATCACAAAATGTACAACTAGTGTTGGAAGCAAGAATAATGACCCCTTGAAGTATCCAAACTTTATTATCACTTGTCCATATGTTGTCCCCTATTCTTTAAAGTTCTCAAAACACACATCTCTTGCCCATCACATGCGCGATGCTAATTTGATTTGAAATGACCTAGACAAAGAGGTTCAACATTCTATTGAGGGTTCCATTGAGCAATCTGGATCATTAATGAAGGTTTTGGATACATTTAGGACTCATGGTTTCTAAAAAAATACTTCTAGTACTGATTTCAATGATGTACCCAACCCATTCACTATTGGAGTTCTATGAATCCACATTTACCTCCCCTAGAAGCTTCGCATGAATCATCAACACCAAACCATAGTAAGAAAATTGATCGTCTTAATGATGAGGACACCCAATGGATGAAAGAATCCAAAAGAAGTATGCAAGCTTCTTGTGAGAGACAAAAGAACAACTCGAGTAATCTCCAAAGGAGGCAGACTTGGGGGAATGTCAAAAGAAAGCCCTCCAAGCTAAGAAATTCAAGTAGGACCCAAAAACTATAAGCCCATCCTAAATGCTCTACAACTGACCATATGCAAATATGTATCGACTTTTGGATACTGAATCATCCATTTAACCAATCCATCTCTGTAATCCATGCTCTACTCCATTTTATGGTGATCCATATTCATTTTTAAGCATCCATATTTTTGTATCTCAGATCCATTATCCATGCACTACTGTGTGGTTTTGTAAGCCATATTCAAGACTTGTAATATGAAATCATAAAGTTACATATCCCATTTGATGTAATACATTTGTTATTTCTTGTTATTCATACATCTACTTGGATTTATAGCATGAGAGTGTTTATGGTGTATGACTGAGAAAAAATGCATGTTTAAAGTGTGTGGATGATTTCAATCAAATATCTTTGAGTCTTCATGGATTTTGTGCAAATATACATCCCCTTCTATTAGCTAGCGAAAATCTATTTGTTTTGAGCTATCAACTAACATTTATGGATAGAAGCATCTATGTTAGTTAAAAAATGTTGGCTAATAGTTATTAGATATTCCCTACTAAGTGTTTATAGCAATTAGTTATTAGCCAATAGTACAACTAACTATTAGTAATTAGTTATTAACTATGAAATTTAAAGCTAAAAATTCACAGCTACTAGATATTAGGTACTAGATTAAAATTTAATAGCTAAAAGCATTGATCTAGTAGATGTAAGCTATAAGATATTAGCTACTATTAGATATCAACCAATTACTATAAGCTGATAGTAACTAATAATTCTATCTACTTATATGTGTTAGAACTATTCACAAATAGATATTAGTTATTAGCTAAAAAATTAATGAATAATAACCATTAGCTAATAAGTATTAGATGTTAGCTAATAGCTAATAGATATTTCCACTATTTGCTAATAGATATTATTAGCTATTAGTTAATAGATATTAGATATTAGCTATTAGATATTAGCTATTAGATATTTTTAGCTTTATCATGTGCCCAATGTTCTTGGTGTATTGATTTACACTTTTATCGTTTCCCTATATTCTTGCGTTTATGAGAATATTTATGGTTTTTTATTGAGGAAATAATATGTTTTAACAATCTCTATTTATGAACAACAATAAATGGTCAACAAGTCTAAGTAATACTAGTTGAAACTACACATGTTACATGGTATCTCTAAGAAAATCTCCATTGCAAGAAACATGGATGATTTGATGCCTATTTAAGAGTCAATGGTAATGGATGAAATATAACAGTTTGCTCTACTCATGACTATTTTGGTCACCGATGTTTGAGGTGAAATAAAATTGGCACAAATGATGAAGACATGGTATGTGGCTAGTCCAGCTCATCAGGTCATTATAATACATAACTATCAAGTGCAAAAAGACAAAAAGAGAAGGGAAACTATTGTGGAAATACTTATGAATTTAGAATACATTGAATGCTCCTAACAATGATCTAATAGTCACACACAATGAGAGTAAACTATGGGTGTAATTGCCACTTGAAAAGGAGGCAAAAACACTGGTACTTGAGTATGATTATATCCTCCTTCACATGCTTGGGCATTAGGTCTAATAGGACACTGATTGGTTTTTGAATTTGGCTTTGACACACTTTGATTTCTTCATGTAGAGTATTGAAGGAAAGGTAGTGGCGATGGATAACATAGATAGAATCCTCTTAGAGTGGAAGGAGAAATTTAAGGGCATCTAGATCCATATGGAGGCTGCTAGGGTATGAGAGAAATGTCCACCAAGAATGTATCAGTAGCAGCATGATCACCAAATAGGAAGTCATCGTTTGGGAATCCATAGCCTTCAAGTGGAATCAACCATGCGGGATTGCCAAGTACTCCATAATGTGTCCACTAGATGGATTAGGCGGATGCTCCAGAGGTACGCCACCAACGAGGTACAGGAACGGAACAAGATCTCACTAGACGAGATCACCTCCATCTAAGATAGGTACGATGACTCCATCTGGTACATAGGAACATCCAATCCTTTGACAATATCCACGACGAGATGTGTATCGCCAAGAAGTAGGTCCTGCATAAATGAAACATAAAGCATGAAGTATAAACTCAGTCATGTGGTAGTACATTTGTATGTCGTAATCTTCCATGGAATGTACAAAGTCTTGATGTGTGTTGGTAGGACCATCAAAGCCCCCTCTGAACCGATAAGTTGACTCAGAAAAGGATCCAACTGAGTGATGAATCCAAGTAGATGCAGGAGTATCCTGTGGTAAGGGAAAAGATATTGGACTCCATGAATGGAAAAGTACATGCTCAGAATGATGCTGTAGATGAGATAAGTAGACCCTCAAAGATATGAATCGAGAATGACGATTCACTAATCCATCTTGCTCCAAAACTATATCATGATTGGGAAAGTCATGGCCTTCTTAATATCATAGAGAAATTTCAATTCATCTCCATGCACAAGGATGGTGGAGACAAATTCAATTTTCTAGATTGTGGGTTTATAGGGGTTGAAATTTGATGGTAATTCCTCTTCCCTGTTTGATTTGTCACACAATGTTTCCTCCAAACCACCAGGGAACTTTCCTTGAACTATTCCACTCTCTTTGACTAAGTTAGTGGCCTCTAGTTGAGGCTCATTTTTCTTATGAAAAATACCCCCTTGTTACAAGGTAAGCCGATCCATGGGTGCAGGATCAAGGTCCTCATTGAGAATGAAAATGGTTGTGGAAATGTAAGAAAGGTCCCTAGTACCCATCCTATTTTTTTTGTTATAGTGTTTTATTAATGGAACCATATCATCCAATAGATGCCCTACATCCTCAAAAATTTCCATGAAGTGCTTAAGATGCTTCATAAAAACTTCATCACCTTTATGAATATAGAGCAATAGGATACATGGGATCCACTTGCCCTCATAATTTGGGATATCTATTGAGTAGCATAAGATATGAAACTCAAGGAAGTCTAAGATTTCCTCAAGCACATCAATATTGAGTTTAATGTCTCATTAAGATTTAGGACTCTGGATACAAGGTCATACAAATGCATTTGGCATTTGTACTTAGTTGATTCTAAGAACTCTATGAAGAGTTATCAAGGAATTTTGGCTAGATTGCACATATATGTAGGATGATTGCTAGTATATTCTTGCTCTAGGAGTGCTTCTAGTGCTTCTTCCTTACAAAATGTGAAATGAGAGCATAAGACTTGCTTTTATAGTAGTTTGAATTTTTTTCAAGTGAGCGGGATCCATTTAAAGGTAAAATTAATAGATATTATTATAAAAATCATGCACAAAACTCCTAGAGACATTAATTGATGCATAAGAATGATTGATCAGATTCTCATTTAACATGATAAGAACAACTAAATGTACATACTAGCAAAAATAAAAATCTAGAAATTCTAAAATTATAATACTACCATGGAAAAAGTCAGTGATTGTACAATTTGTTCATCATATTGTGATAAAAAAGTCTTACATTTTTAATTTCTTGCATGTGCATGAAATCTTAAAGCAGAGAAAAATTACGAGACTAAAAATTGGGTTATGTGTACACTCTAGTACTCAGGCAATAGAAGAGCTATGAAAATGAAAGTTGAGTCAATCTACATTCAAATTAGTAAGGGTAGTAATTTTTATCTTCCAACCTCTTTTTGATCTATAAATAAATACAAAAGTATAAAAATCGTATATGAATATAACAATATGTATAAATAAAAGTAAAAACAACGTAGATTTCTTACCTTATGCCCTTGTATTGTGAACTTGGATTGATGCAAATCATCAAATCCCATTGTTAATAGATGTTCTCTCAAATTAGAAAGGGTGCAATGATGAGTCATTAAAATGACTTCCATTTCATTGTTGGAGAAAGTTATTTAATTTCAAATAAAATTAAAGAATCTTTAGAAGTTCATAATGGTATCCATTCACTAAGTTTACACATGGAACAATAATAATAGAATCTAATGTACAATGAAGTACAATGTTTCGGATATCAAAATCCTATGCCTGTTGCACCAATTTTACAAAGGTATCTAACCCCTTTAGTGCATCCTTCTACGAGACCCCAATTTTCACCTAGTAAACCCTCCACTTGCTCATATGTGATGTAGTTTACATATGAACATTGTTGAATTCTCTAAAATTGTGAATTTTTGAGATATATGTACAAATTAATGGATAGGCACACATCAATGTAGTCCTAAAAAGCTAGAAGCTCTTGCAAATTGCAAAGAAGTATGTGTATCCATCACCATCTTATGCTTCAAAGATGCAAAAGACCACATATTAGGTTGTGGTGACTTCAACTTGAGAAGATAATCTACCTTAATCATCTCTAACCTACCAAATTCATTTGATGTAGAGGGTACAATGTATGTATGTGTGTAAAAGAAAACTCTCTCACATAAAACTTGAGCAGGTGGTACTTGTGGAAACACAAGTGATCCAACATCTTCATGCAATACTTGGATATTACCTATAAGACAATGAAGTGGTTGCTCCTCCACCAAGGTAAAAGAATATATATCTGTAACAAGAAAAAATCTACATAGGGTAAATAGAGAAATTAGACCAAGAAACAAACACATGATAATATAATACCAGTGCAACAAATCAGCCGTATATCGAGGCTTTTACCGAGGAAATTGAACGGGCCCATTTTTGCCCCGACGTCGGTGTAGGTGTGGGTATGCGCATTGGTATGCCCCTCATATGTTGTAGTGTACAAGTGATAGGATATCTTATTTTCTTTGAGTTTTCTATTTTCATGCTTGACATTGTAAAAACTTATTGTACAACCGCAACAGTCGCACTACCTTGAGTTTTTTGGAACTTAATAGCTTTCGTTTCCAATGAAGATCCAAGTTTCCATGATCTCTAACATGATGAGGGCCAATGTGAGAGGTTGCATGTACATCCATGCACCTTTGTGAAACCCATTTCCTAATCAATGTCCTTCTACAACTCTGATATTGTGAAACTTTAATGCAATAATTTCATCTTTTGGATGCCTATAAGATTTAGGTGTCTCCATTGGAGTTCAAGCCATGGACATGACATTAGGAATTCAAAGCAAAAGATGCATAGAGAAAAAAATGCAGACACAAGAGCTTCAATGGAATGATAGGGAGAGAAATAAGTGGAAGACATGACTTTTTTTTACTTGGGTATGAAAGTGTGAGTGTTAGGAGGGAAAAAGTTGTATTTTGAGTTATTTTGGAAGAATTCATTTTTTTTCAGGTTACCTGATGCATGGATTTTGGATAACGGGTCAAAAATAGCACTCTTGATCCCAAAACATGGTTAAAGGGCCATTGAATAATGTTATGTTGAGTTTAAAAATTTTGAAATTTTTGAATTTATGAGCCCATGTTGGTTACAAGATTCCTTTGTCTCTCTAGAGGCAAAAGTAGAATACAGGAGAATCCTGTGTGCTCTTCCTCCATCAACCTAGTAACTTATAAGCAACAGACTATGTCCACCACCCTCTTCTGATTGGTGGATCACATATCACTCCTTATTTAAAAGACCATGCACGTTCATTTTTTCCCTGATGTTCTAACAGTTTCCATTTCCCCATATTGAATCAAAGGGACCCCTCTGTCCCCTAAAACCTCTCCACCTAAGAAGGATGTTGCAACTCCCTACTTTTTTTTGCCAATTTGTTCACCATTGAAGTCTGTTGGTACAAATAGCAAGCCTAAGTGCATTGCTAAAGGTTCAGGACTACACATACATTTATCTCTTCAGAAGAGAGAACTACATGTGAAGTCATGCTTGTCAATTTTACTTTGGATAATTGTAAACGCTAAGAGAATAAGGAATCTCATGAATTTAGGAAGCTAAACCCATGACTCATGTGGTAAGAAGAATTAATTCAAATCATCCCTAATCACTTTTAGGTGGGGGAAAATTCCAATTCAAATGGAAACCATGAGTATACATAGACATGCTTTAAGTGAGCCATTGTAAGAGGCATTGAGCTACTTCAGTGAGCATACATTGATCTCACACTATCTATGTGTAGTCCAATACACTTCCCTTGTATCATATGTTCATTAGCTCACACTATCTATCATGGGATAAGTGAGCCATTCTGAGAGGCATTGAGCTACTTTACCGAGCATATATTGAGCTCATGCTATCTATGTGTAGTCCAATACACTTCCCTTGTATCATATGTTCATTAGCATATACAGTTTGATACAGTTCTTCAAGTACATCTCTGTCTACTATTTATTGTTACATCTTCTTCATTATAGTGATCTTTTGAAATCATTTTCTCTACATCTACTTATTCATTTGCTATAATTTAAGTTGTAATAGTTAGATTGAAGTTTCTAGTGTTCATGTATCAATGCTCACCAAGTTTGGTTTAGCAGATCTTGAGATATGAATCTAGGAAGGTGACTATGTATGCATACCTTCTAAATCCTAAAAAGTTAGGATGACCCCCTAACTTTCTAGATTCATTTCTTAGTGTATGGTAAAACTAAATTGATAAAATAACTTGATCTAGTTAGCTTTACAGTATAATCAGATGTGTGAAAAAGCTTTTTGGTTAATTCATACCAGGTTGTGAGCTATGAGTATAAAACCGAGACCTTCTATTCCAAAATATAAGGTTCTTCACATTTCCTACATGTGCAAGTAATCTGTTTTCATGCAAAGATTTGAGAATGATGTCCCAAAGGACTTGGTGATTCCAAATGGATCATTGTGAAGCTAAGGAAGTCTATTGAGCATCCATGGATTTAGATTGTAAGGTATAGAATAGGTTTTGTGCAGCACTACCTGATCTCTAGAAGCTATTTTCCATCTCCTCAAAGTGGTATTAGAGCAACTAATCAACATGGAGATGCATTTCCTTCATCCATAGACAAATTGGATCAAAGTAACTACTCAGCTTGGTCATTGAGAGTGGAAGCTTATGTTCAAGGGAGAAACCTCTATGGTTATATATATGGAGATCAGATGATGCCAATCCTCGGAAGCAAGGGTCAACCAACTCAAGAAGAACAAGAGAGGTTAAACACATGGTTTTCAATGGTTGCTTTAGCAAGGTCATATATTCTAAATTCAATCTCTAATTTTTTACTTCCACACAACATGAATTGCATGGCCTCACAAGAGACTTGAAATGCTCTTGAAAAATTCTGCTCATTAAGTACCAATTCAAGGAAGAATCAACTCTGGATGGAATTCACTACACTCAAGAAGATGCCCAAGCAAAGTTTGACTGATTTTATCACCAAAATGGACATAGCAAACCAGCTTGGAAGCATTGGAGAAATCATGGATGAAGAGTACATAGTAAGGCAAGTGATCAATGGAATAAAGCACATGAAAAATGGAAAGCTTTGACCATAGCCATGGATCTCTACATGGATATGCAGGTTCCTGATTTCAACACCCTCATGGGACAATTGTTCACACATGAGGCAAAGCTTATGAAGAATGGAGACAACTCAAAAGGTAATCAATCCTCTGCTCTCTATATAGATAAGAACAAAAATAAAGATAGTAAAGGCAAAGGTAAAAATGTTGATGATGAAGGTAGTACCTCTCAAGCAAACTTTGCAGGAAGAGGTAGAGGCTCAAGAGGAAGAGGTAGAGGAGACAAGGCAAGGGGAGAGCTCAAAGGTCATCTCCATGTGACATATGTGGCTTAACTAATCACATCATTGAGAATTGTTTCAGGAATCCTAGAAACCAAAGAGGAAGAGATTACAAGAGAGGAGTCTATGGAAGCTCAAGGGGTAGATTTGACAACAACAATGGATGCAATAACAACTCATACAACAACAAAAACTACAAAGGAGGATACAGAGGAAGGAGAGACATACACATATATACACATGCATACACATATATAAATGTTTTAGGTCTAGGTCTTTAGAATTATTGTTTTAGGGTCTTTTCACATGCATACACATATATACACATACACATATATATATACATGCATACACACATATACATGTTTTAGGTCTAGGTCTTTAGGATTAGGTCTTTGAATTCTAATAAATAAATATAACTAAATATATAAAAAATAGTGCTTTAGGTTTAATATTAATATAAATAATCAAATGAAATTTAGGAAAAAATTTTGAATATACAATCAAATGAACTATGTTTAATTAAATATATAAAAAATTAGGATTCTTGAATTAAAATAAATAAATATAACTAAATATCTAAAAAATAAAGCTTAGGATTAATATTAATATATATAATCAAATAAAAAATATCAAAAAATTAGAATATATAATCAAATATACTATTTATAATTAAATATATAAGCAATTAGGGTTGTTGAATCAAAATAATATATATAATGAAATATATAAATAGGATTTTTAGGATTCTTACATATATATAATTAAACATATTAAAAATAGGATTTTAGGGTTTTCACATACAAACACATACACATAGAAACACATACACATACAAACATATATATACATATATATAATTATATAAGAAATTAGGGTTTTTTAATTAAATTAAATATACATAATTAGATAGTACAAAAATAAATTTTTAGATTTAATATTAATAGATATAATCAAATATATGTAAAAAGTAGGAAAAAAATAGAATATATACTCAATATATATAAAAATAGGATTTTAGTATAGATAAAAAATAAAAAGAGCTAGGGTTTTTTAATTAAATTAAATATATATGATTAAATATATAAAAAATATGGTCTTAGGTTTAATATTAGAATATATAATCAAATATGTATAAAAATTAGGAAAAAAAATTATAGTATATAATCAAATGTACTATGTATAATTAAACTTATAAGAAATTAGGACTTTTGAACTAAATTTAATATGTATGATTAAATATATAAAAATAGGATTTTACATTTAATAAAAAATTAGGGTTTTAGAATTAAAATTAGAATGTATAATTAAATGTACCATATATTAAATGACTCAACATCTCCACATGGTATTAGATGGCATCTTTGGATCCGGAGGAGAGAATGGCATGTCCTTGCAATCATTGCAAGTATGAAATCTTTTGGAAACAATGGATTTGTACTATACATGTTAGAGAATATGGATCCTTTGATGAAAATCGACTACAAAACCTATGTTACTAGTCGCATGGTTCCCCTAGTGAGTAGGTTGGCCCAAATGATGTTGCACCGTCTACGTCTCATGGATAGAAGAGAATGAAGAGGGAGGTAGAAGTACAAGGTACTCGTAGCATTACACAGAATGAGCACATGGAAGAAATGTTCGGGGTCTTTTATGAGATGGAAGAAGATCACGATGGTGGAAAAGATCTTGTGGGTTCCATGGACATGATAGAATTTCCATGATCAAAAGCCGATGAACACCAGAAAATGTGAAGACTATCCCGTTTACCACTGTACAATGGGGAAAAGCTATATGTACTATGTGTGTTGCTCGCGATGCTCAATCTTCAATCCATTTATGGATGATCATATAGTAGTGTCTCTGAATTGTTCAGGTAAGTAGATTTGAAATAAACTTTCATTGTTGTATCAAAATAAGTTCATTTATTAATATTATTGTAATTTCTTATCCCTTGCAAGCTTCTAAAGGATCAATTTCTTCCAGATGGCAATGACATGCCTCCAACACGTGGAGATGGAAAAACACTTTTACACTCCGTTGGGATGGACGAGACCAAGATTCATGCTTGTCTGAATGATTGCATTCTCTTTCAAAACGAGTATGAGCATCTCCACATATGTCCAAAGTGTGAAGTGAAAAGGTTTAGAGAAGACCTTGTGCGCAAAGCAATCTCCCCAAAGGTTCCCTGCCACTTTCCTATCATTTCAAGAATAAAGAGCATGTTCAGATGCAAGTCCATAGCTCAATTAATATCATTTCATGTAAAGAGTAGGTCTACAGATGGTGTAATGCAAGTGCCTTTAGATTTTGATGCTTAGAAACACATAGATAGTAAGTGGTGAGAGTTTTCTAGAGAGCCTCGAAACATACATCTAGGCCTAGCTATGGATCGAGTAAATCCATTTGGTCTATGTAGCTCCTCATGGAACACACAGCCTCTAGGTTTGGTCAAGTATAACATCCCACCATGTCTCACTAGGTAAGCATAAGGTAAAAACCATAGATGTATACCTTGTAGTGCTTGTCGAAGAGCTGCACACTTTATGGGATGGGATTACTATGCACGATATGTATCAACCTATAAGAAGATGGGATGTGCAAGTGCAAATCATACTTATGTGGATGATGCATGACTGGTCGGGTTATGGTGAATGTTTAGGTTTATCAATTTTGGGTGACAATGTTTGTCCCCTATGTGAACCACAACTCAAAGCATGCTACTCCAAAGCACTTTAGGAAACTATCTATGAAGGACATCATAGATATTTGCCTGATGGACATGTTTTACATGAAGGGAAAATTGACAGACAAGCACGATGCCAAATGAAAGCAAGTGATTGGAAACAATTGTGGGATGCAAAAACACAACTTAATGGCATGAAATGGTTGTCGATCCTTCACGATCTCCCTTATTGGAGTGAGTTATTGATCAATCATTTGGTAGACCCGATGCATATTTTCAAGAATGTGGGAGAGATGCTCTAGAAGACATTGATAAGAAAGAAGGAAAGCAAAGTACAAAGGGAGGACTTGGAAGGGCGAGGTTGTATGCAAGAGTTGTGGGCAATTACCAAGCCCACCAAAATAGTGTCACTACCAAGAGCTCCTTGGGTGCTCCACAAGATGGAAGAACAACAAGTGAAGAAGGTGATTTCAGAGTTTTCGACAGCTACTAGGTGCATGAGGTATCTAAAGACTACCTTCATATGAAATGATGATCTCAAAGGGCTCAAGTCTTATGATTGGCACAAGTTTTTACATTTTTTGCTCTTTGTAGCTCTAAAAGATTGCCTTTGGGAGGATGTGCAAACAACCATTTATAAAATCAATACCTTGGTACGGTGGATCTCTTCTAAAGAGATAAGGAGAGATAGCATGGAGAGTGCGAAACTCAATGCTATAGAGGGTGTGTGTATGGTTGAGAAATACTTTCCCACAAGTATTCTCACAATTCAGTTTCCACTACAACATATGAGGGGCATACTGACGTTGTCCATACTGACGGTCATGCCTCATCATTGATATGACCGTTGAAATGCTTGAAAAACCACAGAGGCAATATCGACGGTCATTTAATCATCATTATACTCATTGAAAATCAGTGGTTGGTATGCATGTCAAAAATCTATGGCGTCGGTATGAGCATCGATAATTTGCTAGAGATTACCGATGCTCATACCAACGTTCATATTGATGAACATTTTAACCCGAACCGAGAGTGAAAATTCAAAATTTGCTCGTGTTTTGAACCGAAGTGTGCTACTGTCGAGTTTGCGTGCGTGAACTACATTCTGAGCATATTGTGTACACATCTCTCTCTCTCTCTCTCTCTCTCTCTCTCTCTCTCTCTCTTTCTACACACGCCTCTCTTTCTCTAGATCTGAAATTTTGGTAAGTATCACACATACTTTAGCACCCTTTCTCTTTCTTTGTGTTTTCCCCTTTCTAATTTCTCTTCTCCTTAGTTTTGCAGGAGCTTTTTGGCATCCGTTCTTTGGAATTCGACGAATGATTCACACTAAGTGGACTTTGAAGACAACAATCCACACAATTATATCGATGAAAGTGATTGTTTTGCTTTTGATTGACATAGAGTGAGAGAGAGAGATGAAAGCTATATATATATATATATATATATATATATATATATATATATATATAGAGAGAGAGAGAGAGAGAGAGGGAGAGAGAGAGAGAGAGATATGAAATAGAAAGAGAATGAGAGAGAGATGCATACATACATACACACACAAATGCATACACATACTCACATATATATTACATATACACATGCATAATAAATACACACTCACATATATATTACATACACACATGCATACACACACATATGCATAATCATACTGACATACATACATACATAGATGTGCACACACATACATAGATACATGTACACACACATGTATACATACGCATATGCATATGCATACATACATACACACACATATGCATGTACACACACACACACATACATACATACACACATCCATATTACATACACATGCACATATACATACATGCCCACATATACATACACACATATGTGCATACACACATGCATATGCATACATACATACACACACATATGCATACACATACTCATATACATATCACATACACACATGCATATTACATACATGTCACGAGGAAGGAGATAAGGAAGAGAGCTCACACACACTGATTGAGGCAAGGAAGAATTATCTTCTTCTTCTTCTATTACATAAAAAGGAATGTACAAGAATGACCTAAAAAACAGGAATACAAGTGCACTATATAAAGATCAGTATATAAGGAAAAAGCTAATGTCCGCGAATGAGTGAGCTGGCAAGGAACAAATGTGCCATCACTCTCGGTAGATAAATCTAATAAAGCTCAATGAAGTATCCCTGAAATATACTGGCATGACCACTATACATGTCAGAGAAACGAAAAACTAGTACGTGTCATCCTGGATCATCACATGTTGAGCTTGATATCTCAACACTCCCCCTCAAGCTCAATGCCATATCCTGTAATCCAAGCATCTCTCAAAACTTCTTCAACTTTTGAGCTCCAAGTGCTTCGTTGAAAATATCAGCAACCTGCTCATCTGTTCTCACATAAACAATCAATATCACCTGCTAATACCTTCTCTCTGATGAAGTGATAATGTATCTCGATATGCTTTGTTCTACCATGGAAAATAGGATTATGTGCTTACTATATGCTGCTAACATTATCACAATAGATAGTGATAGGCTTTTGCACTTCGACACCTAAATCTCCAAGTAACATCTCTAGGCATGATGCCTCACATGCTTCCATTGCAACACCTCTATACTCAACCTCGGTACTCGACAAAGCAATAGTGGGTTGCTTCTTGCTGCTCCATGTAACAGTTGCACTCCCAAGTGAGAATAGAAAACCACTAGTGGATCTTCTATCTGGAATGCTACCAACCCAATCGGCATCGGTGTATCCATAAACCTGCAAATCTATACAAGCCTCATAAAACAATGCATAATCCAAAGTAGCACTCACATAACGTAGAGTGCACCTCAGAGCATCCAAATGTGGCTTCCTGGGAACCTGCATAAACTGACTTTCAAGTCCAACAGTATAGTTTAGATCAGGCCTTGTAATTGTGAGATATATAAGACTTCCCACAATTTTTCTGTACATAGTAGCATTTTCCAATGCTTCACCTGATGTAGCATCCAACTTCAAATTCTGATCTAATGGCATAGAAATTGGCTTACAATCAGCCATACCATACTTTTGCAGCATATTCAAGGCATATTGCCTTTGAGATATCCATATACCTATTTCTGTATGTATAAACTCAATGCCCAAGAAATAGCGCAGCACACCAAGATCTTTCATGTCAAATTTCTGCATAAGAAGTTGCTTTACCTCTTTGATGCTTCCTTCATTATCACCACCTACAATCAAGTCATCAACATAAATAGCCACAATAGTGATGCCATCATCAACCTTCTTTGCATATAGTGAGTGATCTGCATCACACATAGAAAACCCAATAATGGTTAAGTAATCAACAATCCTTGCATGCCATGCACGAGGGGTTTGCTTCAGCCCATACAAAGCCTTTTGCAACCTGCAAACATATTCTCGATGTTTTGAATCTTCATATGCTTGTGGCTGGTCCATATATACTTCTTCCTGTAACTCACCATGTAGGAAAGCATTGTTCACATCCATCTGATGCAAAGTCCATCCTTTTGCTGTAGCTAATGCAACAAGTGTCCTGACAGTAGACATTTTAGCTATAGGGCTTAATGTTTCCTCATAATCAATGCCATATGCATGTACATATCCTTTAGCTACCAATCGTGCTTTATACCTGCTTATGCTACCGTCAGCATTATGCTTTACCTTGTAAACCCATTTGCAGCCTATGGGTTTCCTTCCTTGTGGCAATGGAACCAGCTTCCATGTATCATTTCCATAAAGTGCAACCATCTCCTCATCCATATATTTTTTCCAATATGAAATTCCAATTGCATCTTCAAAGCAAGAAGGTTCAGCATCTTGTATTACCTTTTCCATGTAGGCACAATGACAAGCCATGTAACTATCATATGTCAATTGTTGCACTGAATTCAGCATCCTCCCAGATCTTCTTGGTCATGGGTCACTTCTCCTTGTATCATCTACATGTGCCCTTCTTACTCTTGTAGTCTTCATAGAGGGCAATCCAAGTTCCTCATCAAGACTCTTTTCTGAACTGCTTGAATCTCCATCAATGTCTTCAAAACCTGCACATGTTTTTTGACTAGCAGAAAGCTTTTCTTTACCTTTCTTGGATGTATTTGATGAATATGCTGGACTAAAATTTCCATGTAATCTTCCACTCCATGGATTTCAGTTGGAACTATTGCTTGGTGATGCATTTGGTCCACTCAAAACTTGAGATTCTGCGCTTGATTTTTCAGCATTTTCTTTGTCATTTGGTTCAAGACTCATTCCTTCTTCGGCGTCTGCATAGAAGCTTGACATTTCATCAAATACCACATCTCTGCTCACCTTCACCTGTCGTGTGAGTGGGTTATAACATTTATATCCCTTTTGCTCAAGGGAGTATCCAATGAAGTCACACTTTTCTGCTTTTGGATCAAGCTTCATCCTCAATTCATCTGGGACATGTACATATGCATTATAGCCAAAAACTTTCAGATGTGATAAGTTTGGCTTTTTACCCATAAACTGCTCTTCCGGTGTAACTTGATGTACAACACCAGTCGGAGTTCTATTCATGATGTATACAACAGTATGCACAACTTTTGCCCAATAACAATGAGGCATATTCTTCTCAGCCACCAAGGCTCTTTCCATTTCTGCAATATGTCTATTTTTGCATTCAGCAATGCCATTCTGTTGTGGTGTGTACCTGCATGAAAACTGACGCCGAATTCCATGATTTTGTAGAAAATTGTTGAACTCATTTGACATGTATTCACCTCCTCCATCAGATCTTAATGTCTGAATATACTTCCCTATCTATTTTTCCACCATAGCTTTAAAATTCTGGAAGTGAGTGAACACCTCGCTCTTCTCTTTCATGAAATATACCCATACTTTGGGTGTATGGTCATCAATGAAAGTAACATAAAACCTGCAACCCCCCATAGATGTGATCTTTGCTAGACCCCAAACATTTGTATGTACTATTTCTAGTACATTCTCACTAACATGCTTGTAATGTGGAAATGATGCTCTTGACTGTTTACCAAATTGACATGCTGCACATACCTTTTGCATTTCTACAACTTTGAAATTTGGTAGTCCATGGACAATCTCCTTTGACTGCATCAATTTCATCCTTTGCAAGTTTGCATGTCCAATCCATTTGTGCCACATCTCTATATCTGCAATAACTCTTGCACCTTTTGTAAACATGGCTGCATTCATTTTCAGGAATCTTCACATTTAAGGTGAACATCCTACCCACTTTGTTTCCTTTGGCAACCAATCGTCCATCCGACTTGTACTCTTCTACATATAATCCATCAACATTGAACCTGACTTGTAATCCTTGGTCAACCATTTGTCCAACAGAAACGAGATTCTTTGTTATATTTGGAACATGCAACACATCAGCAAGATGTTTTACCTTCCCGTCCTCCATAGACAATGCTATGTTTCCTGTATGCTCAATAGGATGCGATGTATCATTACCTGTTTCAACATATCCAGGAATTGGCATTTTCTGCAAACTACTAGACCATTTTGCATGACTGGTCATGTGATTTGAAGCACCTGAATCAACATACCAGACATTATCATTCAATTTTGAAATACCAACAGACATGGTATTCATCATGTGATGTTGAACCATGAAGAGCTTCTCAGAATCATCTGCACTTGTGGGTGCATAGTTGTTTTGCTGCCTTCTATTATTTTGATTCTTCAACCTGCAATCACGTTCAAAGTGTCCAGGTTTACCACAATTCCAGCATCCTTTTTTATTATTACCTGAATCATTTCTTTGGAAATTTCTACGACCTCTTTGGCTCCCCTTGCCTCGAAAGTGTCCTCTTCCTCTTGCATGATTCTGTTGTTGACCTTGATCTTGGTTATTGTTTCCTCTTCCACTTCCCAAGCCTCTACCTCTGCCTCTTCCTTGGCCAAAGTAGAATACCTACTCAGAACTGGGCTTTCCTTGGGAGTTTGAATCCTCACCAATATTCTTTTCTTCAATGATCAGCATGGATACCAAATCAGCAAAATTCAAAATATTTTCCTTGGTCTGTATAGAAGTTCTGAACTGCTTATATGCAGCTCCTAAACCACGAAGGCACACTTCCACCTTATCATCATCATCTACATTATGCCAATACATGCAAGTGACTCACATATGCTTTTGACTTTCAGAGTGTAGTCACTTAACGACATGCTCTTCTTCTCCAATGTATGCAGCTCATTCTTGAGTTGCAATTTTTGTGCCTTTGTGTTGGTCTCATACAATGTGACCAAACTGTTCCAAGCCTCTTTCAGAGTCTTGGCATCTTGTATGTGTCCAATCATGCTATCCTGTATGCTAACAGATAGCCAATACATTACCTTTCGTGCTCCTTGATTCCATTCCTCACATGCTCTTACCTGATCTGCAGTCTGATTCCTTTTTGGTAACTATGGAGCATTTTCATTCTCTCCTTCGATATACTTCCAATAGCCTTTTTCCATTAGGAAATTCGTCATTCTGAATCTCCAAGCATGGAAGTTGTTCTTGTCTAGCTTATCGCTCATAAGCTGACTCATTCCATCTGTGTTTGCCATTTCTGCAACAATTCACAACACTGCAAAGCACTACAAGCAACACTTCTGCTTGAACACTATCACACTATGACGTGACAATTTGATCTCAGAAAAACACAGTTTTCATGTATCAACAGTACACGGAATCGCTTGAAATTCTGGATCTGGAATCTACGAGTGTTGTCAAACACAACGCAAGTTACAATTTCTCAAACTGACCTATTTTTTCTGTGAGCCCCACCTTCCAGGCTCGAAACGGAGGTCAAGATGAATCGCGCTGATTTTCATAGCAAACGGAGGTCATTTGTGAATCACGATTTCTCCATGCCTTGCTGCGTACTCTTCACCATCGCCTTCTCCATGAGCTCTCTACATGTATGCTGGCTCTGATACCATGTGATGAGGAAGCAGATAAGGAAGAGAGCTCACACACACACTAATTGAGGCAAGGAAGAATTATCGTCTTCTTCTTCTATTACATAAAAAGGAATGTACAAGAATGATCTAAAAAACAGGAATACAACAAGTGCAATATATAAAGATCAGTAGATAAGGAAAAACCTAATTTTCGTGAATGAGTGAGCTAGCAAGGAACAAATGTGCCATCACTCTCGGTAGATAAATCTAATAAAGCTCAATGAAGTATCCCTGACATATACCGGCGTGACCACTATACATGTCAAAAAACGAAAAACTAGTACGTGTCATCCTGGATCATCACATGTTGAGCTTGATATCTCAACAATACACACTCACATACATATTACATAGACATACAGACATGCATATGCATGCATACACATACTCACATACATATTACATACACATAGGCATATTACATACACACTCACATACATATTACATGCACACATGCATATACATACACACACATATCTGCATACTCACATGCATATGCATACATACATACACACACACATGCATACACACATAACCATACATACATGTACACACATATATGCATACACACATAACCATACATACATGCATATTACATACACACATGCATATTACATACACACATGCATATTATATACACACATTCATATACATACACACACACATATGCATACTCATACCCAAATACATACATATACACACACACATATATATATACATACATGTACACACACATGTATACATACACACATGTATATGCATACATATATACACACACATATGCATACACATACTCACATACATATTACATGCACACATGCATATTACACACACACATGCATATTACATACACACATGCATATTACATACACACATGCATATACATACACACACACACATATGCATACTCATTCTCACATACATACATGTACACACACATATACATACATACATGTACACATACACACATGTATACATACACCCATGCATATGCATACATACATACACACATATGCATGTACATACACATATGCATATTACATCACACACACATATACATACACACATATATGTGCATACATATGCATATGCATACATACATACACACACATATGCATACACATACTCACATACATACTACAGACACACATGCATATTACATACACACTCACATACATATTACATACACACACATATGTGCATACACACATGCATATGCATACATACATACACACATATATGCATACACATACTCACATATATATTACATAAACACATGCATATTACATACACACTCACATACATATTACATACACACACATATGTGCATACTCACATGCATATGCATACAAATATACACACACATGTATATACATACACATATGCATACTCATACTCACATACATACATGTAGACACACACATATACATACATAAATGTACATACACACATGTATACATACACACATGCATACGCATACATACATACAGACACATATGAATGTACACTGTTGCAGAGCAAAGGAGCACATGTGAAGAGCCCCAAAATTTTCAAATTAATGGGCACAATTTTTCTTCTTCAAGGTCTTAGAGAATTCCCTGAAAACCATGTAAATGCACTAGAGGAGTCCTCTAGTTGCATAACCCCAACTTGTTGTAAAATACCCTTTGTAAAGTGGTAGGAAATTTACTTTTTTGGAATAAAGTGCCGGTCTCTTGTGTGAAAGGACCAAACTTAGGGCACATGTATATAAGTCACTTTGTGACTCTTTGTAGAGACTTTTTGCCATTGTGAAGAAGAAGCTCATCTGAAATTTCGAATTTGCCTCTTCCTTGCAGATTTCTATCTTCTCTTTGATCTTGTATGTGTGTGTGATGCTTGAAATAGGTGTGTAGGACTGTTGTCCACCCCTCCCCATTATTTTTGAGCTACTGAAGTGTATGTGTGAGCTTGTAGGAGTTGTGGCGTGAGTGTCGGTGCTTCCCGCCATTCACTATTTTGGCCATAACGTGAAGCAGAATTGTCAGAATCAAGTGAAAATACTTCTAATAGATGCGTCTCATCGAGAGCTTCAAAACGAGTACCCTATTGCCTATATTCGGAGTTCGGAGCTGGGAGAAATATTTGATTTTCTGAAAACTGTTGTAAGAGGTATCACGGCAGACACTTTCAGCATTTCAGTGAGTGTGAGAGGTGGATTAGTCTTTTCTCATGCATGCAAGCTTAGCCACTTCATTTTCCATCACGTGTGCACACGTCCTCATACACTTGGTTAGGTCGTTCGATCGGATTGACATTTAAATGTGTGTTAATTTCCCACTATACGCACTTGTGTTGCAATTGAGGTACAGTCTCATTGGCACGAGTCCTTGGTTATAGATCGAGTGTGATAGAATTGTACTTGTAGAAGTGAATTCGTCTGGTGGCAAGTAGTCAATCACTTCAGCACTTGTTACTTCACATCTCAGAGGTGTGTGTGATAAGTTTTAGGTTTAGGGTTAGGAGGTAGGGAGAAAAGGAGGAGATAGGGTTAGGTTAGATGGAGAGGAGAAGTGAAGAGAGGTGAAGTAGGAGTAGGTCAAGACAACCAAAAAAGTCCCAAAAAATCATCTAAAAATAGTAAGATCCAAATTCTATAAAAGAAAGTATAAAAACCAAGAAAATAGGCTCATTTGACACCTCAGAGTGTCCTGGTATCATCTGAGAGCAGCGTGTGGTATCACGTGCAGGGTATCGTGCTGAGCAGGCCTTCAAAGCTAGCTTGTGTGCCCAAGGTGCAAGCAAGACTACACCAAGGTGAGGTTCTATAAAGATCATTTACTAAAACACGCTAAACATGCATAAACAAGTGATTAAAAGTATGCGCAGTATCGCGGGAAAGAAAACTAGTGTCATAACAATTTCTTGGTGAAGGACAGTGACCTAGGAGTAAAGAGGTGTGTGTGAGGAGCAAGGGGGTGCAAAAGTTTTGGAAATTTCATGCTTTTTGGCTTGAGTATCGCGATCGGTTGAGATTTGGTATCGCGATACCAAAACTCCCTTGTATCGCGATACTCGCCGTAGTATCGTATCGCTGATATTAGTCCTGGTATCGCGATACCATTTTGGTATCGTGTCGCCAGATTGGTATCGCGATCACACTTTACTACAGTGGTATCATATCGTTACCTACTGTGGTATCGTATCGTCGACACACCCAGTATCGTATCGCCCACTTGTCAGCTCGTATCGTGACACCATTTCAGTATCGTATCGTCCGCTTGCCTCGTTAGTATCGCTATAACATCGTAAGTATCGTATCACCTTGGGTCTCCGGTATCGTATCGTGAGGACCAGGATATCGTATCGCACCTTATTTTACTGTCGTATCGGCGACCCTTGCTAGTATCGTATCGCCTTATTACCTGGTGAAGTATCGCGACACCATACCTGGTATCGTATCGCCTTATTTTCAAGAGGTATAACGCGATACCAAGTTGGTATCGTATCGGCCTTCGTAGGTGATATTGTATCGTGTGAGGAAGTTGGTATCGTATCGGGCATTGATCAAGTATCGTATCGTGATCAGCAGAAGTATCGTATCGCCTCCCTATCAGGGACCGTATCGTGATATCAAATTCGTATCGTATCGGGAAGATAGTTGGTATCGTATCGTGTCAGTTATCCAGTATCGTATCACCTGCTGCAGACAGTATCGTATCGCATTGTCTTCTGGTATCGTATTGCATTGTCTTCTGGTATTGTATCGCGGCCAAGGCAGTATCGCCTAGTGCAGTATCGCCTGGAAGTGGTATCATCCAGATTGACACTAGCATTTTGTCAGGCAAATTGAGGCATTGGGAGAGCCACTCAAGGAGAATCTCTGGGACTTATAGAGAGATTGAAGAGGGTGAATGAACCTGAGGTCAGGAAGAGTGCTAAGTAGCCGAAGAAGCGTCATATCTTCTGTGGGAAGTGCTGCCCAGGTTAGTCATCACTCCATCTACTCACAGACTTCTAGCGATTCCGAGGAGGAAATACCCATGGCTTCAGAAGATATGCAGGGTCCAACACCAAATAGAAATTTCATGTCTATTGTTGAGGGAGATTACCGTACCTCCTTACAGTATGTGTCCACCAATGCCCAGGAGATCCCCATCTACTTGGATGGCTTAAATAGATCTGTGGCTAGGATGGTAACTTCCATGACTGCCACAATTATACCCCGACCTGCGGTCAAGTACAAAGGAGGAGCATATGTAGACAAAATTGGTCATATCTACATTGCGACTGAATTTCCTGAGAGGATCAACGAAAGGGGAGAGTTTGCGGACCCTGAATACTCCGGAAGAACACACCCAGAAGAGTTAGTGACCACACCTAGGGGTAGGTCCCAAGTATCACGGGTCTTGAGAGGAGATTTGATACCTCAAGACGACTACTTGTTGGAGGTCTATATGATCCACGGATCAGACTTGTTGCTTCAAATAGACTTACCTGCTCCAGGGAGAGAAGAAAGCCCCATGACATTCTATGAGCTGAAAGACCCAGATGATGAAACTAGACTCACATACTTGGATAAGGATCAAAGGAGATATTGAACTGTGAGTGCCTTAGACAGGGCTCGGCTGAGATATATGGGTGTGCCTGTATTTCCTCAGAGAGGTCAAGCAACTACCTCACAAAATCCTTTTGGGAATCAACAAGAGATGGAACATACCACATTAGGACAGACCAGCCAACGAAGTGTGCCCAACCGTACTCACGTACAATTTGCAACTCCAGGAGTGCAAACACACAATCAGGCCCACGCAGGGATAGGTAATCAGTACCGACCACCAGGCAGACCACGACCACCGGTAGGAGCACAGCCTGGAATACCTCCAATACGACCAGCTGCCCCAGTCTTCCCTGTGATGCCCAGACCGCCTGAACCAATGAGAAGACTGAGACCTATCCAAGTGGCTAAATGTGTGAGAAACCATTATAATGGATTGGGGGAACCCTATGATCATATTGCTGAATTTAAACAAGTTCTAAGAGCGGAGCAAGTAGATGACTTCTTTGTGCAGTATGAGTCTTTTGGACTCACCCTCACAGGGACAGCTCTAACTTGGTTCCAACCCTTAGACCCAAATCAATTTGGAAATATGGAACAGTTCTTTCAAGAATTCATTGGGGAATTCACAAAGAGAGGGATTAAACACAATTCTGCGTCTTTAATCCATAGCTTTAAACAAAACCCTAATGAAACTGTGAAGACTGCTGCCCGAAGATTCAATCAATATGTGGATAGATGCCCAATGGCTGAGAGACCCACTCAACAAAAAATGATTTCATCATTTTTAGATGGACTCGCTAACAGAAATTTAAGAACACTAGTGTATGTGAAGAGGCTACAAACATTGAGTGAGTGCCTTCAAGAGTGCATTGATTTGGAAGATAACCTAGCCGAGGACCTTAAAAGTACATCCAACCTCACTAAATCAGAAGATTCAAGGAGCACCATCACATCCAACTCCAGTAATATGGAAGAATTAGCGGAGTTATTAGCAAAGAAACTAGGAGTCCAGGGGCAAAGAGCTTACCAGCACCCAGCTCAAAGAGTGCCTATGCTACGAAAATGTAACTTGTGTGGAGGAGATCACCCCACACACCTGTGCGTCCGAGCAGGGGCTGGTGCACAACCTATGTATCCATATAACAGACAGCAACAAGGGACTTCTTTGTATTGCCACATCGAGCAAAAATATACCAACCACACCACGGAGAACTGCCCCCTCAATAGGCAAGCACGCCTTTTTCAACCACCGCAATATCGACCATATGGATACCCTCCTAGGGAGCCAGGCAGAGAGATACCAAGATACAACCCGTATCCTACACCAGCAGGAGCATCAAGGCCATACGAGCAGGCACCATATCCACCACCACAACCAGTGCTAGGACCCCAACTGTCAAAACCTCAACAAGTAGTATCGGTGAAGTATGCTCAACCAGAAGAAAACTTAGAAAGAGCTATAGTACCAGCATCGACAATGACCCATGTAGAACCCACAAACCTTGGATATGAACCGTCACCAGGAGATTACCACCCATACGAAGCCAACATGTTAGAATATGAATCTGCATATGATGCTGCTTATTATGGATATGAGGGCTATGATCAGGCTTATGGATCAGAGACAGCCACCTTATTGTATACGGCTCCTAAAGTACAACCAACCATGAGACCACCCATTAGACCACCTGTGCAAAGAGGACCATGCTATAGATGCGGGGGAGACCATTTCATTAGAGAGTGCCCTCGACCTTACAACCCTCCACCACCTAGGATTTGGGAAGGATATTGTAGTGATTGCGGAAAGGAACATCTTTTCAGAGACTGCCCCAAGAATCCAACAAAAACCCAAGATACTACACCAATCAACGTGATTGAGGTCATGGAAGGATCTGGAAGTGATAAGGAGTACATGGTGCCATTAAAGGCCATTACTAGAGCCCAAACGAAGCAACAAAAAGAAAAACAACCAGAAGAGGAACGAGAGAGCGATAAAACGGTAAGACCTAAAATTCAGATAGTTGAAGATTCTGAGGATCCACGTGAAAATCCCCAGAACACAAAAGTACAAAAATGGAAGGAAAGACGAGAAAAACTCAAAGGTAAATGGGCAAGAAATAAAAGTCAAGACAGTAATAAACAAACCAAAGACTTGAATGATCATAAAGAACAAAAAACTCATAAGGAGATCCCTGAGCCACCACGGATTAGCTCAGAGAAGGAGAAGTCAGGATCAATTCTAGCTGACCCAAAGCCAGACAACTTAGACATGTGGTTGAAAGCTTACCAAGCTAGAATCAAAATGGGCCCAAATATAGAGCAACATGAAAAACTCTACCCTCAAGGGGAATTAGAAAAAGAAAGATTGCCAATATGCAGGAAACTTATAGAGGTAGCACAAGCAAGCCTAGAAAAGACTATCCCAATTTTACCAGAGACAAGGATTGCACGTAGTCTATACGAAGAATGCATCAAAGCCAAGGATAAGGAACCTGGAAAGGAAGATGACCAAGGTGAACGAATAAAAGCACAAGATCAACCTGTGTCAATGATACCAAACCTAGAGGAAGATTGGCCAAAAGACTTGTGGAATAGAATCCAAGAAGAACAATGGAAGAAGAATGGAGTCAGTCCGCCTCCTTTTGATGAAATAGATGTGGAAGATTGTCAACCCCATCCCAACCTGGAGGAAGTATATGAGGAAGTATCAAGACTCGATAGAGGTAGAGAGGAAACCCTGAGCATTTCAACATTGCCTAATTACATGGGAGAATACGAAAGGGAGTCTATAATAATACGAGCACCCACAGTACATGGGAAGGGAAAAGGAAACTCAGAAGAGAGTTCACACAATCTAACGGAACTAAAAAAAACAAAAGTGCAATGCAAATTGACGGTAGAAGAGTTGCTTCAACTTAAACCACAATTATGGAGGCAGTTAGCAAACCAATTAGAACCACGGCCAGAGAAAGGAGAAACAAAAAGAAACGAAAAGGAAAGCAGATCAACGATACAAATCCTAGTTGATAAAGTGGGAGAGTTTAGTGAAGGAGACGAACGTAATACGTGTCTACTTGTCACCCACAATGGGTACATGACCAAGGCTATTCTAGATACGGGAGCTGGGGTAGGAATTGCCACCAAAGAGATTTGAGAAAAATGGGGAAAACCTGCCTTACGACCCACACGTATGAAACTCCAATTGGCAGATGGTCATGTGGAAAGACCCTTAGGAATATTAGAACGAATCAAATTAACCACCTGTGGACTAGAATTCGAACACACACTAGCCATTTGTAAGTTCGAGAAAGCGAACAACTATGAAATGATATTAGGGCGACCCTTCATGAGACAAATGCGGGTAGTACAATATTGGGGAAGAGATTCATTATACCTGCAACATCAAGGAAACACCACCAAGATAAATTTGCACACGTTTGCCTATCGAGATGTCCCTCCACTACAATGGAATCCAGTACACAAGGAAGAAGATGACCTATCCATTCACAGTGCCAGATCAAGTGATCAATCTTGGATACATGAAGATGCCCAGTTATGGATGTGTAAAGAAGCGAAGAGAGAGGAGAGTAAAAAACAATTGTGGCTGATAGGACACCCTAACTATCGATCAGTAGAAGACCCAGATTACATGCCTCAAATCTTTCCTGATGAGATCTTCGAGCCGCATGGATGGATGGAAATTTTAGCAACCTTAGATGTGTGCGTAAATGAAGAAGTTTTGACGATGAACGAATGCATAGATGAGGAAGGCTATGATGTAAATCTCTATATGGTTGTTCTTCAAGAAGTAGAAGAAGGGGAAATCCTGGAAAAAGAATGGAAAGAGGAATATGAAAGCATAGAAATGGAACCAGAATTTGACTCCAAAGAAAGCTACCTAAACACTATTCAGAACAAGAAGGAACAGGAACCAACAAAAATCTTAGCAATTGAAGCTGCTCCGGCAATACACAGGCAAAGGGAAGAAATGAGTAAGGTAGAGCCGAACCCAGATCTTTTTGAAGTTCCTGAACATTTTAAAAAATACGAAGTAAAAGCGAGTAAAGTAGCCATTCAAATGCCTAGACGAGAGGCACGAGACGGAGAAGCGTCCGACAACAAAGAACAAACCAAAAACATTGTGGTAATAGTAGAAAACGGAGAAGAGCCGTGCACATATATTGGAAAAGATGTATCTGAAGAGGAGGAAGAGGAACTCATACACCTTATCCGAGAGTACCGAGACATATTCGCATGGACCTACAAGGATCTCAAAGGCATAGAACCCACTATTTGTTCCCATCGAATACCAATGACGGTAGATGCAAAACCATCCAAACAACGCCCTTATACGTATAATGAGGTTTATGCAGCAAAAATTAAGGAAGAAATAGACAAACTACTAGCGGCAAGATTCATATATGAGATAGAACATACCGAGTGGGTATCGCCATTAGTAGTTGTGCCTAAGAAAAATGGAAAATTGAGAGTGTGCATAAATTTGAAGAAGGTGAATGCAACCACCATACGTGACAGCTACCCATTACCCATCACGGACCATCTATTGGAGAGGGTAGCCGGAAAGGAGGTCTATAGTTTCTTGGATGGATTCTCCGGATACAATCAAGTAGCTATTGCAACTAAGGATCAACATAAGACCGCATTCGCAACCGAATGGGGAGTTTATGCTTTCCGAGTGATGCCTTTTGGACTCACTAATGCACCTGCTATTTTCCAACGATTGATGTGTCATGTTTTCGAGGAATTTTTGAAAAAAAGCATGGAAGTATACGTAGACGACCTTTGCACGTACTCCAATCAAAGATGTGATCACATCCCCGAGTTGAGGAAGATATTCAACAAATGTAGACAGTATAGAGTCTGTTTAAACCCAGAAAAGTGTGTCTTCATGGTGAGGCAAGGAAAGATCTTAGGACACATAGTTTCAAGAAATGGAATATCTACGGATGAGGACAAAATTAAAGTCATCCTAGACCTACCAAGACCCAAGAATGCAAAGGAAGTGCAAGCCTTTATGGGACACTGTGGATATTATCGTAGGTTTATTCACATGTATGCCATAATAGCAAAACCCTTGTATGGTCTCTTGACTCAATTTAATTGGACAGAAGAGTGCGAGAAGGCATTCAACGAGCTGAAAAAGAGGCTTAGTACAGCCCCAATTTTGAAAATACCAAACTGGAGCAAGCCTTTTCATATTCATGTTGATGCGTCTAACTATGCCATTGGATGCATCCTAGCCCAACCAGCGGATGAAGGGAAGCTTGATCATCCAATTGCCTATGCTAGTAGACAACTGAATCAAGCGGAACGAAATTATACCACTATGGAACGAGAAGGATTAGGAATGGTATACGCAGTGAAGAAATTCAGACACTACCTCTTAGCCAACAAGTTCAAGTTCTTCATAGACCATCAGGCTTTACTGTACTTAGTCAATAAGCCTTGTAACACGGGAAGATTAGTACGATGGTTCTTACTACTAATGGAGTTTGACTTCGAAGTGGTAGTAAAGAAAGGAAACACTCACGTAAGAGCAGACCACCTTTCTAGGCTAACACACGGGGAGCCACCAAGTGGAGTGCCCGATGATCTGCCAGATGCTTATTTATTTAACCTAGAAGTATGTCCAAAGTGGGCAGAGAGACTAATTCCGATACTCACCCATGGCCCACAACACTCAATCAACAAGAATAGCAAAAAGGAAATTCTCCGATCAAGGAATTTACACATTATTGCTGGAAGCGTGTACTATAAGGAACCCAATGGAGTATTACTAAGATGTGTCGAGGAGGAAGAACAAAAACAACTAATCGAGCAAGCACATGTAAACAAATGGAGAACACACCAAGGGATTCATGGAACAATTCGAGAACTAAAGAGATTAGGAGTGTACTGGCCTGACATGCCCAAGAATGTTCATGACTACGTAAGTAATTGTGCAGAATGCCAAGAGACGAGCCCAGAAGATCATATGTCCATACCATTCTCAACCATCGCACCCAATTGGGGCAAGACATTGGTTAAATTCTTAAAAACAAAAGAGCATGAAGCAGGAGCTAGTTTGGCAAGAAAAAGATCCTTAGAAGAAATGAGAAAGGATTATATACTCATGGGGAGACAATTGTTTAGGCGAGGAAAAGACAACCAACTCCGGTTATGTGTGCATGAAGGAGAATATTTACCCATATTAGAAATGGCACATGCGGGTGCTGCAGGAGGTCATTTTTCACTGGAGAGAACTGTCAAAATGATTCTCTTTGCAGGCTTGTGGTGGCCAACTCTACATATGGATGCTGAAACATATGTACGAAGCTGTGAGACCTGTCAGAGAGCTAAATACCCAATTCGGAGAGATGACATGCGATTAAGACCCATGGTCTGTGCAAGAGCATTCTCAAAATGGGGTATTGACTTTATAGGACCCATCAACCCACCAGCCAAAGGATCACATGCAGAGTACATCATAGTAGCCACTGATTACTTGACCAAATGGGTAGAAGCAAAAGCCACTAGAAATAATGATGCTCAAACTACTGCCAAGTTTCTCTTTGAGCATATTTTCACCCGCTTTGGATTACCCATCGAGATTGTGAGTGATCGGGGAACGCACTTCCTCAATGAAGTAATCGAGTCACTAATGAATGAGTTTTTAGTGATTCATAAAAAATCAGCCCCATACCATCCCCAAGCCAATGGACAAGCAGAGAGTTCCAACAAGGTACTGTGTACAGTATTAACAAAGATTGTCAATAATGGAAGGTCAGATTGGGACAAGCAATTGCATCACGCAATTTGGGCCTTCCGGGTTGCATATAAAACGGCTATTGGAACTACCCCATTCAACTTAGTGTATGGGAAAATGCAATTTTGCCAATTGACTTTTTGGTACCAACGTTGAAAGTGGCCCAACAGTATGAGTGGAACGGACATGAATTATCCCAACAACTGGACCAAATCGAGAAATTACATGAGACTAGGTTACAAGCAGTGGCAGGAATTTATGCAGCTAAAAGGAGACAAAAAACATATTATGATGCACATATAAAAGACAAGGGACTTAAAGAGGGAGACTTAGTCTTAGTATACACCTTAAAACAACATGCCAAGAAGTTACAAAAACGCGGATATGGACCTTTGATCATAAATAGAATATCAACTGGTGGTGCAGTCAATCTAGCCACCCTAGATGGAGATATCCTTCCTAACTACATCAGCGGATGTAGAGTGAGACGATTCATGGAGCCTTTGACAGAGCAAATGCTAGCATGATTATTAGGTGCCCAAAATAGGAAAAGGGAAGAAGAACGAATTAGAGAGGAAGCTCGGCAAGAAGCACTAGAGCATATTAGGAAACGGAAAGAGTGGATTAGGCAATGGGATGAACGATATCTCCAAGGAGAAGAGCCTATCCCTATGGCTAATTACCAAGTCAATAATCCTGATACTACGGGTATGTGCAAGACGCAACCTTACCTAAACCTAGGGATTGGCAAGACAGAGTACAAGTTGATAGACACCCTGATAGACTCAGGGGCAGGACTTAGTTGCATACGAAATACAGTCATAAAAAATCTGCAATTGAGTATGAATTCCACAAGCGCCCAATTGATAGGAATTGGAGGCCAAACCCTAGAATGCATTGGAACAACAAATGTATCCCTCCACCTAGGAAATTCCTCCATGGAACAAAGAGTCTTAGTGTGCAAAGATGAGGATTTAATAGAAGACTTAATTCTAGGACAAGACTAGATCATTGAAAATGAGGTAAGCATCAACCTAGCTCAAGGCTACATTTATGCCAAAATAGGGCATAAGGAAATTTTCAGTTTGTTAGGAGAGAAGCTTTTAACTTCACCAAAGGTCATCGAGAGTCCGGAGAGATACCAATAAAAGACACTGAAGAATGGCCCCAGAGCGAATATCTCGGGAACCAATCTCGAAACAACAAAAACTTCAAGCCCAACGATGTCCGCAGTAGAGTCAAAATCATCACATTCAGTTGAGGAAGAGCCAGCCACAGAAGAAACCAACTCTCCTGAATCTCCTCAACTAGCCAAAGGATCACCTTATTGGAAAACAACAAGCAGATACTCATATCAAGGACAACACAAATACAAGTGGGTACGCAAGGATCAAGTGCAGAACCAAGAGAAGTCAGCACCCCATTTTAAGAAAACAGCAGAAATCACAACGTCAGCCATGCCAAAGTCCTCACCAATAGGACTATTGCAGATATGGATCCCCAAACCATTAATTGAAGCTCAGAGATCACGAATTCAGATATGGATTCCCAAGAAAGTCACACAGACAGCTAAGCAGACAATAAGAACTTAGGAAGAAGCAATACATCAGACAAGGCGCATGACAAAACCACATCAGAGTCACCCAAGAAACTGGAAAAGAAATACCAATATCATTCGGAAGCTAGAGAAACCAAAGAGAAAACATGAAGCCGAAAGAATTAACGAAACCAAACGACCCCTCTCAATGGTCACGAAATGGATTTGGACACCCAAGGGACTACAAGGAGCTAACCAGCGAGATGACAAAGACCTCAATTGCAATCATGAAGTATCCAATGCACCTAAAATATGCATAATAGGGCCACATTACAAGGCCACACATTCGGCACATGATGCACCTGATGAAATTAGTGGTGCACATTCTCCACGAGAGATTAGCTCTTAGCTTCAACTCTCTTAGGAATGAACATACCACGAACATAAATAAATGCTTCGGCTACACTAACGCTTGTCTTCTTTCAGGATAAGTTATAAAGAACATGCGATAAGAAATCTCACTCATGGAATTATGGGGAGACGGAGTGATGGACGACAATAATTACTACAATGCACTGCCAGTTGCATACCTCCTTTTAAAGCTAATGCACTTTTCCTTACAAGTGCAGATGGCTTCTGAAGATTCTGAAGCAACCGTACAAGAGGATGTGATGGAGTTTCCACCCCAAAGTATCACAAAGGCAAAAGGACACTGGTTCCGTGAAGATCAACCAGCTCGGGAGTACCTGTTCATCATAACGATTAAAATTATGGATACGGATCATCAATTCCCAATCATGTCCCAGGATTTCCGAGTACTACATACACTCCCTTCCATCGAAGACATTATGAAGAAAGCGGGCATTTATAAGTATATTGAATTGCCCATATATAAGCCCGACTTCCAAAGATGCACACAGGTCATGAATACTTTACAGCCAGTGCTGCATGATCCCTTGGTGCCAGAGGCTCGAGTGATGGATAAAGGAGGCGAATGGGTAACCATCCAATTCCCCCATGACTTGATTAAGGAAGCCTTTGAATGGGAAAAGGATGGGACGACAGTGGTAAAAGAAGAAAGTCGAGGTGCAAAGACCAGAACATTTACCGACATTAATCGGGTTGACATAGAAGAGGGGGTCAGACTAATCCACCAGCATTTTTGCTTTTCGAACATGCACCGATACACGGAACCACAAAAGATTATTGTACAATTACTCTTCCATGCCATCAAGCAGATTGGAAACCAAATTAATTTGGCTCCATACATTCAAGAAAGATTGTTCGAAGCAAAGAAACAATGGAAGAATAAAAAGTTTCTCAATGGCAGTGTGGCCTTGACCATTTTGATCTATCATGCTTTGCACATGAGAGAATATTTACAGGAAATGCCATCTTCAACTGCTCTTGCGCAGTACGCCAAAGTCGCCACCGTCCCTAAAAAGAAAAAAGGAAGTAAGATTGTGGAAGTGGCGGAAACTAGCTCTCAACCCAAAATGAGAGGCACAAAAAGACTCCGAGAAGCCCAGCAAGTGGAAGAGGAAGCCCCAATGACAAAAAGAATCCATGTGCTCCCCAAAAAAACTATTGAAGGACAAAGACAAATAACAGAGGAAGACTTGACTAAAGCCCTGGAAGAGACCCATCAATATACAGAAGGGAAAATCAATTTACCTCATCAATATCAGCAGTCCCAACAGGATTTGGACTCAAAAAGAAAACTCACCAAAGTCCATAGGTACCGAGAAATAGGATTGGAGAATTCTAGTTCATCATTGGAGGCCCAGGAAGAGCCAAATACGTCGTTATTAGATGTCGATATTCAAAGTGAATCGAAAGACGATGGACAATGGGCGGAACTGAATGAAGTGGACTACAACGAGGAACCAGAAGACCGTAAGATGGATGATCAAGCCACCCGTGTAGATCAAAGTTTCACAAGTGAGAAGGCAAAACAGGAAGGAAAGCATACTATAACATTTAATGAAACTTCAAACATCCAAGTCAAGGAAACTCACGAAGACAAAATAGAAGAAGACGAACCTTTCACGCCTATCAGAGTCGTGGCAGAACCATCCCCAATGGATATCACATTCCAAGGGAGTGCCACCAAAGCTCGTAATCTCGATGAACAAACCAACATACAAAACATACAGTTACACATGCGGCAACCACACAACGAAACTATCCATGTAGAAAAAGGGAAGGATGTGCAAACCGAAGAAACCCCAAGCATACCAAAGACGTGGTTGAATGTCGATATCGCTCAGCTCAAGCCCGTGGTGCAAGACATGATTCGAACCGCATTGGACACACAACAATTGATGCTTGAAGCTGATGAAGATTATGACCAGGCAATGCAAGACAAGAAGGAACTTCAAAAACTTGGTAAGAATCTTTCCACAGAATTACAAACAGTGAAGGAACAAGTTTTGAGAAAAGAAAATGAACTTCACGAAGTCAAAACCAAATACAAGATGCTAGAGATGGAGAATGCAAGATTGAAAGAACAGATTCAGGAATTCACAAGAAAATTCGAAGCCAATGAGACCGAGAAGGCACGGACAAATGCCAGAAGCAAAATCCTAGAATCTCAGCTCAAAGTGTACATGGAGGAAGCTGAGAACTTAAGGCAACGAAATAAAGAGCTAATGACAGTTCTTCTAAGTGATCAGCCCGTCGAAGTGCAAGCCAAGCCCGAAAAGAATATCCAAGAATTGGAGGACAAAATAGCTAGGTATGAAGATCAGCTCAAAAAGGAGCAAGCTACAATTGCCGAATGGGAAAAGCGATACATGGATGATACGGCCTCCCTGAGAACTAAATGGAAAAAAGCGGAGAATAGTTATCTGCGGCAATGTAAGGAAGACACTGATCATATGAATATCGTGGCACAAGAATTGCTCAAACACCAGGACACCATTGCAAAGGCTGGGGAAGCCATTAAGCAGAAAGATGAAGTCATTAAACAACTTCAAGAGCAGTTAGAGCAAAAAGCAAAGCAGGGGACACCAGTAGTTCCGAAATCCGCAGAGGCTACTGTGGAGACTGAGGTACGTCCTCTCTCTTTCCCCTCATATTATTCACCGATCCAGGAGGAACAAGAGGATCATATTGAACATAAGATTCGGGAAATTGCAGAACTAAGCCGACCGGAAAGGGCACTACTGGTGTCCCAGCTTACGACTGAATTTGAAGATCAGATCATCCAAGTAATGAAATACGCGCAGATAGAAAGCAAAAGCTTGGACAAAATTCTGAAGCCCTTCAATGTACCATACGGACTACTTAAGGAACAAACGCGATATTATATAAAGTCTACGAGAAATAAAGATCCGGACCACAATCTCCACTTTCGGCATAATACATTCAAGTACACCCAGGAAGAATTTGAAAAGGCAGATCCTATATGGCGAAGAAAGCTGTTGGAAAAGAATCCTACGCTACGGGTACAGTGGGAAGCATCACCTTACGCGCTTCAAATAAACCCATCTTTTTGCCCAGTACCCCGTAGGAGAGCCTGGATGCAATTTTGGGAAGGTCAGCGCCAGGGAAATATAAATAATCTATGGCTAAACTACCCGTTGTTACCTAGTCCGCCACATAATTACCTACCGATGGAACAATATATGGTAAAAACTATGGAATTTTGGATTGCCAGATATGCTACAGTTCCTGATTTAGCTGTCAAAATGACAAATAAGATATTCAGCATGCTCCTTACGGTAATCAAGGTGTTCGAGCATGCAAAATACACCTTTTTGAATTTCATCGGCATTACGCAAGGATCCGAAGCTTTAATTTTTTATCTATCTACTATTCCCAGCCGCTTAACTCTAATGGCATATTATTCCCGTCTGATGTTTTTGCCGTCGACATATATGCAAACTTTTGAAGAAGCATTTTTCACTGGCTTCTTTGAAATAGATTTTGAATTTTTTGTAAAAATGACTTCCAACCTAAACGCTCGACTGGTGGCTTATGAAACGAGCTTCTTTGCGGATCATCGACAAGCCCCAGAAGACAGAGTCAAGTCCCAGCAGTGGAAAGAATTCATGATTTGTCACGCTAATCTGCTGAATCAACCATCCAGACATACACACGCCGCCACAAAAAGCCTGTCGGGGACGACAAAGTTCAGGAGGGGGGACGTGTAGAGGGGCAATCAAGCAAAAAGAAAAGAAGAAGGAAATCAAAGTCCAAAACTGCTCAATAAAGATCAAAAGAACCACTCTCTGCACAGAGCCCCGCAGGGGAACACACACCAAGGAAAAGCACGCAGCCGGAAGGAGGAACCAGGGCCAACAAGTATCCATGAAGAAGTGCAAGAAGATATCAGGCTGTTCCATAGCCATGAGGGTGCTTCAACCTCTTGAGCAACAGAAGGTTGAGATCAAGGCTTAAGAGCTACATCCTCATATGTCTACTAATGGCGTGCGTGGCAACCAGATTTAACAGGCAAACCAAATGCATCAGGCCTAGAGGATGTCAAGACAAATATCGAACAGGGCCTTTAAAACGTAATGCAAGACTGGTGAACAGGCAAAACTGATCAAGGGAGGCGTGCGATGACAGAGACAAACAAGAAGTAAAGCCTGTCAAGGGACGACAGAGACAAAGAGGGGGAGAGTGTTGTAGAGCAAAGGAGCACATGTGAAGAGCCCCAAAATTTTCAAATTAATGGGCACAATTTTTCTTCTTCAAGGTCTTAGAGAATTCCCTGAAAACCATGTAAATGCACTAGAGGAGTCCTCTAGTTGCATAACCCCAACTTGTTGTAAAATACCCTTTGTAAAGTGGTAGGAAATTTACTTTTTTGGAATAAAGTGCCGGTCTCTTGTGTGAAAGGACCAAACTTAGGGCACATGTATATAAGTCACTTTGTGACTCTTTGTAGAGACTTTTTGCCATTGTGAAGAAGAAGCTCATCTGAAATTTCGAATTTGCCTCTTCCTTGCAGATTTCTATCTTCTCTTTGATCTTGTATGTGTGTGTGATGTTTGAAATAGGTGTGTAGGACTGTTGTCCACCCCTCCCCATTATTTTTGAGCTACTGAAGTGTGTGTGTGAGCTTGTAGGAGTTGTGGCGTGAGTGTGGGTGCTTCCCACCATTCACTATTTTGGCCATAACTTGAAACAGAATTGTCAGAATCGAGTGAAACTACTTCCAATAGATGCGTCTCGTCGAGAGCTTCGAAACATGTACCTATTGCCTATATTCGGAGTTCGAAGCTGGGAGAAATCCTTGATTTTCTGAAAACTGCTGTAAGAGGTATCGCGGCAGACACTTTCAGCATTTCAGTGAGTGTGAGAGGTGGATTAGTCTTTTCTCATGCATGCAAGCTTAGCCACTTCATTTTCCATCACGTGTGCACACGTCCTCATACACTTGGTTAGGTCGTTCTATCGGATTGACATTTAAATGTGTGTTAATTTCCCACTATACGCACTTGTGTTGCAATTGAGGTACAGTCTCATTGGCACGAGTCCTTGAGTCTTCTTGACTCAAGTACACATACACATACACATACACATACATACATACATACATACATACATACATACATACATACATACATACATATTACATACACATGCACATATACATACACACTCACATACATATTGCATACACACTTAAAGTTTTAAGATTAATACATATATATATATATATATATATATATATATATATATATATATATGTAAAATATAAATAATTAAATATAATATAAGGTTATATTTAAGATTAATATAAATATATATGTAAATATATATATATATATATATATATATATATATATATATATATATATATATATATATATATATATATATATATATATATATATATATATATATATATATATATAATCAAATATATGAAAAATAGGATATTTGGTTTTTACACACAAACACATCCCAAATAAAGTTTTAGGATTAATATCAATTTATATAATCATATATATGTAGAATATAAATAATTAAATATCTAAAAAATAGATCTTTAGATTTTTTTAAGGTTTATACAGACACACACACACACACACACACACACACACACACACACACACACACATATATATATATATATATATATATATATATATGTATATGTATATATATATATATATATATATATATATATATATATATATATATATATATATATATATATATATATATATATATATATATATACATATACATACATATATATATATATATATATATATATATATATATATATATATATATATATATATATATATATATATATATATATATATATATATAAAATAGGATTTTTGGGTTTTTACACACAAACACATCTTAAATAAAGTTTTAAGGTTAACAGTAATTTATATAATCATATATATATAAAAATAGGAAAAAAATGATCATGTGTAAATATTCTATTTAAATGTATGTAGACATTAGAGAAAAAATCAAAATATATGAAATATAAATAACTAAATATGTCATAGATGTAGAAGAAATTCCATCTGTAGTGAACTCTGTGGTGCATTTGGTAGTCGAGGAGGAAGAGATCATTATTCGAGATGAAGAGGTCTTTGAACAAGACCACGTATATGATGAAGTAACAGATGATATGTTATACGAGGATGATGATCAAGAAGGGGCGAGCATAACAAGAGATCTAGAAGTCGTCAATGTAGAGACACAAATCCTCTACACATAAGATCTCCAAGAGGATGCAAGAATAGAGGACTTATGAGGCAAACACTTCTACATACTAATTTGTTTTTATTTATTTTTCTATGTTTTTGGGTGCACTACTATTTTTCTATATTACCATTATTATCGTATGCTAATTATTTGAGTTTTCATTTGCAAAGCACGATGGGAGACAGTCCAATGATCACTCCACATTGCATGATAGAGGAGAAGTTTATGGAGTTCATATCTCATACACCACCTACTTATATGGCTAGAGCATCAGACTTTTGGATTTCTCATGGTAGCACTTCCCCCAGCCTTACTCCCACTGTTGGCACTCTCGTCGACGCCACTCCCTTTGGTGCAAGTGCTCCCATCAGAGGTACTCCCTTTGGCCGGACTGCTCCCGTCGAAGGTACCCCTCATTTTATGACTCCACCATGACCATGTTCTCAGCCATCCCCTAGTGGCTCCAACAATCAACATATGTTCACCATGATAGAGTATCCAAATTGTATCGAGCTCAACTATCATATGCATTGATACATGGCCTTTTCGGCTGCAAGGTGTGGTTAGTGGTTTATCACATTTTGTATATGGCTCATATATGGTAGTGGCTTTTCACACTTTTGGACATGGTTCATTTATGGAATATATATCCATTTTGTACATGGTTCATTTATGGAATATCTCTTTTGTACATGGTTCATGGTTCATTCTGCTCCTACATATCTCTTTTATGTTTGACAATCTATTTTGCTTTATCAAATCATGTTTTGGTTGCCATTCATCTAAACCCTACATCGACAACCACTAGAGTACATGTGATATGTACTCGGGTTTTTTTTGGGTAGAGTGTATTATCGTTTGCTACACAACAACATGGCAATGTTGTTGCAACAAGAGACAACACACTTTACCCAAAAAAAGATTGCAGATATGGCCGTCGATATAGGTGATGGTATGAGCATCAATATGCCCAGGGATATATCAATGCTTATATCGATGGTTTTGCCTAGGCACATACTAATGCTTATATCGACGACTTTGATATCGACGTCCATACCATTGAATATAACATCGTTTTGCAGGTAAGTATTGGCATCTATACTAGCGAAAGCATACCAGTGCCCATATCGATGCTCATACTCATGATAGTGGGTGATTATCGATGCATATAACAACACCTATATCAATGCTTATATTGGTGTTATTGTATTGACGTGCATACCCACACTTATACTGACACCAAGAATAAATTACACCAATGTATTTACACTGGTATAAGGCCAGTATGCCCCTCCTATATTGTACTGATGGATCAAAGTTTGTGTCAAATTGACAATAACGAATGGAATTATTGATGAAGCTTGTGTCACTAAGAGAGGTTATGCGAGGTGATTGTAATAAATAAGAGAGCTCTCAATGCTCACTCAAGTGCTAACGATTAGACATAGTTGGATATTCTATCTTATTACACTAGAAATAGTTTTCTATTAGGAACCAAAAAGATGATGTCTATCTGATACTGCCTAGTTCCGAAACCCATTTCGTATCTCTCGGTACCAAGGGAGAAGACAGAAAAAAAACATTTAGTAAATTCAGAGTACCTTATATGATGGATCATTTGGCTTGAATGAGGGATTATTTGGGATGGATTTAAGGGCATGACTAATTCATGTAACCATGAGGAGTACACCCTTATTTTGAGGTATTGTTTTCTTCTCCTGGGAAACCATTATTGGTTTTGGTTGGTGAAAATATTGAGTTTTGTTCCATCTGGATTGTGAAACGGGTGCTCAATGTTCACTATCTTAGAGTGATTTTGGATTTGCCTACATTTTAACTAATAATGATCCTCTGGATGCCCCTATCGACTGTATGTGATGTTTTAGGCCATTGAAAAAGGTGAAATTATGATAGATATGGGCATTAGTGGTAAACAAACTTTGAATATATCCATCCGAATGGCAAGATGAGTCACTCAATATGGACTTTTAGTGTCTTTGTTCTAAAATATGTTTGCATTTTTGCGAAACCTTTCAAAAACATTCATTCTAAATGCAAAACATTTGTACGACTATGAAATCATCTCCAAATATTCAAGCAGGACAACTGAACAAAAATCAAGGCCGGTGTTGGAGACTATTTACTTTCTACATTGGATTGCAGACTAAATCATTGGAAAGGTATGCAATAAATCATTGGAAAGGTATGCAAGTTAACTTGGCAGGGCGTGCAATGGTTGTTAACACATTTATGGTTTCTACAACTATTTACTTTATCTCATGTTGGAGACCTAAGGAGAAAGAGTTGGCCAAAGTGGAAAGAATCTTCAGAAAATTCCTTTGGACTGGGGACCCCAGCAAGATGGCGATTCCCAAAATCAAATGGGAAACTTGCATTACCTCGAAAGACTCGGGGGGCTTGGGTATTTTGGATATCACTAGGTTGGCTGACAAGTTGGCGGAAAAGTGGTTTATCAAGGCTTGGAGCAATAGTGAGTCCTCTTGGGCTAAATTGATCTTCAGAAACATGAAAGACCTTACCTTAGTTGGCCATCCTAGTTGGAAGGACATAGGGATCCTCACGCTTTTGTTCTCCCCCCACCCGGTGTCCCCTAAAGGCTCTAGCCTCGTGTGTTCCTTATGGAAGAGTTGGAACAAGGCCAAACAATTCATCAGAATTAGTGACGAGTGGAAGTGGGCAGCTGGGATAAGACAAAATGACTCTATGTGGTTCCTCATCATCGGCACTAGGGGGATGGAGTCTTGGAACCTCCAAACTACTAAGTGACTTTGGAACAAGGGGTTCAAACAATGGAAATAGCTCTAGAAACAAGAGACCAACCAGTGGATCAGGTTCGAAGACTTAGACCCTAGACATAGAGTTACCCTCGAGGAATGGACTCTTCTTCAAGGCAAGTGTTTAGCGTGGGACCGTGCAACTACTTGCCTTCTCTGCGGACAGGATCTTCCTTGCCTAGAGGGCCTCAAATGGAGAAATGGTAAGAAACTATCCAGAATCCCCAACTTCAAAGAGAACTTAGATGTTCATCACACCCTTAACAAGATGTGGTGCCTTTCTTGGACCAAAGTTTGATGGGAACTAAAGTTCATGTCTATTTGGCACCCCCTAATTGAGATCAAAAAGTCCGTTCTCATGTGGCAGATCTTGCATAAGGGTATCTGGTCCAATGCAAAGGCTAACAAAATTTGTGGTGTGCCTCCATGGTGCAAGCGTTTCCATCGATGCATCGAAGATTTACTTCACCTTTTCTTCGATTGTGCCGAGTCCTGTGTTATTTGGCATCACGTGACGCGGGCATTGAGACTTATAAACCAAATCAATTGGCAACAGGCGTTGTTGGGTGAGGTGGTTGGCTACTCATTGAGGCTGTGGAATGCCATCAGGGGTGAGACTCTTTGGAAGATTTGGAGGGAGCGATGTGCTGTCAATTTTGGCCAAACTCCAAAGGAATGGTCGATTGAGAAATCCTTGTTTCTTCTAGGTAAAAGAATCTCCCGAGATAAGAGATCTCCACCGGTTTAGACATCACTGTATTTATCTCCTCGAAAATAACAAGTTGAAACCCAAATGGGTCCCACATGAGGGAGATGATAGATTTTTCCGCCTCATTTGTAATGCTCTCTAGCTTGTTGTACTCCTCCCCTGCATTGTGGGATTTAGGGTTGCCATCGAAGGCCAAATTTCCTTTTTTTTTTTAAAATCTAGTGGTTTGACTCCTTGAGTCTCTGGGAGGAAATCCTGAGTTCAAGACATAAGATAGGTGCTTTTACCTTACGAGATCGGGTGTGTGAGTGTGTTTACATTCATTGTACTCTCAGAAAAAAAAATCAAGGCCGGTTCCAATCATATCCAGTTTTTGCATCGAAGTAAGCACAGTTTACATTGGTGGATGCAATTAAGTCCTCGGGTGCCATATTTCCAGTTAATGAATATTCCACATATGGAACAACGACCAATGCTCAGCAATCGTTTGATATGGAAAGATGCAGCGCTCGTCGATCATCGAGACACTCAACTCGTGGAAAGCTGTGTCGGATAGTTGTTTGCCTTTGAAGGTGTTAGCTATGTCTGTGCTGTAATTAAACAATAGATGGAAGCTACTTTGGCGTGTACGCAGAACTTAGAAGTCTTCTTCATCTTCGTATCTGTTTCGCTAATCTAATGAGCTTCTGTAGATATATTCCATCATCCATGCTTGATCGTTGCTTTTAGAGAGATGGGGAGGATACCAAAGCTTTCCTCCTGCTCCGAGGAAGTGTTCGTTGGGGATTTCTGAAAAGACTGAAATATGAGTGGCACGCGATGCTTTCTTAAGAAAGGAAAAAATCGGATTGCTTTTTCTAACCTTTCGCGTTTCAGAGTAAGAGAAGATGAAAAAAAAAAAGCGAAAAGCAGAGTGAAACGCTACGCACGATGTCTCCATCGTGGCCAACTGACGGCATCCGAGAGACGCAGACAATGTACATGATTTTTGAGGACTACGCAGAGTAAATCCAGGTAGCTGACCAGAGCATGTGGGCTGTAAAGCTGGAGGGGCGAAAAGCAAAAAGAAGGTGGGTAGATGGCGATGGCCCTGGTTTCTCGAGCGGAGGTCCCCTTGCGCTGTTGGGCACTAGGCAGTCGCGCCATCAACCGCCAAAAACCATAACCTCCATTCATGTGCAGCTCTTTTGTTGGGTTCCTCAGAACGTCTTCGACTTTAACTGCTACATTGTCCATCTCAGCTCGCGCCAACATCTTCCGTCTGTTGCATGTGTGTTAACGGAGGCTTACGTCGCTGGAACCTCATGAGGTCGCAACTTCCTGCCAATGCCATCCTCGAGCCAAAACTATTCCCCGCTAAATTCTATTTGTCTTGCTACTTAGTAGTGCCCCCTCCACCCCGAGTCCCCGATGGCCTCTCTCTCTCTCTCTCTCTCTCTCTCTCTCTCTCTCTTAGCGGGGGCACATGGATCTCTTATCAGGTCGTTGGATCAAGCTTTTTGCGTAGCCGAACAGAGAGTTTAGGGCACATGCACCATAGTTTTTTTTTCTCTTTTTCTGAAGAACAACAGAAATAAATTAAGATAAGATAAAATACAACCCTCCAAAGGGTCCACCCGAGAGAAAAAAAGGGGGGCAAAATTACATCACTCTGTCTCTAAAATCCATCAGGCTAATCCTTCTCACAGAAGAAAGAGCTAGCCATTTTTTCCTCCATCTTCTATAGTTAATGTTGTTACAAAAGGAAATCCAGGTAGGCTGACAAGTGTGGGCATCTCTCATCAAAGATCTACAGTCCTTAATAATACAATGAATTTTCTTATTACATTGATACAAAAAATTTATGGGGGTCGAAGAAAAGACAGAATGATTCCTTTGTTTCCAGACAAACCAAATGATGTGAGATATGAGGATTTGCCATAATCCCACATCAAGCTTGTTGTTAGTGCCAATAAGAATATCTCTGCTTGACAGAGGGGGAGACCAGTACAGCTGCAGTATGACTGAAGGGTCCTCCAATATTTGAGAGATATAGGACACTCAACAAATATGTGCTCCAAGTCTTCAACACAACCACACAGAGTGCATAGACCATTACTTATGTTGAGCCTCCTCACTTTATTGCCAGTCTAGAGAGCTTGATGGAGTAACATCCACAGAAGCACAGACTGTTTGCAGTGGAAGGAAAGGCCCACAGAAGTTTAAACCTCTATCTCCATTGGCTAGCAGTCCAATTCACCATCCATTTCTTGTTGACATGCACCATAGCTTTGATGAACTCTGTCGACCAAAATCAGGGGCACATGGAGAAGAAAAGCAAGCAGAGGCGTTTGCATAAGCTATTTTATCTATTTTTAGTTATTGGATGACCCAATGGAGAAAAAAGATGTGATAATCCATTCGGGTCACCTTGGCTTTCACCATACAACTAGCATAGTGCTTTTCCTCATTAGCAAAAAAGCAAATAAATAACCAAACTTCAGGTGGCCAATCTCTCATGTGCTCAGCACATGGAGCCCCGATCACCACAAGTTCAGTGAGTACAAACACTTTTTCTTGCTTTATTCCAACATGTCATCTGACGTGTCCAGTGACTCTCCAAGTGACCCAAACGGAATGTCACCTTACTAATATTTCTGTTTGGGTGATCGAAAGATTAATTTATCCTTTTTTAGCTTTTTGTATGCAGTTGATAGCGATTGTTTTTTTCTACTTGGATGTTTTCAAGTGACCGATCATGCATGCGCCTATTATTCGGGTGATCCGAATTCATTGGATCCATGATTCATGTGCCCCTAACGATCAGTTCAGTGACCCAAAAGCATATGCCAATCACCCCAAAAAGGTATTCATGGATATGATCAGGCGCTTGAACCCTAGCTCGAATGGTGTGAGTTTCTGGTGTTTCTGGTCTTCTTTGGGCGCTCCCCGGCTATGGGGCTCTGCTCCCCTCACGGCCACTGCGTTCTGGGGGGCTTCTGCGTGGAAGAGTCGCTCTGGGTAGGCCTTGCATGACGTTGCATGAGGCTCTGCAAAATGGATTGTCCAAGGGCAACAACCGTGATGGTCTCTCAGGTAAGAACCCTAATAGCTTTGATGGATTAGAGCATTCGTTGACTGAAAGGAGAGGAGATACTTGGAGTCATATTTCCCCGAGAATTTCTAGAAGCAATGCTGGCGTTATTGGCCCTCCAGTCGCAATGCCTATCAACGGGTTAGATGTCAACACTTCGAGTATGATTCCCGACTTTTATCATCCTATGGATAGTCTCTGTCATGACACGCAGTGTCAGAATGAGGGTATTCTTAAAAAGGGTGACCAAAACCTTAACAAGGGGACTTATGCTGCAGCTCTTTAGCAAAGAAAACTTGACGACTTCTCCACAATCGACAATCTTGCATTTATAGGTAACCCTTCCTGTACTGCTGACATCAAAGGCAAACAAAAAGTTAATGAGGGTTTGGTTGATGATAGGAATGGGATTAACATAGATGTCGATGGTGACGAAGGGAAGGATAATACTCTAGTGATAGACAGGAATTCTCTAAATAGCTGGCACAATGTGCTGTATGAAAGAGATGTGATTGGGCTTTGTCATGGGCCTAGGCCACCTCAAGATGTTCTTAAAGGATGGATTAAGAGCAACTGGACAAATAGGGGAATGAATCTTAAGCACGTCCAGTACCTTCCAAATAAGTTTTTTCTCTTTTTCTTTGAAGATTCTACCAGCTTGATGCAGGTTATGTCTGTTGGGCAGTGGCTGATCAGAAACATTCCCCTTTCTATGTTCAGATGGTACCCTGGATTTAATCCTAAGGGAACTAAACCTACCAAGGTGCTTGTTTGGGTAGAGTTCCCTGACCTTCCTGTTGAATTCTACCCCTGGGTGCAGGATTTAGGGAATATGATTGGAAAAGTGCTTGGACAAAAAGAGAGGAATGGGATTAGCCCTAAATGGGATCCCCAAATACTTGTTGAGGTAGACATATCCAGAGAGGTTAAAACTTCAATAGTCCTTAAAGACTCTGATGGATGCAAATTACATGAGCAGAAGGTTAGTTACAAGAACCTCCCCAATGCTTGTTTTAATTGTTTTAGACAAGGCCATTTAATAAAAGAATGTCCTCTCCTTGACAACAAGAAGGACAATGTTGAGGAAAAAACTGAGCAAAAGGGTAAGGTCAAACAGCAGGAGCCTAACATCATTAAAAGGTCCAATGTCAAAGCAAAAAAAAAGGGCTACTAACAATTGGAGTAATAAATATGATGTCCTCTTAGAAGATGTGTCTAACCCTTTCGAGGTTGAAGAAGAAAAATCTGATTTACAGGCTACAGGGATCCAGGAAGTTTGTGAAGATCCTCCATCCACCTCCTCTCAGATGTCTGAGGGAGACTGGACCTATGTGGATAGCAGGAGAAACAGAAAAGCAAAGCAGGATTCAGGTAATCATAATAACCCCTCCCCTGCTGAAGTAGAATGTGCAGGGCAGAACAACCAGGAAAAAGATGAATTTCCTCTTCAGCTCACTCAAAAGGATAATGAGCAAATCCTTCACTTTCAAAAGAATTCTGGTAATCTTCTGGTGATCTAGAAGATGTTGAAATGGGGATGGACGACAGCAGGTCATCACCTAAATAGCCCAAAACCAAAAGGAAAGAGGCTGTTTGGGTATCTGGGTCTATCATTAAGCCTCTTAAGAACCTAAGGAATTAAAGTGGTCTCTCCTCTTCTTGGTCTTGTTATGAATACTATTAAGTTTCTGTCTTTAAATATCAAGGGGATCACCGACCCTATAAGAGGTAAGATTCTGAACAGTTGAGCTGATATGTTAATATGTTAATATGTTACCTGATATTGTTTGTCTTCAAGAGCTGAAGGTTGGAGGATTTGAGCTTCAGGCCAATCTCCAAATTGTCTCCAGCAATCAATGTTGGTTCTTCACTAAACATAGCAACAAAAAAGGTGGTGCTGCCATTGGTATTGCTTCTAACCTTGCTCACTATATTGATGAAGTTACCTATAGTAGCACCAATCAATGGGTGGCCCTGAAGTGCAAGGACCCTATTAACTATACCATTGTTAGTGTGTATGCTTCTAATAATCAAGTTGATAGAACTAATTGTTGGAAAGAGCTGAGTAATCTGCCTGATGATGTCATCCTGTTGGGTGATTTTAATATGGTTTTACTGGAAAAAGACAGAATTGGTAATCCTGACAATATTTTGCATGGGTTGGAGAAGAAGGAGTGGATTGCTATGATTAACTCCCTCAATCTGCTTGATTGCTCTGATAGTACTGGTCACACCTGGAGGAATAATAGTATTAGTAGACCGTTGTCTGCTAGGCTAGACAGGTGTTATATTAATGTCAACAAGTTTCATGACTTGTGGTAGCATAAGTGCTTTATTGATCCCTCTCTCCAGCTGTCTGACCATTTTCCTCTTATTGTCCATTTGGATAGAAATTCGCCCGACTATAGAGCTGGTTGGATCCACTTGGACGCTTCCCTTCTTAAAATTAAGTGTGTCAAAGAGAAGACCAAGAGTATCTTCAATAAGCATTTTACCTCTAATTGTTCTCCCTTGGTTGCTTGGGAAAGAGCTATCAAAGACATCCAGATTCTGTTCTATAAGTACAAACTCCAGGCTAAGGAAGTCAGAAACAAAGGAGGATGATGATTCTGAGGGAGATAGACAATATTGAAAAGAGTAATTCTGATGAACCTTCTAGAAGGATTAATCTTAATAATCTCCAGGAAAGGTTAAGATGGGAGGAATATATCTCGGCTAGTGGTGCTCTTGCTGCTTCTAGAGAATTTTGGGTGGGAAAAGTTGACAGACCTAACAAATTCATGTTTGATCTTTTGAAGAAGACAAAAGCTAGGGATTTTGTCCCTTTTCTAAAGAAAAGAGATGGTGGGGTTGCTTCATCTATGAAGGAGAACTTGCAGGAGGCCATTGGCTTCTTTACCAATGTTTTCTCTAGGCCTCCCAAGAGAGAGGAGGACATCCAGAGGGCCAGGGCCACCATTGCTTTGAAAAGGAAGAAAATGATTCCTCAGGAACTGGCTTCTATCCTGGACCTGCCCCTTTCTGCCGGTGAGGTTAGAGAAACCATTAGTAAGTTGAAACCCTGCAAGTCTCCTGGGCCTGATGGTATTTCTAATGAATTTTTTCATGAGCTTGCTGATTACATTGTGCCCATTATTCTCTTGGTGTGGCAAGAGGCCACTAGAAGGGGTTCTCTTTCCACCTTTATCAACTCTGGTGTTATTAAGCTGGTCCACAAAAAAGGGGATAAGGATGACTTGAATAACTGGAGACCTATTTCTTGCCTGACTTCTTTGTATAAAATTTTTGCCTCTTCCTCGGCCAGGAGACTTAGCCCTATTATGGATAAGATCATATTGCCTGAGCAGAAAGGGTTCATCAAAGGTAGATACATATTGGATGCTATTATCTCTATTTGGGAAGGGATTGATTATGCTCAAGAAAGAAAGATTGATACCTTCTTCTTCAAAGTTGATTTTGATAAAGCTTATGACCGGATGGAGTGGGATTTCATCCTCCAGTCTCTTCAAGACATTGGTGCTGGTAGAAGATTTATCAAGTACACCAGTACTCTTTTTGGTAATGCTAACTCTAGAATTGCCATGAATGGTTGTCTTTATGACCCCTTTCACTTGTTCAAGTCTGTTAGACAAGGTTGTCCCCTTGCTCCTCTTTTGTTTGCTATTACTAGTGATTCTCTTGGGTGGTTGATAAGAGACTGCATGGAGCAGGGAACTATCAAAGGTCTGGTTATTCCTGGTTCCAATTCCCCTCTTGGCCTTGAGATGTTTGCTGATGACACTAACATGATTACTATGGCTGATAGCTTGTCTGTTGAGAATTTCATGCACTGTCTTCATTTGTTCTTCACTGCTAGTGGGTCTGTTGTCAATATTACGAAAACTGGCTTTTACTCTTCTAACAAAGAAATTCCTGACTGTATTAAGGCTAATAACTGTGATCTCATTAAGGAAGGCATTATTTTCAGACCATTGGGTATTCCTATGGGATTTGGGGTGTCTCTTGAGCAGAGATGGAACTGGGTGTTTGATAAATTTAGAGCTAAAGTGTTTCAATGGATGAACTTCCGGCAAAATCTTTCCCAAAGAGCTTTTGTTTTAAAGCATTATGTTTTACCTGTTTTAACTTTCTTTTTTGCTTGTTGGATGCCCAACAAAAAGCAACTTGCCGAGGTTATTGCCCTGTCCAGAAGATTCTTATGGGGGGGGGGGGTCTCAACAAACCGGTAAAATTCCCAAAGTTGCTTGGAGTACCTGCTGCTTAAAAAACGATGAGGGAGGGTTGGGTATTATTTGCCTGGCTAAGATGGCCATCCAAATGGCTGGCAAATGGTTCCTAAGGGCCACTATCTCTAGTGATTTTTGGTCTCCATTAATTAAAAGGAATGTTTTTTAGTTTTATGTTTTAGGACACAAAAGCTGGACAAACCTCTCCTGGTGGGATCTCATTACCTCTCTTGTCCAAGTAACTCCCAAGGGAAGTAAACTTTTATGTTCTTTTTGGAAAGCCTGGAATGTTATCAAGAGTAACTATAGACTGCCTGTTTATTTTAAAAACAATTCTTCTTTTGTTTTACAAAGCTCTATGTGGATTGGGTGGTTTTCTGATTCTAACCCTCTCATCTTGTCCATTAGGATGAACAAGTGCAGAAAAGCTGGGTTTGATTCTTGGAACTCTCTCTGTGATGGAAGACAAGTAAGGGATTGTAACTTTATCCAAGAAAATAATGGACTGTCTGGTGCTCGTAAACAGGTTTTGAGGAATAAAAGGAGATGGCTGATCGATAAGCTGGAGGATTACAATTACCACAAATGGATTGGTCTGGAAGAAGTTGCTGGAGACATCTACAGAAACTTCAAATATGCTGGTCAATCTGGCAGATGGGACATCAACAAGCTCAATGTCAAATGGAGGGTTCAATGGAACATGTCCCAATGGATGTACAGATTCAGGACTATTTGGGCCTTTGCCTGTACCTCCACGCAAGCTCATTTGCTGTGGTTGATTGCTCACCAAGGTGTGTGGACTGGAAGTAGAGCTAGGAAGGCTAACATTAGTGCAGGAAAATGCCCCTTTTGTGGGTAGCTTGAAGACATTGCTCACTTATTTGTCATATGTAGAAATGCCCAAAAGTTTTGGCTTTCACTAAATTTATATTGTATTGCCAATGGCCTTCCCCAGCTAGGATACAAGGAGATTCTTCTTGGGGAATGTAAAAGTCTGGATATTGCTCTGTGGAAGATGCTTAGAGCTCATGTTCTCTGGTTTATTTGGAAAAGCAGGAATGAGAAGATCTTCTCAAATAAACCTAGGGATTATCTTTTCTCCTGTAACCAGGGCATGAGGAAAATCTTACAACTTTGTAAAAAGTACATCTATGACACCAACTATAGAAACTTTGATCAACATCATGTCATTAGAGGGGCTAGGCCCGATAGATGGAAAGACTGTCTACTTAAAATGTACTCCCCAGTAAGGTTTTCCATGATACAATTCCTGGAATCCCTATGAGTCTCTCTCTAGGGATGAGCTCATTCTTGTAAATTTTTTTTCTTTCGCACACTAATTTTATCCTTCCTGTTCTGTCAAAAAAAAAAGGGGTATTCATGTGCCCTTCTTATCTCTCTGTGTACAAACTAGCCTCTCTATGAGCTTTCGCCCGGAGTCGGGGGTCCTCCGTCATTCCTGACAACTATCACATGCATTTATCCATATCTAGAAAATGACCACCGGCGCCCATATCAGAAAAGCAACAGCTATCTCTCCTCGCATTCGCTCGACTTAACTATGGCCCAGCGTATGGCCTCCAACCTATCACATGGCAAACCTCTGATATGCCTCTCCAGCTCATCTGACGCAGCCCTGACTCTCACGTCAAATGCCGGCTATCCAAGGAACAACCTCCACAAGGACAGCCTGGATTTCAGACAGCCTTCTTCTCTAGGCTCTGAGGCTTTGCCCCTCTCTCTCTCTCTCTCCTGTCTTCTCTCTCTCTCCCCTCCATCTTTGTGCGCACCTTGAGCCTTGAATGCTCACGGAACATCTCAAGCTTTTTCCATGGAAAATTGACTTCATTCATTCAATTCATTCCATGTGGACCCAATTTCACTCTCTCCCTTGCAGTTGGCAGCCCTGCAAATTGCCCAACTACCCATGTGCAACTACTAGTCTTGTGTCTCATGTCGTTACGCCACGTCAAGTTGCTTATGTCTATTTCCATCCGTATTCTAACTATTATCATACTACTATAACTACAACTGTTTTCTTTTTCCAGAAAGTAAACTGAATTAAGAAGAGACAAACAATAGATGCACAAGCCTCAAGTGGAGGGAGGGAGGAGGCTCAGGCAACCCCTTAATGGAGAGACACGTATGATACAAATTCTGATGAAGCAGTAAAGAGATGCAAACACTTTCTCCATCTATTAAATTTACGATATCATGATTTTTTTTTTTTTTTTTTTTTTTTTGAGACAACAAGAAAGGAGAGTAAATTAAGTAATAAAAGTACAAAGTGCACAGGAAGCAGTGATCCCATAAGGCAGAGGTTACAAGTTAAGGACCATGATGAATCTATCACTGGAGTAACAGTCCAGAAGGGCATCTCTCCATTTACAGGGAGAAAGGGACTTTATAATAACACTTTGGTCCTGAGGGCCCTGTTTGATAGACAAAAGACTCTGCATACCAGAGAGATACAAAGCTTTTCTAAGGGAGAACGATATCATGATTTAGGATTTATCATGATGTATGATTCCAGCTTCTAAATACACATGTGGGCCTGAAGAGCTGAACCCTTGAGGGCAATTTTTTTTTTTTTTGAGCACAAACAGAAAGTATAATATTGATGCAAGAAAAAGAAATTACAACAGTCACTCCCACAATATGGCAGGGAGGGAAAAGCCAGTCACGAACCAAAGCAATGGGCCAAGAGATCCCAAGCCAAAATACAGATTACATCAAACAGTTCTTAATGTACCAGTTGAAGAAACTGATCATATTGTCTCTGTCCCTAGAATGAATCTGGAGTAATTTGTTTTTCCAAGAACTAAAAGGGTACTTCTTGAAAATATACAAGGGGTTCTTATCTAACAAATTCTCATTGAGGGGTATATTGCTGCACATGTGGACTACTCTCCTGATTCCAACTATGCAGGAGAAGAGGAAATTTTTTCCAATTCTGTCAAAAAGATTGCTGTTTCTACTTTTCCACACATACCAAAGAATGTGAGCCCTTAATATCTGCCACAAGGCAATATCCATCTTGTAGGTTTCTCCAATAAGCAGTTCCCTGATTCCAAGGGACTTGATTCCAGCAGTCTGGCAGTAGAAATGAATGATTTTCCAGTAGGCCATACTCACTTTACAATTAATGAACAAGTGCTCTAGATCTTCAATCTTGCCACAAGCTTTACAAAGTCCTGCATCAATATTATACTTCCTAGCTCTGCTCCCAGTCCAGACTCCTTTGTGCAGGATCAGCCATAAGAGAGAGGAGTGCTTGTTAGACATAGGATAAGCCCAGATGCTTTGAAACCTATACCTCCATTGTTGATGGGTCCAGGCCAGGTTCCACTTATTATTCAACCTCCCACATATGCTTATGATGCTGGTGTAGGAAGTTTTGTAGCAAGAGTACATGTCCTGTGCCACCTCAGACATAGTTATAGGTTTGTCCCAAAGATTTTTTGCACTCATACTCAGCAGCTGCAGCTTCTTTTCTTTGATTATCTGTTTGCAGGCCAAAGACAAGTTGTTAGAATTCAAAATATGACTATCCTCAATCACTTGACCATTTCTCAATAGATCCTCCCATTTATCGAAACCATACTTTTTACATTTATTCCACCTTATAGGAAGGGAGGCATCCCTAAACTTAGTAAACCAACCAACCCATAAAGAATCCTACAAAACAAAGGAATAATTCTTGGCAAACCAGATGGGCAGCTTGTATCCTTCCTTGATAGACATCCAAGCTCTCCAGAAGTTACAAACCAACTGACTCCCTTTGGGGATGAAAATGGCAGGGGAAGACACAATATCCCAAAGAGAAAAATCTGACCAACTCTTATTGTTACTCAAACAAAAGTTGTTAGTATTTCTTTTAACAAGGCAGACCCAAAAGTCAGTAGAAGAGACAACCCTAAGAATCCATTTAGCAGCCATTTGAGTAGCCACTTGAGGGGCAAAAAAGGCCAAGGCCACCCTCAGACTTCTTCATACAGCAGATCTTCCAAGCTACTTTTGGAATTTTAGAGCTCCCCCATAAGAACCTCCTGGACAGAGCAATAACTTGGGCCAGTTGCTTCTTGGTAGGCTGCCAACAAGCAAGGAAATAAGTCAGAAGACCAGGGAGAATATAATGCTTCAACACAAAAGCTCTTTGGGAGATGTTAGCCTGCATATCCATCCATTTAAAAATCTTCAATCTAAATTTATCCATGACCCAGTCCCATCTCTGCTGAAATGTAATTTCAAAGCCCATAGGGATACCCAACAATCTGAAAATTGTACCTTTTTTAATGATGTCACAACCTGCCACAAGCACACACTCTAGAACAGTGTCATTAGAAGCAAAAAAAACCAGTTTTTTGATGATTAACAACAGAACCACTAGCCAAGCAAAAGGTTTTAAGACAATTTAAAAAAGTGCTAGCAGACAAGGGATCAGCTCTCATCACAAGGTTAGTATCATCAGCAAACATCTGCAGGCAAAGCTTGTCAGTAGCTTGAGGAATTTCTATACCTTTTATAAGACCTTGATTGATACAATCCTTAACAAGCCAGCCAAGGGCATCACTAGTAATGGCAACAACAAGGGGGCTAAGGGACAGCCTTGTCTTATGGATCTACATAACTTAAAAGGGGAAGACAGGTGCCCATTCATGGCAACTTTGGAGTGAGCATTGCCAAACAGGGTACTAGTGAACTTAAGAAAGTTTTTCCCAGCACCAATATCATGAAGGGATTGAAGAATAAAATCCCATTCAATCCTATCATAGGCCTTATCAAAATCAATTTTGAAAAAAAAAAGTATCAATGTTATTATCCTTAGCAAAGTCCATCCCTTCCCAAATAGAAATAATAGCATCAAGAATAAATCTTCCTCTGATAAACCCTTTCTGCTCAGGAAGAATAATGGTATCCATCAGAGGACTCAACCTTCTAGCAAGAGAGGAGGCATAGATTTTGTACAAAGAAGTCAGACAGGAGATAGGTCTCCAATTGTTAAGATCATCCTTAGATCCTCTTTTGTGAATCAATTTAATAACTCCAGTATTAATGAAAGTAGAAAGAGACCCTCTACTTATGGCTTTTGCTAGATCCAGAGAATAATGGGCACCAAGACTTCTTTAATGGTTAAAACAGAACCACTAGCTAAGCAAAACACATTCAGACAATTCAAGAAATTTTCAGCAAAAACACTATCGACCCTAACTATCATGTTAGTATCATCAGCAAACATCTGTAAACCAAGTTTGTTATGGGCATTAGGGATCACAATACCTTTGATAGTGCCATTTTCCATACAATCCTTAACTAGCCAACTAAGGGCATCACTGGTGATAGCAAAGAGAAGGGGGGCAAGAGGACATCCTTGTCTAATGGATCTACAAAGCCGGAAAGGGAAGGAGAGTTGGCCATTAATAACAATTCTAGAATGGGCATTACCAAAAAGAATACTGTCAAATCTGATAAACTTTTTCCCAACTCCTATGTCCTGAAGGGACTACAAAATCAAATCCCAATCCATTCTGTCATAAGCTTTGTCAAAGTCCACCTTAAATAAAAACGTATCCAAGTTTTCCTCCTAAGCATACTCAAGGCCTTTCGAGATGGAAATAGTAGCATCAAGAATATATATGCCTTCAATGAAACCTTTTTGTTTAGGGAGAATAATGATGTCGATTAAGGGACTCAACCTTCTAGCTAGGGAGGTAGCAAAGATTTTATATATAGAAGTTAGACAAAAGATAGGTCTCCAATTATTTAGGTCATCCTTAGGTCCTTTTTTATGCACAAGTTTACTCACGCCAGTGTTAATGTCGGTAGAGAGAGTACTTCTTCTAATGGCTTCTTGCCAGATCAAGAGAATTATTGGCACCAACACATCCTTAAGTTCCTGAAAAAACCCATTTAAAATACCATCATATCTAGCGAGACTTGTAGGGTTTCAATTTACAGATGGTTTCTCGAACCACTGACAAAAAAGTAGGAGATCCAATAAGGAGACTAGACTTTGAGGAATCATTTTCTTCCTTTTAAGGGCAATAGTGGCCCTCACCCTCTGGATAATCTCCCCTCTCTTGGGAGGCATAGAGAAAACATTTGTAAAGAAGCTAATAGCCTCCTGCATGCTCTATTTGACACCACTAACATGTCCTTCTGAGCTTTTCCTAATCATAGGGATAAAATACCTAGCTTTCTTCTTTCTCATTATATCAAACATATGTTGATTAGGTTTATTCACTTTTCCAGCCCAGAATTCTCTTGATGTAGCAAAGGCACCACTAGCTAAGAGGTAATCTTCAAGGTGACGCGTTTCTTGAAGCTCAAGGACCTTCTCACTGATAATAGAAGTATTAATGTTGAAACACTTGAAATCCTCTATCTCTTGGAGAATCATCATCCTTCTATTATTTCTAATGGCCCTGGCCTTAGCCTTGTACTTGATGAAGAGTTTCTGACTATCTTTTATAGCTGCCTCCCAAACCATCAAGGGGGAGATACCATTGTTGAAATGATAATTGAAAATATCCTTAGTTTTCTCTTTAACACAAGAAATTCTAAGTAAGGAGACATCTAAATGCGACCGTCCAGCTTTGTAATTAGGAAAATTACTGTAAAGTTTGGTAATGATAGGGGCATGGTCAGAGAACTGCAGGGTATGATCCAACTCATAACTATTGTGTCAGAGTTCTTGGAATCTAGATATGTTCATGTAAATTCTAAAAAGGGGTTTTATCCAAACTTCTATTCTTCCAAGAGTGACAATTATTGCTAGTTATGTTAAGAATGTTATGAATATTAATCATATTATACCAGGTAGACGTGTCAATCCCATTCAGGACATTATCCTTATTACCATCTCTATCACAAGGCTTAATGACCATATTAAAATCATCTATTAACATTATATTTGCTTTTAAATTAGAAATTACTTCCCAACATTTGATTCTCTCTATCGAGTTATTGGAAGCATACACACTGAATAAGTTGAAATTAATTGGATCTTTGCACTCAAGAGCAACCCATTTGTCAGTGGTGTTGAGCACATTATCAACAACAAGATGAGCAAGGTTAGAAGCAATCATTACAAGGAATACGGGCGCATAGCGACAGTTAAGGCGACACAATTTTGTTGATATAAATGTGTATGTGTGTGCATGCATGTAAGCATGTATGTATGCATATGCATGTGCATTATGTATGCATATGTATGCGTGTGTGTGTGTATATGTGTGTATGCATGTAAGTATGTATGTATGCATATGCATATGCATTATGTATGCATATGTATGCATGTATGTGTATGTGTGTGTGTATGTCTCTTTACGTGTGTGTGCGTATGCATATATATGTGTATGTGTATGTGTGTATGTGTGTGTATGCATTTAAGCATGTATGTATGCATATGCATGTGCATTATGTATGCATGTGTTTGTATGTGTGTGTATGCATGTAAGCGTAGTTTTTTCATACGACAACCATATAGCAAACACATATGAGTACGGAAGTACGAAAAAAGTATGATTATAAATACCATGCGTGACCATACGTGACCAACAACTTCATGTGCAAAAAAGATTAAAAATAGTCTAGGTTTACTGCAATATGCAAAAAACATACATTATGTAATGTATTGTATTCTATTTCATTTTAAAGGACATTATAATGTACTCTACTTTAGCGTACAAATTCAATACAATACAAGACATTAAAATGTATGTATTATGTAATGGTGTGTGTATAATCTATATATACAATATGTATATATTATTACAATAATACGACAAAGTACATTATATACAATGTCCTTCGTCTTCTACATTATTACATAATATAAAAAGTAGAATACACTAGATAATATAGTCAGAGAACACGAGTGTGCAATTTTTATATTGTATAGACTCTTAATATACAATACATATATAATGCATAAAATATTTTTTCCATGAATATCCCTTTTCACATACAAAAATGAAACACAATTTTGGAGTATAAAAAACAATTTCAAAAATTGCTTTTATATAATGGAATACAATTTTGGAGTATAAAAGGCAAATTTAGATACGTCTGATAATATCATACATCCAACGGTGGGAAAGATATACCATACGAGTACGAAAAAAACTATGCATGTAAGTATGTATGTATGCATATGTATGCATGTATGTGTATGTATGTGTGTATGTCTCTCTACGTGCGTGTGTGTGTATGCATATATATGTGTGTATGTGTATGTGTGTGTATGCAATTAACCATGTATGTATGCATATGCATGTGCATTATGTATGCATGTGTGTATGTGTGTGTATGCATGTAAGTATGTATGTATGCATATGCATATGCATTATGTATGCATATGCATATGCATTATGTATGCATATGCATATGCATTATGTATGCATATGCATATGCATTATGTATGCATATGCATATGCATTATGTATGCATATGCATATGCATTATGTATGCATATGCATATGCATTATGTATGCATATGTATGCATGTATATGTGTGTGTGTATGTCTCTCTACATGTCTGTGTGTATGCATATATGTGTGTGTGTCTATGTGTGTCTGTGTGTGTGTCTATGTGTGTATGTGTGTGTGTATGTGTGTATATATGTGTGTATCTATATATATGTGTCTGTATGAATGTATATATGTGTGTGTAAATGTGTGTGGATGCATGTGTGTGTAAGTGTGTATGTGTCTATGTGTGTGTGTGTGTATGTCTGTGTATATGTGTGTGTGTATGCGTATGTGTGTCTGTGTGTGTCTATGTGTGTATGTGTGTGTGTCTATGTGTGTATGCATGTGTCTATGTGTGTATATATGTGTGTGTGTATGCATGTGTATGTGAGTATGTAAATTAGTGTGTATATGTGTGTGTGTGTAAATATGTGTGTATGTGTGTGTATGTGTCTATGTGTGTATGTGTGTCTGTGTGCATATACATGTGTATGTGTATATATATGTGTGTATGCATGTGTATGTGTGTATGGAAATGTGTGTGGATGTGTGTTTGTGTGTGTGTGTGTGTATAAGTGTGTATGTGTCGAATATGTATGTGTGTGTGTCTATGTGTGTATGTGTATGTGTCTATGTGTGTATGTGTGTGTGTCTATGTGTGTGTATGTGTGTGTGTTTATGTGTATGTGTGTGTGTTTATGTGTATGTGTGTGTGTCTATGTGTGTATATGTGTGTGTGTATGCATATGTATGTGTGTATGTGTGTGTGCATGTACATCTGTGTGTATGTGTGTGTGTGTACCTTGCTTCACGGGCTTGCCATACAAGCTTTGGTAAGTGTGTACCTAAGTCAAGAGGTCTTAGGGACTTCTGTCAAAGAGACTAAATCTCATTTGCCCCACAAGTGCATATAGTGGTGGATTGACACGCACTTAATTATCAATCCGAAGAACCATATGAACCAAGTGTATGAGGAAGTGTGCACACATGATGGAAAGTGAAGTGGCTCAGCTATGATGCATGTGAAAACTACCTCTCTAGCTCACTTAATCTCTTGAACTGTCTGTCGTGATACCACTTACAACAGTAAACACAAATTCGAATGTTTCTCCCAGCTCAGAACTCGGAACATGGGCAATACCAGGTTCATTTCGAAGCTCTCGATGAGACACATCTACGTTATTTTCACTTGAATCTGACAACCGTTCTTCAAGTTATGGTCAACATAGTGAATGGAAGGAAACACCTACACTCACTCCACAACTCATATCGGTTGACACACACACACACGACAGTAGTTCAAAAGTGATGGGGAGGGATAGATTATAGTCCTACACACACATTCCAAGCATTACACACACACAAAAGATTATAGAGAAGATGAAAATCAGGAGGGAAGAAGAAAATTCGAAATTTTAGTTCTCCTTCTTCATAATGGCAAAAAGTGCCTTTACAAAGAGTTACAAAGTGACTTATATACATGTGCCCTAAAAATGGTCCTTTCCCACATGAGATCGGTATTTTATTGACTAATCTCTAACTTTCTACTATTTTACAAGAAATATATTACAATGATTTGGTCTTATGCATCTAGAGGACTCCTCTAGTGCAATTACATAGCTTTGGGGGAGTTTCCTAGGATTTTGAAGAAGAAATTTATGTCCATTAATCTAAAAATTTTGGACTCCTCTTTTGTGCCTCTTTTCTCTGCAATACTCTCCCCCTCTTTGTCTCTATGGTCCCTTCACAAGCTTTGCTTTTTGTGTTGGAGTTAGACGTCTGCGGAAGCACGCGAACAACACAAGGAAGAAGAAGAAGCTTGGAGAACAAACACACAATACTGAACGTATTACTAGAGAATGTACAAAAAGATAAGTAGCCCATTAGGGCAATAGGCGTATATACAAGCCGGGGGAAAAAAACCTCCTAAAGAGGGAAAAAAGTGCCCCGATGGTCCTAGTGTGTTCACACACATCACTACCTAAATATATCAACAAATCCCCCCTGGGAGTGATGCGGTGAGCTCCGATGCGGTGAACAAGGAGCTGGCACTCATGTATAAGGAAGTGCCAAGCTATGTGGAAATCACTCCACAAAAGGAAGTAAGCCTAGAGCTTTGCGGAAAGCTTCAAACTTCTCCTTAGGCAGAGCCTTCGTGAAAAGGTCTGCAATGTTCTCCTGCGTGGGCACATATGCAAAGCTGATCTCTCGCTCTGACTGTCAGTGAAGATGGTGGTGGCAGAAGACTGACCAACACCCAAATGAGCCATAAGGCGTCTAAGCCACACACACTCAACAGTCGCTGTGAAAGCTGCCCTATACTCAGCCTCACAACTGGAAGTGGCCACAGTAGGCTGCTTCTTGCTCAACCAAGATATACATGAGCTACCAAGCATGAAGCAAAAGCCACTAGTGGACACACGAGTGTCATAGCAACCAGCCCAATCAGAGTCAGAAAAAGCATGCAAATCTGGCGGTAGTGATCCCCCCTTGGGATAAAACAACCCAAGCAACCGAGTACCACTCAAGTAGCGAAAGATGCGCTTAACCGCCTGCCAATGCTTCACTCCTGGGCAATGCATAAACCTGCTCATCTGTGAGACAGCAAACTGAATATCTGGCCGAGTAATGCATAAGTAAATCAAGCATCCAAGAGTCTGCTGATAGAGAACAGCATCAAATGCATCTCCAGCATCATGAAGACTCAATCGTAAACCTGTCTCCATAGGAGTGGCAATAGGCTTACAGTCTTCAAGGCCAAAACACTGCAACAATGTGTCAATATATTTCGTTTGACACAAAGCCATTCCACCATCAACTTGCATAAACTGAATGCCCAAATAATGATGCAAATGCCCCAAATCAGTCATCTCAAATGAGGCATGCAAATCAGCCTTGAAATCAACAATATGCTTCTCAATAGGACCAGTGAGCAGCATGTCGTCAACATAGACAACAATGAGCAGAAGCACATCATTAGCACGCTTAACATATAAGGTGCTTTCAGTTGGACTGTTCTCAAAACCATGTGCAACCAAATAGGCATGTATCTTCTCATACCAAGCACTTTCTTTAAACCATATAATGCCTTTTTTAACCTGCACACCTGGTTTTCATGCCCTTTCTGCACAAAGACACGGGGCTGAAAAACATACACTTCTTCATGCAAGTCACCATTCAGAAATGCTCTTTTAATGTCCAACTGATGTACATTCCAACCATGATGGGCTACAAGTGCACAAATACTCCGAACAGTAGTCATACGACATATATGTGCAAAGGTCTCATCAAAATCAATGCCTCTTTCCTGTGCATAACCCTTTGCAAGAAGCCTAGCCTTATACCTGTCAACTGTACCATCAGGTTTACACTTCAACTTGTATACCCACTTAGTGCCAGTGGCCTTCTTGCCAGGAGGCAAGTCACATAAAGACCATGTACCATTCTTCATTATAGCATCATATTCAGATTGCATAGTAGCCATCCAATTTTCTGAATTCTGTGCTTCATCAAAAGAAACAGGCTCATTCTCATCACAAAGACTAGATGCAACCATAGCATAGAAATCTGATGCAAAGGAGGCACTATGAGAGCCTGAACGAGTACGATATGACAAAGGTGCATCTAATTTGTTGTCACGCAAAGTTTGCACGAGCCATTTTGGCATAGTTTTTGCCTGTTCAATATCAGCTCTCTCATCAACAAGTGCATCATGTAAATCTGCATTAGAAATGGAATGATCTGCATCATCATATGAAACTTGCAAAGGTTGAGAAGTTGCCTCATTAGGACGAGCACTAGACTGTCCACCTGTAAAAAGAGGCACCAAAGTATCATACATGTCTTTGGAGCTAACAGATGTCTCCATAGTACATGAAAGCAATGGCTGAATAGCATCTTCCACAAAGATAACATCATGGCTAACTAGAATGCATTTAGTTTGTGGATGATACAGACGATAGCCTTTACTTTCAGAACTGTACCCAACAAAAATACATTTTACTGCCTTATCATCCAATTTTTTGTGATGTTGTTCAGACACTAGTGCATATGCCAAACAACCAAAAACACACAGATGAGCAATAGATGGCTTGCGGTCATGCCAAGCCTCATATGGAGTGATAGACTGCAGCGCTTTAGCGGGACACCTGTTCAGTACATATGCTGCACACATGACAGCCTCAAGCCAGAAACTATGAGGTAAAGCCTGACTCTTGACCATACACCTCGTGATCTCCATGAGTGACCTATTCTTCCCTTCAGCAACTCCATTTTGTTGAGGTGTATACGGCACTGTACACTGGTGTTTTATCCCACGTTCAGCCAGAAATGCATTAAAATCAGAAGACATATATTCCCCCCCTCAATCAAAACGGAGGGTGCCCGTTTTACATGCTGACAGATTTTCAGCCAAAACCAAAAACTGTTTGAAGCACATGAACACTTCTGACTTTGCATTGAGTGGATATACCCATGCATGCCTAGAAAAATCATCAATGAAAGTCACGAAGTAAAGGTAATTTCCAAAAGAGGGTGTCTGCATAGGACCACAGACATCACTATGTACAAGCTGCAATTTTTGTGTAGCCCGAACTGAACAATCTTTTGGAAAGGAGGAACGCTGCATTTTTCCCAAAATACAGCCTTCACAAACATGTTTTCCAGGTGCCTCAAGTTTTGGCAAAGAGGACACCATTTCAGATTTCTGCAGGTGTAGCAAACTAGCAAAATTGAGATGACCAAAGCGTGCATGCCAAAGCTTTGCATTTGACATAGCTTGAGAATCATTTATTGCACATGCCAAATCATTTTCAGATATTTCATAGTCTATGAGCTTATACAACCCACGACATAAAATGCCAGAAGCAATAATCACATCGCCATTTGACAGATCATGAACTGTACACCTGTCATCAACAAATTTCACAACCAAGCCAATCTTGGCTAATGTAGAAATCGATAACAGGTTCTTTTTGATCCCTGGCACAAATAAAGCATCTGACAAAGTGAAAGAACTACCATCAGCAGTAGTCAAAATGATCTTACCAACTCCCATAACAGGATAAGAGGAGTTCTTGGCGCATGTAATAGTATTCCCTGTAGGGGCAGGCTCGAGTGAAGAGAAGAAACTGTGCTGCGAGGTAATATGTTTGGTAGCTCCATTGTCAAAATACCAAACATCTGAGTCTATTGCAGACATGCACTACTCATGAGAAGATGGGTCAAAACTGGAGACAGTAGTAAACGCCCATTCTTCTTCCTGCACAAGATTTGCAGACTCTATTTTTGGTGTAGAGGCCTCTGCAACAACCATTCCAGCCTCTTTCTTCTTTGCCTCTTTAGTAGCCAGTTTTGGACAGTTCTTTATGATATGATCATTCCCTTTACATTACTTACAAAACGATTTCTGCTTTTCTGATTTCTTCTCATCTTTATCTTCCTTCTTTGAATATGCAGAATTGGCAGATTTCTGCTTACTAGTTGAAGAGCTCCATTTTCCTTTGCCCTTCTGACTAGCCAGGAAAGCTTGATCTGCAACTCGCATAATGAACCTGTTCTACCTGGACTGATCTTCTTGCAATAGAACATAGTCTAACTCCTCAAATGATAAGGCATTCGGATTGCCTTTCATCATCAATCAAAGAGTAGAAGCAGAACTCTGACATGAATCAGGAAGACCATTCAGAACGGTCTGCACAAGTGAGCTATCTCGTATAACCTCATCAACAGAAATCAACTGTTCCTTCAAGTCTTTGATCTTCGTTAGGAAACTGTCCATAGAATCACCTTCATTCATGTGCTCACTCTCCAACTGTTTTCGGAGGTAAGCAACACGAGCCTCATTCCTAGCTTGGTACAATGTGGTAAGTGTATCCCAAGCATCCTTAGCTGTTCTGCAAGAGCGAATATGAGGAATAATGGCACGTTTGATAGACAAAGCTATCTATGCATGTGCCTGGGCATCTCTACCATCCCAGCAAATCTGCTCTGCAGTAGGTGCAGCAGAAACAGTAGCACGAACAAGAATCTGCGGTATATCATCTTCGACACCATCTTCATCAGCTCCAGCACCTGTATTTGTAGATTCTGTAGTCAGAGGTGTGACAGGACGTCTTTCACACCCTACGCAATGTTCCACAATCCTTTTGCAACCAATACCTGTCGCATCATATAAGCCCACAATGGGTAGTTGGTACCATCCAACTTATCCTCAACTGCCAACATACAGAATACATCACTGCTTTCAGCCATGGCCGGTGACTAAAATACCTTGATGTAGAAAATTGACTGTATCTCAAAAAGTTGAACTGGACTGCCCAGACGAGTTCTGCTAGACCTGTAGCAGACTTCGAGACGCTTAAGCTGGTGAAAAAAAACTGGTATATACCTTTGGCACAAAAAGATGAAATAGCCTACATAAGCGCTACGATAGTGCGTTCGGAGGCCGAAACGAGCTCAGATCGCGATTTCCGCACCACAAAGCGAACCAGTTTTGATCTCTGAAACACCCTGAGTATGCTCACCAAATTTCATGCGAATCTAAGACTGCAAACGGAGGAGTGTTGACGGCGCCCTAGATGAAGCGATGACCTGCTCTGATACCAATTGTTGGAGTTAGACGTCTGCGGAAGCACGTGAACAACACAAGGAAGAAGAAGAAGCTTAGAGCACAAAAACACAATACTGAATGTATTACTAGAGAATGTACAAAAAGATAAGTAGCCCATTAGGGCAATAGGCGTATATACAAGCCGGGGGAAAAAAACCTACTAAAGAGGGAAAAAGTGCCCCGACGGTCCTAGTGTGTTCACACACATCACTACCTAAATATATCAACATTTTGTACACGCACCGAGTGGTCGAAGAAGTGAACGATCTCTCAACCCAAGGGAAAATCTCTTACACATGCTTGTGTTCCCCTCAATGTTTGTGTACTATCTCACTTCCGTTTTCTTTAAGTCTATAGTTGCCCTCCAATATATCCTCTTTGGGAGCCCGAATGGAATCACCAAAACAATAGGCTTCTAAGGCCAAGAGAAAGGGATGCCCATATATACTTATGCTTGATCAAGATCACTTGAACCTTGTCCACCTGCCCTACTCCATGTCACTAAATAGTGCTTAACGTACCCCAAGTATCTCCCTACTCACTCATTCCCGTGTCATTTATTTCTCAGGTCCGTTCGTTTCTCTCACTCTCGCTCTTACCTTGACCAATCAAACACATTACACTTCACTTTCAATCTTACTCTTATTTTTAGCCTCACACTCTTGCTCAATTATCCACCCAGTCGCATACACGAACTCACTCACTTACTCTCACACTCTCGGTTGCTCGATCACTCGAACCACAGTCACATTCACTTCTTGTCTCTCGCTTTCTCTCGCATACGTACATGTACTCACACACCCTCATGCACACTACTCACCCACACTCTCACTTTCTTACATGCACACACATCGGCACCCTCTTCTCTGCTATGGCAACCTTTCTCTCACTTACACATATTTTGACTCACACCCCCCCCCCCTTCTTCGTATTCCCAAAGCATTACTTGATCGAAAATTCTTAGTAGCTATGTTTAACTCACTATGTATGAATATTTGTGCAATATGCCCCTTTCTTGATCGCTAATATTCATGCTCGATCTTGAGGCAATCACTTTCTGCATTCACGGTTTTTGGATGGGAGAGTCTCGAGCATTGCGGGTCTCAAATTGAAGTCATCCTTATCTCCAATGGGAGTCTGTTCTTTTCGGGGGGTGTCACAAAAAATTTATGAGGTGTGCCTGTCAAGTTGGCCCCGCTACTTCGCGAAAAGGAGAGTTGTTTAGTTACAAGGCATAAAGGGGGGAAAAGCCTCGAGGGGTCGGCTTCTCTTTTTCAGCATTTTTGTTTTTTGCTCTGTGTGATTGGGGGAACGAGGCAGCGGCTGTGTTTTTTTTTTCTGCCATGAAAGGTGGGGGGGGGTGTTGTACTCTGATATAGAACAGAGAGGAACAGAGGGAAAGATAGAACAGAGAGGAACAGAGGGAAAGAGTCGTCACTTCTTGGGGACAACAGGAGTCGAAGGAATTCCATGAAGGAAGCTTGCACACTGAATACGCACCCAACCATCGGCAGAGATAAAAGATGTGTCATCGCCCCACGGCTTCTCAGCCATCGAATTTCCGTTTTGAGTAGATGTCATTCTCTCAAAAGATGTTGTTGTGTCTGAGTTGGGAGGGTTCTTCCCGATGGTCTGAGTTTTTGTTCTCTGTAGGCCACGCTTGCGCTGTTCGCATGTAGAAAATAATGGTGGAAAAGCGAGTCTACAAATTTTAGAAGGGTAGCAGAGTACACATTTCTCAGATAACATTCCAGCAGCACTGAGGGTTAGAGAGAGAAAAGGAATGCATGAGGTCACATAGAGGGCATACGTCGATGAAGCAAGCATACAACAACTGGTGGCTGGTCAGGCTCTATTGCACACTTATACCCGTGTAAAGGTTGTGAGGTAATGTTTTTTGCTAATGAGAGTCAAGCGCATTTCATGTCTCACTATATGCCGAATTAATGTTGCTGACATTCCCTCTAATCAACCTACCCTGCATATCATGGAGGAGAGACTCTACAGTTGATGGAATTTGGGAGTTTTTCCCCGGACGCCCTTGCTTTAGTTAATATTCATTTGTAATGGATGACTGATTGTCAATAGTACTGATCATGTAATACGCAATGGCAGAGGTTTATGCATAATCAGTAATTGCAGTAGTTATGAAATCTTCGTTATCTCGAGAAGCAATGGATGTTTGCAGGAAACCATAGACATCTAAAATGTGTATCAAAATCCTAATAGCATGACACCAATTGTGAAGCCCCTGGTTCGTCTGTTATCGCCGCTAGTTGTACTGCATATAGCTATTAGCATTGCTCGACTGATTCTTGCCCTGCAACGTCTTAGATGTAAGACTATAGTATTTAGAAAGTCATTGTTAGTTTAAAGACATGGTGTTTCTCAACGTCGGCAGAAATCTGAGTATATCTTGACGTATTTCTTTGGAAGTGAGAACTATTGTGAAAATTCTCATTTCATATATGTGGGCTTTGTAGGCTTCTGGATGAGCCTCTATTTACGAAGCACTTGTCGAGTTCATACCTATGTGCATTGTACTAGAGAAACCGTCCCTTGCCGCAGACAATCTTAACGACAAGGTATCTCCTAGGGTGGGAACAATATGGTCGAAGATCAAACCTGAAACCAGTAACAAACCAAAACTGATGCAATAATTCATCTGTATCTTAGGCCATGCTAAGTTTTCAATGATATACATTATGTGACAGCCCCATGATTAAAGGTATATACATCGATCGATGAGTTTTTGGCCTTCAACAGCTATGCCAAAAGCATGTGGGTTTTGGGTAGTGCTGAATTTATAAAATCTTGGTATAGGTGTTCCAATCAGGTGCTGCTAAGGTTCCATCCTTTCAATGAATCGACAGAAAGCACGAGCCTTGATTTGTCACTTAGGGCTTCTAGGGTCTTCCTCACAAGTATGGTAGCGTGTTGTGAAGCATTGCACATGACATTTAGTTCGGGGTCTTCCAAAAAGAAAAGAATTTGCGCGAACGATAGGGAAGACCACATTATGACAATATTATTTTCTGGCTCTCAAGAGAACACCCAAAATGCATATATGCACAAAAGCGGTTGGAACTGACTTTGGGCCGTTGCTCTAACCCATTCTCCCATTGTCATCGTCAAATCTGAAAATATAAAAATCATTTTCAAGACCAAGGATAAGCCCCAATTTTTCTACTTTCTTTATCCTTAGGATAGAAGCTTCACTTATTAGAAAGAATGCAGGAGCCTGGGCACCAATATCAACCAGAGCCTCATTGTTGGTTGACATCCACATAGCCCCTTTCAACTCTTGATTCAACCTAAATTCTTCAGCACGTGCAGCAGCCTCTACTTGAGCTATTCTTTGCCAGAAAGTTTGTACCATCTCTCCACCCATTTCATAAACAAGTGAAGAATTTTGTAGCATATCTCCAGGCGGTGGCCCCAATGTTTTGTGGTAGATAAACTGATTCTCTCTCTCTCTCTTTGTCTTGAACCTTAAGCTTATCGCCCGGTTGGAACACATTCTCCACACTTGTAATCCCTTCATGGCTGATCTGCCTTATATGTAGGCTGCAGCAGACCATACACACCTTTCATAGCAGTAAATGCTCCATACAGCTTTACCATCTAGGCTACACCTTCCACAACAGATCCTATACCCAGAGATATTTGATTCTTGACCAGTACCTTTTTATTGTTCAGAACAAGCCTTGCCTGCTCCTCATCACTTCCATAAACTTGGCTGGAATGATCTTACCGATCAGGTCATCATAGCTTATTGTTTTAGGAAATATGAGAGAAGGGCACAAAACCACGTAAATCTTCTATATCTACCACAAGCCCACTTTGATTGGTTGCAAGTACTAAAGTTTTGACAATTGCATTCTTTGTTTGCAGTTGCTTCCAACGTTCCCATGCTAAGTCCAGCTAAGTCTTCTTGAGACTGAGGACCACCCTCCGTGTAGCATACTTGTCGGGTACATACAAGTGTCTTGATGTCTCGAATATGACCGTCGATCCACCTCATATAGCATGACTGGTAATTTTTGGAATCCATGCATTTAGGTTTGATTGAATTTATCACTACCAAGATACATTTTCCCTTGTGAACCACTTAGAGACACCAATTTTCTAGCAATGGAGAACCACATTAGTGTAGAAGAATTAGCATGTTGATCGGCTAACATACTCCCCTTCACTTGTCTGCGAAGTCGTCCTCGACGAGCCACTGCGTGCTTCAATGTAATCCAAACAGCCATGAACATGTCAGTTTATAACTTGGTTGCATACCTTTTCATCGAGCCGTCACTCCCACTGGACCTGCACTCATTGAAGCTATTAGTACTAAAAAAATTCACTCATGAATACATACAAATCATTCACTTACAAAATGATCCAAGAACACGCACATATATACACCCCATTTCCAACATGCATCAAATTGCTCATGCATTCCATTATGAAAAATAGTCTCAACCAAAGTAACACATTCATACCTTTCCATGTCTTACACATACAACTATCATTGCAAGAAAACAGAAAAGAAGGTACTGAAATAAACAACGACAACTGAAATGAATCCAACAGGAGATGCAAAATACCCAAAATGCATACCCCTTTATTGCACCTACTATTCGCTATGTACACACATTCCATGACTGTACACTCCCTAAGAATCCCCATCGTCGTCCTACAAAAGCCGTCGAGATCCAAGTCCAAGTCAAGACCTACATAAAAATCCTGGAGTGTCCCACACACTGGAAAACCCTTGGATAGGGCACACAAGTTATAAAGCAAGACTGTTGCATTACCTCGCTAAAGGTCTCATCCATAAGTACATATACAGTATCCGTGCCTTTGAGAATGTTGATTCAGAGTAAGCTGATCTGTCGCAAGCCATCATATACCAATTACACAAGAAAATAATGTTCCCTTCCAGACGATCATCGCCCTCTCCTCTCTCTCTCTCTCTCCCCTCACCTACGTACCGTCAAAACAAAGCCCCAAAAAAACATCGAGGAAACCACGAAAGTCTGCTGCCCCCGACTCGACACACACACCCTCGTCCGAGCAGCCGATAGCCCCCTGTGTTACCCCCCTTGTTTTTGTGAAACTTCCCTCCCTCCAGCTGGCACTCGAGAGGAGAACTTCCCTTCCTCCATTGCTACCTTCACACGCATCCCAGTCTTCTTCGTGGCAAGAGAGAGAACAACTATTGCCTCTTCTGCTGCTCTATACAGAGCCTTCTTCACGTGCACACCTCTCTGAGACTGCTCCAACAGTCCTCAGCCCACTAGAACGAAGAGAGAGAAAAAACGATGCTCTCCTTCCCTCATATATCTATCATTCCCTCTCTGTTCTCCCCCCCTTCTTTGCGGCAGAAGCCCCCGAGGATAAGAAGGCTACCTCAGCACTGCTGCCGATAGCCCCTGAACCACACACACCTTGCCAAAAACTCCCCCATTTTCAGCCACCATAAGCAAGACAAAAAAAACTAGCGAACTTGGAAACCTCCTCTTTAATGTAACCTGCCCCAAAAATGGCTTTCTGACGTCTTCTTCATTCTAATCACCCAGCGAGAAAAAACAAGAGGATGTCGACTCTTTTTCCCTTTCGTTTGCAGCTTGAGATTCGATGTTTCAAGACTTCTTTTGTCTATGGATACATAGCTACTAGCTGACAAACTGCCATTTTCCTCCGTGTCAGGATAGACTCCTTTTTCTAAATGCCTCCACAAGTTCTGCCTTCAGCCCGAGAAAATGAGAGTTGAAAAAACAATTCGGTAGCTCCCTCTCAAGCTCCTTCTGTCCTCAACAGACAGCTTCCCTTCCTCTCCACGCCAAAAGTTGGTAATTGTTCTACTCTCGTTGTCAGCGGCCCACTCTTCCACAGAAAGGGTTTCTCCTTTTCCTGCGTGCCTCCTACACATTCCCTGAAAAATAATAAAAAGATACCTATGGGACTATAGACCATTGCCATCAACAACGATTCCCATTGCAAAACACTACAAGTCGGCAATTAGAAATGTGTTAGTGCATTAAAAAAAATCATTTTCTTAGGTTAACTTACTCCCCTCTACTTAATTGCGAAGTCGTCCTCGACGAGCCCAATATGTTCTTGCACTCAAATCATCCAACATGTGCTCATCACTCAATCAAATACAAATCTTTACCTTGCATGCCTGTTCTCTTCTTCCTCAATGTAGCACCTGCAATCACCCTCATACAATCATCGGTTAGTACAAAAATCCAATCATTTCACTTACCATCTTTGTCCATCTTCTCGCATCTTCATCGCCATGTCCACATGTATGCAAACTTCATCAAACATTAGAATCTGCTTCATCAAATCACAATAACATCTACAACCAAAATGAAAAGAGCAAACACACATCAGGAAATCACATCACACATACTCATCGCACATGCAAGCTCATCATAACCCATATGTATACAAGCAGAAGACATGTCCACATTCCCTCTCGTCACTCTTCTCGACTATTCGTTCAACACGTCACAAATCTGTGTTCCGCATGCATACTCAACACACTTTCCACACACACCATATATAATAAAAAACCATTCCCCACTTTCGTTTTTGATACTCTTCCTGGACACACGATCTCTTTCGTGATTCCTTTTTCTCATTTCTAACCGAGTTCTCTTGCCAATTTTTCATTCCCCTTCTACCTAGGGTTTCTACTACCCACTTTCCTTTTCATCGACTCTTTTTTTGCTTTTCAACTAAATTCCATGCTAGGTCACCACCACACCTCTTGAATTGATGGACATTCGGCAAAGACCACTCAAGCCTAACACGAGCTCGCTCTGACAAGATCGCTAATCATCGACATGCTTCAGGACATCGCAAGTAATTGCACAACCTAAGAACCAAAGTGACCACCTCCAAAGAGTTTGTAGACAAGAAAAAGTCACCAGCATGCTTGGATCCCTCGAGTCCAAGTCTTCCACTGACACATCACAGCCAAAACCCTAGCCGAGCTTAAGCTTCGATTCGACATGCCTCCTCAGGAGTCCACACATTCCTAGATCCCCACAACACATACACACATTCCCATCCGAGCATCATGCTCTCTCGCCTCTCTTCTGTCCCCCTCAAGTGAGGAATTCGTCTCATTCTTTTTTTTTCACATTTTTCTCTTTTGTTTTTTCATTTTTTCACATATTTACTCACACTTGCTGGCCTACGCCGAAGCTGGATGCGACTCATGACCCTGACCACCCCGTCAGGTTTGTTCCACCCATCTACCAACCCAACGCAGCGCGCGACACACATCCGGCTAGCCCTATGCAAAACCGAATCGGTTCGTGGCTTTGACCACCCAGCCAAAGTGGGTCCACCCACCTATCGGCCCACATAGACGCGTAGCCACACGCACACATACACATACATATATATATTTTTTCATTTTTTTTTCATTCCTGCATCTCGAGAATTAGGAGACAAAAGAAAGGTCTTTTTGCCAACCATCCCGATCACGACACACATACATATATCCCCCTGTGGACATCCCAATGAGACACCTCTCCTCTCTGCCGCTACTCAAGCCAAAATCCGGCCACTTAATGCCATGGTCAACCCATCCTCTCAAAACCCACGCATACTAACCACCTCATCGACCTGAAACCTCAAAAAGTGTCACTTCAGTTCCTAAGCGTACAACACACTCGATCCATCTGTCCTCACATCTCCAACTTGCAATCATGACAAAGCAAACCCTAATCAGACCTAAGTTGTCCCTACTGACATCCATCGCCTCGTCTATTTATTTTTCATCTCCAACCTCTGCCTCGCAGAGATTCCACCTGACCTGATAGATGACATGGATAACTACCATTAGCCGTTGTACCTCTTAGTACCTCAAGCCTCGCCGCTAGGTCTCTTAATCCTTGTTTATTGTGCTCAATATGGCTCTGGTATTGGAACAGATCACAGTCGATGCTTCGGAAACGATTCCATATTTTCTCCATCTCTTTGTCTAACTCTCTCATCCTTTTTTCAGATCCGAGGGGAATATCCTCCTTCTTCTCAACTCGAACAATCAACTTCTCAACCTCTTCTCGAATTGACCTTTCCTCCCAAATCCTACTCATATTTTCTACATCTAGATCATCTACCTTTTTCGACAACTCATTCTTCATCTCTCTAACTCTACTCCAAACGCCCTCAACCTGTCCAACACCGCTTTTAGCTCTTCCTCCACTTTCCCCGCTCTCGGGTCCTCCATCTGTCCTCGTGTCTCATCGTCTTTCCGATTCATCCACCTACCGAGCTTGCTACTCAGCCTTGCATTCTCTTTCTCTACCCGTCTCACTTTCTCATCGCTCTCTGCTTGGGCACTTTTCATTCTTTCTAACTCCAGGTGGAACTCCTCACATGCCTTACCCGCTTGATCACTATATCGACGGATTATGCTTTGTACCTTCTCAATTTCATGCTCCATTCGTTCGACTCTCCTCATCAGGTCATCCCTATCTCTTGGGGGCTCTTCTTCGATCATGACATGGTAGCAGTCTAACGTTACCCGACCAGTTCTAATGTCCAAGACTTCTTTTCTCATTTGCTTTCCCCTTCTAACCTCGCTTTCATACTGAAGTGTTTGTATTTGTCTTTTTAAGTTTTTGTTTTCCCCCTTTAACTCTTTATTCTCACTTCCACCAATCGCATTTGCTTTTCCCAATTTCCTAAGACTTCTGTCATTTTCACTTGATTTTCCTTTATTCTCTCCATCTTGACTTATCGCCATCCCGCTCCACATGCAGCCAATTGACTTGACATTCCAGGCTCTTCACAAGTTCTACTAAGCCTCGGTCTGGAGATCCAGTGTCCTTGCTCTCACTTGCTCTTGCGGTCACTGTCGACGAAGTAACTCCGCTCTTGTCAACCTCCACATATAGAGAAGATACACACCTATTAGGTCCATTTGTTGCAACCTTTCTGACATTCACTTCTTTTGAGCTACACATGTGCTCACATAACCGCTTTTTCCCGTAGTCCTCACATGTGGGGACAAAATCCAACGGGGTGCATACGTGAGTGCAATATTTGGCTATATGCCCCACCTGCTTGCAACTCCAGCATCTCACATAATTTGATATCGGGCCAAATCGCCACCCTCGGTTCACATGATGTCTCATGGTCGTACCAGAATATATCCATCTCTTATTTTGTCCAGAATTCATTTGCCTCATGTTGGTCTTCTCAAAACCACAGGCTTGCCTTTGTTGAGCCATTTCTTTAATGAAGATCAAAGTAGATTTGGGATCGACTTGGCTATGCCACATGATTGGGGCACCAAGCGAACTCGTAGCACTCTCTATGAGATGTGCTAAGCCAATTCCCGGCAAACACACCAAAATGATAGCTCTCTCAACCCAAGGGAAAATCTCTTACACATGCATGTGTTCCCCTCAATGTTCGTGTACTATCTCACTTTCATTTTCTTTAAGTCTATAGTTGCCCTCCAATATATCCTCTTTGGGATCCCGAATGGAATCACCAAAACAATAGGCTCCTAAGACCAAGAGAAAGGGATGCCCATATATACTTATGCTTGATCAAGATCACTTGAATCTTGTCCACCCTCCTTACTCCATGTCACTAAATAGTGCTTAACGTACCCCAAGTATCTTCCTACTCACTCATTCCCGTGTCATTTATTTCTCAGGTCCATTCGTTTCTCTCACTCTCGCTCTTACCTTGACCAATCAAACACATTACACTTCACTTTCAATCTTACTCTTATTTTTAGCCTCACACTCTTGCTCAGTTATCCACCCAGTCACGTACACAAACTCACTGACTTACTCTCACACTCTCGGTTGGTCGATCACTCGAACCACACCCACATTAACTTCTTGTCTCTCGCTTTCTCTCGCATACATACGTGTACTCACACACCCTCATGCACACACTTATACACATCTACTCACCCACACTCATTTTCTTACATGCACACACATCGGCACCCTCTTCTCTGCTATGGCAACCTTTCTCTCACTTACACATATTTGGACTCACACCCCCCCCCCCCTTCTTCGTATTCCCAAAGCATTACTTGATCGAAAATTCTTAGTAGCTTTGTTTAACTCGCTATGTATGAATATTCACGCAATATGCCCCTTTCTTGATCGCTAATATTCATGCTCGATCTTGAGGCAATCACTTTCTGCATTCATTTCATTGGACATATGCAGAGCTGAAGGTAAATCTTTTGTGATTGAAAATGGTACAGAGGTTGATCTAATTATATTGGCTTCCCTGTCGTTCGCACAAATTTTTTTCTTTTTGGAAGACCCCGAACTAAATGTCACGTGCAATGCTTCACAACAAGCTACCATACTTGTGAGGAAGACCCTAGAAGCCCTAAGTGACAAATCAAGGCTCGTGCTTTCTGTCGATTCATTGAAAGGATGGAACCTTAGCAGCACCCTGATTGGAACACCTATACCAAGATTTTATAAATTCAGCATACCCAAAACCCATATGCTTTTGACATAGCTATTGAAGGCCAAAAACTCATCGAGCGATGTATATACCTTTAATCATGGGGCTGTCACATAATGTATATCATTGAAACCTTAGCATGGCCTAAGATAGAGATGAATTATTGCATCAATTTTGGTTTGTTACTAGTTTCAGGTTTGATCTTCGACCATATTGTTCCCACCCTAGGGGATACGGTCTGCAGTGCCACACAAAACCTTGTCGTTAAGATTGTCTGTGGCAAGGGACGGTTTCTCTAGTACAATGCACATAGGTATGAACTCTACAAGTGCTTGTTAAATAGAGGCTCATCCAGAAGCCTACAAAGCCCACATATATGAAATGAAAAGTTTCACAATAGTTCTCACTTCCAAAGAAATACGTCAAGATATACTCAGATTTCAGCCGACGTTGAGAAACACCATGTCTTTAAACTAACAATGACTTTCTAAATACTAGAGTCTTACATCTCAGACGTTGCAGGGCAAGAATCGGTCCAGCAATGCTAATAGCTATATGCAGTACAACTAGCGGCGATAGTAGACGAAACAGGGGCTTCACAATTGGTGTCATGCTATTAGGAGTTTGAGACACATTTTAGATGTCTATGGTTTCCTGCAAACATCCACTACTTCTCGAGATAACGAAGACTTCATAACTACTGCAATTACTGATTATGCATAAACCTCTGCCATTGTGTATTACATGATCAGTACTATTGACAATCAGTCATCCATTACAAATGAATATTAACTAAAGCAAGGGCGTCCCGAGAAAAACTCCCAAATTCCATCAACTGTAGAGTCTCGCCTCCATTATATGCAGGGTACGTTGATTAGAGGGAATGGTAGCAACATTAATTCGACATATAGTGAGACATGAAATGCGCTTGACTCTGATTAGCAAAAAACATTACCTGACAACCTTTACTTGGGTATAAGTGTGCAGTAGAGCCTGACCAGCCACCAGTTGTTGTATGCTTGCTTCATCGACGTATGCCCTCTTAGTGACCCGATGCATTCCTTTTCTCTCTCTAACCCTCATTGCTGTTGGAATGTTATCTGAGAAATGCGTACTCTGCTACCCTTCTAGAATTGGTAGACCCACTTTTCCACCATTATTTTCTACATGCGAATAGCGCAAGCTTGGCCTACAGAGAACAAAAACTCAGACCATCGGGAAGAACCCTCCCAACTCAGACACAACAGCATCTTCTGAGAGAATGACATCTAGTCAAAACGGAAATTCGATGGTTGAGAAGCCGTGGGGCGATGACACATCTCTTATCTCTGCTGATGGTTGGGTGCGTATTCAGTGCGCAAGCTTCCTTCATGGAATTCCTTCGACTACTGTTGTCCCCAAGAAGTGACGACTCTTTCCCTCTGTTCCTTTTTGGTCTATATCAGACTACAACAGCCCCCCCACCTTTCGTGGCAAAAAAAAAAAAACACAGCCACTGCCTCGTTCCCCCAATCACACAGAGCAAAAAACAAAAACGCTGAAGAAGAGAAGCCGACCCCTCGAAGATTTTCCCTCCTTTATGCCTTGTAACTGAACAACTCTCCTTTTTGCGAAGTAGCGGGGCCAACTCGATCGGCACACCTCATAAATTTTTTGTGACACCCCCCGAAAAAACTAGACTCCCAGTGGAGATAAGGATGACTTCAATTTGAGACCCGCAATGCTCGAGACTCTCCCCTCAAAAAACCGTTTTCTTTTTGTTCTGACCACATTATGACAATATTATTTTCTGGCTCTCAAGAGCACACCCAAAATGCATATATGCACAAAAGCGGTTGGAACTGACTTTGGGTCGTTGCTCTAACCCATTCTCCCATTGTCATCGTCAGATCTGAAAATATAAAAATCATTTTCAAGACCAAGGATAAGCCCCACTTTTTCTACTTTCTTTATCCTCAGGATAGAAGCTTCACTTGTTAGAAAGAATGCAGGAGCCTTGGCACCAATATCAACCAAAGCCCCATTGTTGGTTGACATCAACATAGCCCCTTTCACCTCTTGATTCAACCGAAATTCTTCAGCACGTGCAGCAGCCTCTGCTTGGGCTATTCTTTGCCAGAAAGTTTGTACCATCTCTCCACCCATTTCATAAACAAGTGAAGAATTTTGCAGCATATCTCCAGGCGTTGGCCCCAATGTTTTTTGGCAGATAAGATGATTCTCTCTCTCTCTTTTTCTTGAACCTTAAGCTTATCGTCCAGTTGGAACACATTCTCCACACTTGTAATCCTTTCATGGCTGATCTGCCTTATATGCAGGCTGCAGCAGACCATGCACACCTTTCATAGCAGTAAATGCTCCATACAGCTTTACCGTCTGGGCTACACCTTCCACAACAGATCCTATACCCAGACATATTTGATTCTCGACCAGTGCCTTTTTATTGCTCAGAACAAGCCTTGCCTGCTCCTCATCACTTCCATAAACTTGGCTGGAATGATCTTACCGATCAGGTCATCATAGCTTATTGTTTTAGGAAATATGAAAGAAGGGCACAAAACCATGTAAATCTTCTATATCTACTACAAGCCCACTTCGAATTGCTGCAAGTAATAAAGTTTTGACAATTGCATTCTCTGTTTGCAGTTGCTTCCAATGTTCCCATGCTAAGTCAAGCTCAGTCTTCTTGAGACTGAGAACCACCCTCCTTCTAGCATACCTGTCGGGCACATACAAGTGTCTTGATGTCTCGAATATGACCGTCGATCCACCTCATATAGCATCACTGGTAATTTCTGGAATCCATGCGTTTAGGTTTGATTGAATTTATCACTACCAAGATACATTTTCCCTTGTGAACCACTTAGAGACACCAATTTTCCAGCAATTGAGAACCACATTAGTGTAGAAGAATTAGCATGTTGATCGGCTAACAAAAAGCAATAAGGATTGTCAGAGAATTTGTTACTTTCTCCGAAATTAGTCCTTTGCTTCCATAAGCCCCTTAGTATTCCTTATATCACAAGTCTGGGTTGTATTAATTCGGGCTGTCATGCACGCCATTAGTGGCTAAGAATGTGTTATTCTTAGTCCCTCTCTTCAACTTTTCAACCTCTGTTTCTTTCTAACTTTTGGTCTTCTGATATGTCTTTGTCTTCACACATCTGACCCTGTTGTATTGACTTAATTCGTAGGCCACTAGTCGTGCATTGAGGTTAGAAGCTATTTTCACAAAAATCTCTGAATCCATTTCAAAAAACCCTGTAAAAAATGCCTCTTCAAATTTCTGCATATACGGACTAGGCAAAAACATAAGTCTTGAGTAGATAGCCATGAGTGTTAATCGACTAGGTATGGTTGATAAATAAAAAACGAGGGCATATGATCCCTGGTTGATGCTGATGAAGTTGAGAAATGTATACTGCACATGCTGAAATACGTTTATTACTGTCAGTTACATACCCAAAATTTTGTTAGTCATTTTGATTGCTAAATCTGGTAGAGTTGTGTATCTGGAAATCCAAAATTCTATTGTTTTTACCATGTACTCTTCGGTTGGTAAGTAATTACGAGGTGGACTTGGTAGTAATGGATAGTTGAGCCATTGATTAAAAATGCTTCCCTGGTGCTATCCTTCCCAAAATTGCATCCAGGAATGACGTCTGGGTACTGGGAAAAAAGATGGATTGATTTGAAGTATATATGGTGCCGATTCCCAGGTACCCGTAGTGTAGGATTCTTCTCCAAAACTTTCCTCCTCCATATAGGATCGACTTTGTCAAATTCCTCTTGTGTATAGGTAAATGTTTGCATGTTGAACTGTAGGTTGCTATTTGGATCTTTATTTTTTGTGGTCTTTATGTACTGATATGTTTGTTCCTTGAGTAATCCATACGATACATTGAAAGGTTTCATCACTTGTTCCAGATTTTTGCTTTCAATCTTTGCTTCTTTCATGACTTTGACTACTTGATCTTCAAAATCTTCAGTAAGCTGGGACACCAGTAGTTCCCCCTCATGTCAGCTTCGTTTTGCAATATCCCGAGTATGTCTTTCAGTGTTGGTCCCTATTTCCCCCCTTATTGGTGAATGATGTAAGGGGGGAGAAAGACGACGTACCTCAGTCTCCTCAGTAGCCGTTGTGGAGGGTGGAACTACTAGTGTCCCCATATTGACTTGTTGTTCTAATTTAGCTTTCAATGTTGCTATTAATTCATCCTTTGTCTTGATTTCTTCGGTGGCATGCGTGATCGTTTCCTTGTTCTTAAGGAGCTCCTCTCCTATGGCAGCGAGTTGATTCGCATCTTCATTGCATTGTTCAAAGTACTGATTTTTGGCTAGTTTCCATTTCTTTCTAAGCTCCGCGGTGTCATTCATGTATCTTGTTTCCCAATCTTCTTTGACCGCTTGCTCTTTTCTTAGCTGATCTTCATACTTTGCTATCCGCTCTTTGAGTGCTTTCGTGTTGTTGTTGGTCATTTTAGGAGCTTCTATCGGTTGATTGCATAAAAGGGCTATCATCAGCTCCTTGTTCTTGTTCCGTAGGTTATCGGCTTCATCCATGTACACCTTGATTTGAGATTCAAGGATTTTACTTCTAGTGTTTATTCGTGCCTTTTCTGCCTTGCTAGCCTCATACCTGCTTTGTAGTTCTTTCAGCTTCTGATTTTTTGTTTCTAGTGTGGCACATTGATTTTTTACCTGATTGGTTTCTGATTCTTTCTCTAATATTATCCTTTGTGCTTGAGTTAATTTGGCAGATAGATTCTGACCTATTTCTTGGAATTGATTCTTCTCCCGCATTGCCTTGTCGTAATCTGTGCCAGCCTCAAGCATTAGCTGTTGAGTATCCATGGCCGTTTGTATCATTTGTGTATGACGGGCTTGAGCTGAGCTACATCCACGTTTAACCAAGTTTTGGGGATGCTTGAAGCTTCCTCGGTTCGTACATCTTTTCCTTGCTCCATGTGTATGCTCTCGTTATGTGGTTGCCTTATCTGGAGCTATACTTCTTGTTCTCTTCGTTCTTCTTCCTTATTGATAGATTTGGTGGCACTTCCTTCAAACGTGACATCCATCACAGAGGGTTCTGCCACTACCCTTATTGGTGTGAAGGGTTCCGATTCTTCAACTATGTTTTCTACCTTTTCTTCCTTGGGATTCTTTAACAGGACCTCTTCCGCTAGAAGAGTCTCTTTGACTTGGATGCTAGATGCTTCATTCAATTTGATAATATGGACTCCTTCTTGAGATGCTTCCTTCCTTGTCATGTCCTTGATATTATCAACAGGTGTCTGATCGACCTTCGTGCCTTCCATGTCAAAATCATCGTTTACTTGATTTAATTCTTTCCATTGACCATCATCCCGTGAATCACTTTTAATATCCACATTCAACACAGAGGTTTCTTGTTCTTCTTGTGTGTCTAATGATGAGCTAGAATTCATCAATCCCAATTCTCTGTACCTATGAACCTTGGTAAATCTTTTTCTTTGTTCAGAGTCTTTATGGGCTTGTTGGTAGTGATGCCCTTGCACTGATAGGTTTACTTGTCCTTCCATATACTGGTGAGTAGCTTCCATTGCTTTTGTTAATTCTTCCTCCGTAATAGGTGTATTTTCTTCAAGCTTGGTCCTTGGAATTACATGTGCCTTCTTTGAAGCTGGAGCTTCTGCTTTTGCCTGCATCATTTCCCGTAATCGTTTAGTACCTCTCATTCTTGGTTTGGAGCTCGTTTCAACTTCTTCTACTATATTGACTCCTTTCTTCTTCCTTGGAATTGTGGAAATCTTGGCATACTTAGCCATTGCTTCTGATGACAGCATCTCTTTCAAATGTTCTCTAATGCCCAAAGCATGATAGATCAGTATTGTCAAGGCAATGCTTCCATTTAGGAACTTCTTATGATTCCGCTGTTTCTTGGCCTTGAAGAGCTGCTCTTGAATGTACGGAGTCGTGTTGACTTGATTCCCTATTTGTTGGATGGCATGGGACAGCATTTGCACAATGATCTTCTATGGGGCAATATATCTGTGCATGTTGGGAAAGCAAAAATGCTGATGGATGAGTCTTACTTCCTCTTCTATATCAATACGATTGATATCGGCGAACGTTCTGGCCTTCGCTCCCCGGCTTTCCTCTTTCAAAATTGTATTCTTGTACTTTTACCATCCGAATGCTTCCTTAATTGGTCATGGGTGAATTGTATGATGACCCACTCCCCTGCTGCATCTAGGAATCTAGCTTTAGGTACTAATGGATCATGGAGTGCAGGTTGTAAGGTGTTCATGACTTGAGTGCAATGTTGGAAATCTGGTTTGTAGATCGGTAGTTCAAAGTATTTTTGAATTCTAGCTTTCTTCATAATGTCCACCGTCGATGGAAGTTCATGCACTACTTTGAAGTCTTGGGACATTATTGGGAACTGTTGGTTCGTGTCCATAATTTTAATCGTCACCAAGAACAAGTAGTCCCCGACAGGTTGATCTTCTCGAAACCAGTGACCTTTTGCCTTAGTCACACTCTATAGAGGGAATTCCATCATCTCCTCTTGAATGGTTGCTTTAGAGTCCTCAGAAGCCATATGCACTTGCAATAAGTAGAGCATCAGCTTTTTATGGAAGACATGTCGTTAATGATGTGCGTCGTAGTGACATGTGGTTCTTTGCGTCACTCCGTTTCCCCTTGCTTACATAAGTAAGATCTCTTACCACATCTCTTTTCATTTTTATTCCTGAAAGAAAACAAGAGTTAGTGTAGCCGAAGCATTTATTTATTTACATAGTAAGTCCATTCCTATGGAAGTAGAATCTATGATATATTGCCAAGTAGGAAACCACTAGTTTCGTTACGTACATCATGTGTTGAATGCATGGCCTCGTAATGTGGCCCTATCATGCATACTTTAGGTGCATTCTATTCTTCATGTGTGCAAATGGAATCCTTTTGTTTCTGTTGTTTTGGTCCTTGTTGCCTCTTGGATCTCCATATCCATTTTGTAGGTGAAGTGTGAGGCTTCATCTTCTCGTCATTTTGTCGTGCTCTCGGTTTTTCCTCCATCTTTTTTGTAGTCTGAGTAGTTGATGTCATGTTCCTCCGGTGCCTTTGGTGAGTCTTGTTTGGCTTTATGGTCCTATTTTGTTGGTGTAATATGTTTTCTTGATTGTAATGAAGAGGATCCTTTGTTATTCCTTCCCTCCATAAGATGAGTGTCCTATATCAGTGTAGACTTCTCTATTTCCCTCATTCGATCCTTGCGAACTATTTTGGCTGAGATGTACCCTTGAGCTAGCTGAATGCTTACTTCATTCTCAATGATCCAGTCTTGTCCTAGGATCAGGTTCTCTATCAAATCCTCGTCTTTACACACCAGAACGCGTTGCTCCATAGTGGAATTTCCTAGGTGGAGGGATATCATGGCTTCTCCAATGCATTCTATGACTTGGTTCCCAATGCCTATCATGTGTGCTTTAGTAGGTGTTATGGTCGTTTGAAGATGTGTGATGACCATCCTTCGTATGCAACTGAGTGCAGCTCCCGAGTCTATCAAGGCTTCTGTTAGCTGGTACTTTGTCGTTCCAATCCCTATGTTTAAGTATGGTTGGGACATGCTGAGGTTGTTCGTGTTGTCCTGGCGAACTTGATAGTTGGCCATGGAAATAGGCTCTTCTCCTTGTAAATATCATTCATCCCTTTGTTTTATTCACTCTTTTTATTTCTTGATACGCTCTAGGGCTTCTTGCCTTGCCTCTGCTCTAATCCTCTCTTCCTCTTTTTTGTCTATTTTGTGCACCTACAATTCTTGCTAACATTTTGTCCGTCAATGGCTCCATGTAGCGTTTTACTCGACAACCACTTATGTAATTAGGAAGTACGTCTCCATCTAGAGTAGCTAGGTTAACAACTCCACTCGTTGAAATCTTATTGATTATTAGAGGTCCATATCCGCATTTTTGTAGCTTCTTGGCGTGTTGCTTTAAGGTATATACCAAAAATAAATCTCCTTCATTTAGTCCCTTATCTTTGATGTGCGCATCATAATATGCTTTTTGTCTTCTCTTCGCCACATAAATTCCAGCAACAACTTGTATCCTAGTCTCATGTAGCTTCTCAATTTGGTCTAGTTGCTTGGACAATTCATGCCCTGTCCATTCATGTTGTTGGGCTACTCTCAAAGTAGGCATCAAAAAATCAATTGGCAAGATTGCATTTTGTCCATACACCAGGTTAAATGGTGTAGTTCCAATGGCAGTCTTGTAAGCCACACGGAAGGCCCAAATTGCATGATGCAATTGTTTGTCCCAATCTGACCTTCCACTATTGACTATCTTTGTCAATACAGTACACAACACCTTATTGGAGCTTTCCGCTTGACCATTGGCTTGAGGATGATAAGGGGCTGATTTCTTATGGATCACTAAGAACTCATTCATTAAGGACTCTATTACTTCATTAATGAAATGCGTTCCGTGATCACTCACTATCTCTATAGGTAGTCCAAAGTGAGTAAAGATTGCTCAAAAAGAAACTTAGCTGTGGTATGAGCATCATTTTTTTGATGCCTTTGCCTCTACCCACTTACTCAGGTAATCAATTGCTACTATTATGTATTCAATGTGTGATCCTTTGGCTGGTGGATTAATGGATCCTATGAAGTCAATAACCCATTTGAAAAAGGCTCTCGTGCAAACCATGGGTCGTAATGGCTTGTCATCTCGTCCAGTTGTATATTTAGCTCTTTGGCAGGTTTTGCAACTTCGTACATAGGTGTCTACATCCATATATAGATTTGGCCACCACAAGCCTGCAAAGAGGATCATTTTTACAGTCCTTTCTGCTGAGAAATGTCCTCCTACCGCACCTGCATGTGCCATTTCTAATATGGGTAGGTACTCTCCTTCATGTACACATAGTCGTAGTTGATTATCCGTCCCTTGAATAACTGTCTTCCCATGATAACATAGTCCTTATTGATTTCTTCTAGCGATCGTTTCCTCACTAAACTGATTCCGTCTTCATGCTCTCGTGTCTTTAGGAATTTCACTAACGTCTTACTCCAGTTGGGTGCTATTGTAGAAAAAGGTAAAGATGTATGATCATCTGGAGTGGTTTCTTGACATTCTGTGAAACTACTAACATACTCATGGACATCCTTAGGCATATCAGGCCAATAGACTCCTAACCGCTTCAATTCTCTTAGAGTTCCATGAGTTCCCTTGTGCATTCTCCATTTGTTTATGTGTGCTTGTTCAATCAACTTTTTCTATTCGTCTTCCTCTACACATCTAAGCAATACATCGTTGGATTCTTTGTGATACACACTCCCCGCTACAATGTGTAAGTTACATGATTGTAGAATGCCCTTTCTACTCCCCTTGTTAATTGAATGGTGTGGTCCATGAGTGAGTATTGGAATTAGATTTTCTGCCTACTTAGGACACACTTCCAAATTAAGCAGGTAAGTGTCTGGCAAATCGTCGGGTACTCCGCTCGGTGTTTCTCCATGTGTTAACCTAGAGAGATGATCGACTCTTACGTGGGTATTTCCTTTTCTTACAATTCCCTCAAAATCAAACTCCATTAATAACAGAAACCATCTCACTAGTCTTCCCGTGTTACAAGGCTTATTGACTAAGTAAAACAAGGCTTGATGGTCTATGAAGAATTTGAACTTGTTGGCTAACAAGTAGTGTCTGAATTTCTTAACCACGTATACCATCCCTAAGCCTTCTCGCTCCGTAGTTGTATAGTTTCTTTTAGCTTGATTTAGCTGCCTACTTGCATAGGTAATAGGGTGGTCCAATTTTCCTTCATCTGTCGGTTGAGCTAAAATGCATGCTATTGCGTAATTGGAGGCATCCACATGAATATGAAAAGGCTTGTTCCAATTGGTTGTTTTTTTAACTCATTAAATGCCTTCTCGCATTCGTCCGTCCATGTGAATTGAGTCAACAATCCATACAATGGCTTGGAAATTATGGCATACATGTGGATAAACCGACGATAGTATCCACAATGACCCACAAATGCTTGCACTTCTTTTGCATTTTTTGGTCTTGGAAGTTCGAGAATTACTTTGATCTTGTCTTCATCAGTAGATATTCCATTCCTAGATACGATGTGTCCTAGGATTTTTCCTTGTCTTACCATAAATACACACTTCTCAAGATTCAAACATACCCTATATTATCCACATTTATCAAATATTTTTCGCAATACCGAAATATGTTCTTGCCTCCGATTTGAGTATGTCCATAGGTCATCTACATATACCTCCATACTTGTCCTTAGGAATTCTTTGAAAATGTGACACATCAATCTTTGGAAAGTAGCAGGGGCATTGGTGAGTCCAAAAGGCATCACTCTGAAAGCATAGACCCCCCCATTCAGTCACGAATGCGGTCTTGTGTTGGTCCTCAGTAGCAATAGCTACTTGGTTGTATCCAAAGAATCCGTCCAAGAAGCTATAGACTTCTTTGCCTGCAACTCTTTCCAATAGGATATCGGTGATAGGTAATGGATAATTATCACAGATTGTGGTTGCATTGAATTTCTTTAGATTAATGGACACTCTCAGCTTCCCATTCTTTTTGGGCACAACTACTAAAGGTGACACCCATTCAGTATGTTCTATCTCATAAATGAATCCAACAGCTAATAGCTTGTCTATTTCTTCCTTAATTTTTGCTGCATAGACATCATTATAAGTGTAGGGGTGTTGCTTTGATGGTTTTGCATCAGGTGTCATTGGTATTCGATGAGAACAAATGGAGGTTTCCACACCTTTGAGATCCTTGTAGGTCCATGCGAACACAGCTCGATATTCTCGAATCAGTCTTATCAATTCTTCTTTCTCCTCAGGTGACACATCCTTTCCTATGTATGTGCATCTTTCTTCTCCATTTTCTACAGTTACTATGATTTTTTTTGTTTGTTCCTTGTTGTCATAAGCTTCTCCTTCTCTCGCCTCTCTCTTAGGCATCTGAATGGTTATTTTCCTTTCCTCTACTTCGTATCTTTTGAAGTGTTTGAGAACTTCAAAAAGATCTAGGGTTGGTTTGGTCTTACTCAGGGTTTCCTTATGGTTTGGTACTATAGGGGCTGCTTTGATTGCTAACAGTTTAGGTGTTCCATACTTATCTTCGGCTTGAATGGCTTCTAGATAGCGTTCCTCTGAATCAAACTCTAGTTCCATCTCTATGCTCTCGTATTCTTCCTTCTAGTCTTTTTCTAATAGTTCTCCGGCCTCTACCGCTTGAAGGACTACCATGTACAAGTTTATGTCATAGCCTTCTTCATCCACACATTCATTCATGGTCAATACTTCCTCATTTACGCACACGTCCAAGGTTGCTAGGATCTCCATCCAACCATGCAGTTCGAATGCTTCATTAGCGAAAACTTGAGGTATGTACATTGGATCCTCTATGGGTCGATCATTTTGATGTCCTATGGGCCATAATTGTAGTTTTTTATCCTCTTTCTTTGCTTCCTTACACATCCATAATTGAGCATCCTCGTGCATCCATGATTGATCACTTGATCCGGCACTATGGATAGACAAATCATCTTCTTCCTTGTGTACGGGATTCCATTGTAATGGGGTTACGTCCCTGTATGCAAATGTATGCAAATTGATCTTTGTGGTGGTCCCTTGATGTTGAAGGTATAATGAGTCTCATCCCCAGTCTTGCACTACTCTGAGTTGTCTCATGAAAGTTTGTCCTAATATCATTTCGTAATTATTTGCCTTTCCAAATTGACATATAGCTAATGTATGCTCAAACTCGACTCCATAGGTGGTTAATTTAATCTTTTCCAATATTCCCAGGGGTTTCTTGACATGGCCATCTGCTAATTCAAGCTTCATATGAGTTGGTCCTAGGGTTGGCCTACCCCATTTCTCCCAAATCTCTTTGGTGGTGATACCTACTCCTGCTCCTGTGTCTAGTATGGCCTTGGTCATGTAGCCATTGTATGAGACGGGTAAACATGTGTTGCCCTCATCTCCTTTGCTAAATTCTCCAACCTTATCCACCATCAAAATGTTGAGTCATGTTATCATCTCCCCATTCATACTCTTCTACTTGTGTGGTCTCTATCTGTTCTTCAACCTGGCTTGGTGGATTTTCCAATTTTTTCTGTAACTCTTCCACCATCAACATTAAACTTTTATTTTGAGAGGTCCACAATTCTTTTTCTGATTTCCTCTCATTTCTTTCTTTTTCTATACTCAATTGCCAATCACTTCTTTCTTTTTCTATATCCATATGTAACTTATTATATCCCCTCATTGAAGTGGCAACATGTACACTGGCTTGCTTTTCCAACTCCTTGGCTTCCTTCAGCTCTGCTTGCAGTCTTATGATTTCTTTATTCAATTCTTCCTGCTCATCTTGTGTTACCTGTACAATCTTGCTCTCTCTTTCAATTGGCCTTCTTCCATTAATAACTTGTTTATTTCTTCATTTGCTTTGACCATAATTTGATATGAACTCTGAGGTGTTCTGTATCTCCCTTCAAGTTTTTTCAGCTCTATTTCCATTTTGCTGCTTTGCTCTATCTGCTTTGCACACTTCTCTTCAAGAAATTGAATTTTGTTTTGTTGTTGAACCTCCAACTCTTCCAATGAAATTATTCTATTGGTCAATTCCTCATTTCTCCCTTGTACAATCCTCAATTGTTCTACTAACTGTTCCTTTTCCTTCTTTTGCTCATTAATGATTCTACTGCCCATTAGGGAAAAAAATGAACCCTGCATGGGCCTTTTAGATTAAGGAGTGATTAAGCATGGACCAATGAGAAGAGGGTGGTGGACACAGTCTAGTGGCTTAATCACATAGGGTAGGCATAGGCTTCCCTTGTTTTTGTGTGGTCAACCATGATAAAACCAAGAAAAACTTGTGGGTTTTGTTTTGAGAGTGGTTTTGAAAAGCTTGCAAATCATTTAGAGCCCTTGGATTGCTTGAAGATCTAAAGGTGAAGGTGAAATGGCAAAAGTCAAGGCTACTTTCATTCTCCTCCCTTGGATTTCTTTTAGAACAAGTGGCCAAGATGAGTGCAATCATTACAAACAGCACGAACTCTTCTCCACCATTCGATCGGGCTGGAAATCTGCTGTCGTAGTTTGAATTCCGTGAAGGAAAGGTGCCTGCATCTCCAACCTTTGGATGAAGAGAAGATCCCATGGCTAAGATTGCTCACATACAAGAGATTGGGCGCCTTTGCATGCTGACCATCCAATGAGGAAATCTATCCAATGGCTCTCGTGTGTGCGTCAATTTCGCTCAGCCCCATTCATGGGGGATCGACAAATCTCTTCAAATCCAACGGTTGGAAAACGTGCAGAGAGAGTGCGACGCCACTCTGCTAACTCCCAAGAAATTTAATGCTCTCTCTCTCTCTAACTTTTCAATCTATCAATATAGACTGTCGATTAATTCAATCCAAGGGTCACAAAATTTGACGACGTGAGACTTCAACAAAAGCAATTCTTGAAATATTATTTTATTCTACAATACCACTAGTGGTTTGAAGTGGCCTCATAATCTCATGGATTAAGCAATTTAATCCCTAAAAATTAGGAATCCTTACAAGGCCCATGCAAGGTCCATTTTTTCCCCTAATGCTTTTACAAATTCTGATTCTGCCACCATTCCTGATATAATCATATTTCTACTTGATGGTCTGAACTGTTCTATATTGCTCATAATAACTTTGCACGCAGATCTTATATCCTTGGGTATCTTTTCCAACCCAGCTTCTAAGTCCATTTGTCTTACTTCTATCTGCTTTTCTTCTTTGCAATCATTCTCTTCTTCCTCATATTCTATGACTTGTTCTTTTGTTCTTCATAGCCCTTTTCTGCTTTCATTTCTTCTTTATCTGCAACATCTTTCTCATACACTAATATCTGCTCCTCCTTCTTCTCATGATGTGATGTTTCTCTAATTATCTCTTCTGCCTTCTTTTTCTCTATTCCATATTGTTCCTCTTCAAGGATCTGTCCTTCCTTTTCTTGTACTTTATTGTCCTGAATTAGGGTTGAATCAATCTCCACAGAGAGCTTTATTTGATCATTGATTATCTGCTCCTTTTGTCCTTCCTCTTGCTCATCTATATCCATGAGATCCAAATCTTCTTCTTTTCCCTGATCTTTTGTAGTTGTGAACTCCTCATTATGATTCAAATCATTAAGTATGTCTTCTATACTTTGGTTTATTTCTTTTTCTGTATTTCCTTCTTTGACCTCTTGAAAATTCTTCTTTCCCACTACTTCCTCTGTTTCCTTAGTTATTTCTGTATTTTCTTGACTGTGTACTGCTCTGCATTCCTGAGCTTCTTTTGTTGTTTCTAACTTTTCCTCATTAAATTTGAAGTAGGTCTGATGTGAAGGTTTTGTCCATACTGTCTTCAACCTTGAATCCACTAATCCATAACTGAATTCCTTCCTCACTTCAACCTCATCTTCCATTATCACTGCTTTACCTTTTAATAACCTTTTCTCTTCTCCAGGACTTACCTATTTTGCTACTTCTTCTTGAACCTGTTTTCCTTGTGGCTTCTCACTCAAGTCTTCTGGTGTTTTATTTTTTTCAGAGGCTTGTACTATCACAGTTGGTGTGTTAGGAGCTGATAAATTCAAGCTTTTCAACATAAAATTTTCAATGTCACTTTTTGAATCTGAAGAGAATTGGGAAGATCCAACTATCCCTGATTTGTCCATTCTTGGTTCTTCTATAACAATGGATTCCTCCTGTTTTTGTTCTTCTGTTGCCACTTTTCCTGTCCCCATCCTTTGTACAGGTTCTATTACTACTTTTCCTTTATTTTTCTTAGTCAACTTCCTTTTCTGTACAGGTTTCTTCTGAACCTTCTTCTTTACTACAACTGTAGTTCTGGTTTTAGGGGGTCCTTGTAGCTCTTTGAAATAAGCTAACAGTTCCACTTCTTTTTTGACAAAAACTTCCTCAGTTTCTGCTACCATCATCTGATCATGCAGCTCCTCATAGTGTTCCACTTCTTCTTGGATCCAATCAGTTGCTTTACAAGAGTAGTCCTCCAACATCTTTTGATACTGAGCTTCATATACTGCCCTTTTATTGTTCCCTTGGGTCAAATAAGTATACAGTTGTTCTTTACTTGTTTGAGGTGGATGAGGTTCCTTTGAAGACTGAACTTCCTTTTGAGCAGCTTCATGCTCTTCCTTAGTTGCTTCCTCCTGTTCCAATTCTACCTTTTTGGGATCCAATCTTCTCTTCTTTACAGGAATGACCTCTTCTGAGATTCCCTTTCTTTTCCTTTCTGCTCTCCTCATGCTTGGTTGGGCTTCTACTTCTCTTACAGACATAATCCTAGAAGGACTTTTGATTCTAGTCATCAAACTTTTAAAGTCCTGAGCTTCTGGAGCCACCTTTAATTGATCCTCCAATCCTAAAACATGATATATAATTCTTGTCAAGAGTTGTGCTCCATTCATGAACTTCCTTTGCTCCCAATGTTTGGCTGCTTCCTTCAGCTGATCATGTATATATGGAGTTACTTCCATTACTCCAAAAGGTTTGGTTTTGTTCTTATTATTAAACATGATTAATGTCACTGGTTTATGTGTGGCATGGTGTATCTAGGTAGTTTTGGAAAACAAAAATATTGGAGGAACATTCTAATAGCATACTCTTCATTCTCTTTTCCTTTAAAATCAGGGAATTTGGAATATCCTGCATAGGTTGCTTTATTCTTCTTAACAAAGTTGTTATCTAATTTGGTTCCCATTGTATAGAACTGTAGGGCTGTCCTGATATGCTCTGCTTTTATAGTAATGTTCACTTCTTTGTTTTCTTTGTCTTTGACCATACATCTGAAATAAGCATCATTACCCTTTCTAACCTCCATCAGACTATTCATCACCTGTGCCACTCTTTCAAAGTCTATGAAGAATAAGGGTTCATCCAACAGTCTATGTAATCATAAGAAAAATGGATAATTTTTCTCTCTTGTTTGTTTTTAATACTAATAATAATTTCCTCCACTTCCTTTCTTCCCCTCCTATTTCTTCTTCTTAGAAAAAGGATGAGGTAGAACAAATTGAAATAATTTCCAAGATGTCATAATTTCTTCTCTGTAAAAGTCTGAATTTCTTATCAAGAATCCTAAGTGTATATCAGATAATCATGTTATTTTTCCCATTGAATCAAATCTGATTTTTTGAGCCAATAATATTTGATTCCTATTGACTTTGTTCTAGGGATAAAACCATCTTCTTTTGATAAGCTGTACTTGGAAGTTTTTGGCTTCCATATCCATTTAGTTTTGGGAATTTGTTTGATGAGTAGTGCTTGTATGTACTTTGTTTCCACATTCTTCCTGTCTTGATGCCTTGATGCTTCGGACCATTCCATAGTTGCCACCTTTCTTATGTCTCTTCAACATCTTTTGTTCCTTCAGTTTTCTCCTGTTTTTGATTGAATGAAATTTGATCATAAAGTGGTTCTATTGGTAATGCCTTTGTAACTTCTAATGAAAAAGTAAATCCTTCCAGGTATGAGTCATGAATATCCTGTTGATCTTCCTGTTCTTCATCACTCCACAAAAGCATTAAAAACCTTTTGTCACTTACTGTCAACTTAAGCTTCATTTTTTCAAAATCCAAAATTACTTTACCTTGCCTTAGCCATGGTTGTCCCAGAATCAATTTCTCAGTCATCATGTGATCTGGCCATTCTTCACAATCTATTCTCATATATTCTTTATTGAACTTAACTTCAATAGATGGTGAAGACATGCTTTGTATTATCCGTCCTTCTAAGTTTTTGATAGGTGTTTTGCTTTCAGTCCTTTTTAGGTTAAACCTTTCCAACAAGACTGAACTGATCAAATTTACTTGTGCACCTGAATCTATCAAAACCTTGATTATTTCATCGTGAAAATTCATTGTTATAATAGGCAAATGTTCTCTTACTCTTAGAGGTGTTTCACACAGATGGACTTCTCTAAGATCTTTGATTTTTCTTATCCTTTCCTTTGCCTCCTGTTGAGCCTCCTTTCTAATGTTTTCCTCTTCTTTTTTCCTATTTTGAGCTTGATGTATTCTTCTCGATTCAGAAACAGTTAATGGAAGATCATACCTTTTTACCCTACATCCACTTATAAAGTTTGGCATGATTTCTCCATCTATATTAGCTAATCGAATAGCTCCTTTATTACCATAGGACATGATTAAGTTGTAAATCCCAATCATTCCTATTTGTGTTTACCAATTTTGACAATACGGTGCAAAGTACTTAAATTAGTACTTTCTGCTAATCCATTGGCTTGCGGGTGATATGGGGCTGACTTTCTATGACTGATCATAAAATACTCAGTTATGTTTTCTATGATTTGGTTCAAAAAATGAGTCCCCCTATCACTTACTAATTCAATTGGTAATCCAAATCTGGTAATGATATTTTCATAGAGAAATCTGGCAGTGGTCTGAGCATCATTCCTTTTTGTAGCCTTGGCCTCTGCCCATTTAGTCAAGTAATCTATGGCTACTAGTATGTATTCAGCATGGGACTGTTTTGCTGGAGGATGTATGGGTCCAATGAAATCCAACCCCAATTTACTAAATGCTCTTGCTGAGATCAGTGGTACTAATGCCATATTGTCTCTTTTATTTGGTTGACTCACCCTCTGACAAATGTCACATCTTTTCACATATGTTCTTGCATCAGGAAATAGAGTTGGCCACCAATATCCAGAGTATAATATGAGTTTAGCAGTCCTATCACTTGAAAAATGTCCTCCTGCCACTCCAGAATGTGCCATTTCTAACATTTCCACTTATTTCTCTTCAGGAACACAAATTCTTAAATATCCATCCATCCCTTTTTTGTACAATTTATCTCCTATCAGTTGATACTCTTCATAAATCATTTGTAGATTCTTTGATTCTGCACTAGCTCCTACTTGCTTCCCTTTCTTGTTTCTTTTCAACTCCTCAATTATATTTGCACTCCAATCTGGATTTTTCTGAAACCAGTATAAAGTTATAACTTCTGAATTTTGCAAGCATTGGCATTCCCAACAGTTGGAAATATACTTTTTTACATCTTGAATCTTATTAGGCCAGTGTACTCCCATCCTATTGAGATTACTTAGGGTAACTATCATGGAAGCATGAGTACAAGGGTTCCAATAGTGAGCTCTTCTCAAATATTCCTGCTGCTCCTCTTCTGGAGTACAATATTCCAATATGCTCATATGATTGAGATGATACAAATGCCTAGCTAGCAGCATAAAATTCCTACTTTTTAATACCACATGTGTGTTGTTTCCAAATGTTTTGTAGGGTCTCATGGTTAGCAAAGGTACTAAAGTCATGGCCCATTTAGGAATACTTTCTACTTTGAACAGATATGTATCTGGAAAGTCATCATCTAAAGGTGAACTTGGCTCTTTAGCTTGGATCCTGGACAAATGGTCTGCTCTCAAATGAGTTTTCCCTTGTCTAACCACTACCTCAAACTCAAACTCCATTAGTAGAAGAAACCATCTGACTATCCTACCAGTGTGACAAGGTTTGTTTACTAGGTAGAGTAAAGCTTGGTGATCCACAAAGAATTTAAACTTGTTGGCCAAAAGGTAATGTCTATATTTTTTCACAGCAAATATCATTCCCAACCCCTCCTTCTCAGTGGTTGTGTAATTTTTCTCTGCTGAATTCAATTGCCTACTAGCATAAGCAACTGGAAAGTCTAATTTGCTCCCTTCTATTGGCTATGCTAACACACATCCCAAAGCATAATTTGAAGCATCCACATGGACATGGAAAATTTTATCCCACTGTGGGGGTTTTTAGAATTGGTGCTGTTACCAAACAAGTTTTTAGTGCCTCAAAAGCTTGGTCACACTCTTTGGTCCACTATATAGAAAATAGTATTTAGGATTTCTAATATATATAAAAAATACGATTTTAGGATTAGGTCTTTAGGATTAGTGTTTAGGTTTTTTTAGGTCTCTAGGTCTTTAGGTTTTAGTATTTCAGGTTTAAGTCTTTAGGATTATGATTTTTAGGTTTAATAAAAAAAATCAAGCGTTCTAAAATGTCCATATTGTATCAGATGGCTAGTTTGGATTTGGAGGAGAGAATGGTATCAAGTTTATCCGGTATGATGGATTTGTACTGCACATGTCAGAGAGTATGGATCCTTTGATAAAAGTGAACTACAAAACCTATGCTACCATTCGCATGGTCCCCCAAGTGAGCAAATGGGCCCAAATGACATTGCAGTGGTAACCTCTCATGGACAAAAGAGAACAAAAAAGGAGTTAGAAGTACAAGCAAGTACTAATAGCATTACACGGAATCAACACATGGAAGAAATGCTCGAAGCATTTTATGAGATGGACGAAGATCATGATTGTGGAGAAGATGTCGAGAGTTTCATGGACACAACTGAATTTCCACGGTTAGAAGCCGATGAAGAATACGAAAACATGCAAAGACTAGCTCATTTACCACTGTACAATGGAGCAAAGATATCTGTACTACGTGCTTCACTCGTGATGCTCAATCTATAATCCATTTATGGATGGTGAGATAGTAGTGTCTCTGAATTGTTTAGGTAAGTGGATTTGAAATAAACTTTCATTGCTTTATCAAAATAAATTTATTTACTAATATCGTTCTAATTGCTTATTACAGGCTTCTTAAAGATCAATTTTTGCTAGAGGGCAATGACATGCCTCCAACATGTGGAGATGCAAAAAAGCTTTTACAGTCCATTGGAATCGACTACACGAAGATGCATGCTTGTCCGAATGATTGCATCCTCTTTCGGAACGAGTATGAGCATCTCCACGTATGTCCAAAGTGTGGAGCAAATAGATTTAGAGAAGACCTTGTAGGCGAAGCAATCCCCCCAAAGGTTCTTTGCCACTTTCCTATCATTCTATGAATTAAGAACATGTTTATATGCAAATCCATAGCTGAGTTAATGTCATGGCATGCAAAGAGTAGGTCTACAGATGATGTAATGCGAGTGCCTGCTGACTCTGATGCTTGGAAGCACATAGATAGTAAGTAGCCAGAGTTTGCTAGTGAGCCTCGGTCCATACATCTAGGCCTAGCTATGGATGGAGTAAATCCATTGTCATGGTAGCACTCCCCCTGCCCTCTCTTGCCGGCCTTACTCCTCCCGTTCTCACTCCTGCCGGCCTCACTCCCATCGGTGTCACTCCTGGCAGTGTCACTCCTATGGGCGTCACTCCTACATGTGGTGCTACTCCCATCAGAGGTATGTCTCCTAGCTTTATGGATCCACCACGACCATATTTTTAGCTATCTCCTACTAGCTCTAGTAGTAGACATGTGCATTTGATACCTCAACGCGATATAGGTGCTGGCCCGTCTCATAGGTCAAGGTCATGCTCTAGAGCAGGAGGTTCTAGGAGTGGATCTACAAGTAGGTCTGGAGGAGGCGGCTGTTGTGGAGGTAGTGTGATGGACGTTGTGTTGCCCACTTCTACTCCTAGAATGAGTACCTCAAATGTAGGTACGCCATGTGGTACACCACGTACACCTTGGGGTGTTCATGGCCATGATGACTCCAAGGTGTATAGTATCCGAGATAGAGCTCCGATGATCGATGTGGTTGGAAAAGAAATATATCAGCGTATATGACAACTTTGCCCCATACAGTTTGGACACTCTATCATGTTGAAATGGAGTGAACAAGATAAAGATCGGAAGAACTACATCACACAGACGATTTATGAGGAGTTCCGGTCAGCACATGGGTAGCCTCTTGTGAGTTCAGAGTGGATTATGCACACCGCATGTGAAGTTATGTCCCATTGATGATCCAAGGCTCATGATGCTTTCAGAGTAGGCTTACTGTTGCAGAGAAAAGAGGCACAAAAGAGGAGCCCAAAATTTTCAAATTAGTGGACATAAATTTCTTCTTCAAAATCCTCGGAAATTCCCCTGAAGCTATGTAATTGCACTAGAGGAGTCCTCTACATGCATAAGTCCAAATCATTGTAATATATTTCTTGTAAAAATAGTAGAAAGTTAGAGATTAGTCAATAAAGTGCCGGTCTCATGTGCGAAAGGACCATTTTTAGGGCACATGTATATAAGTCACTTTGTTTGTAAAGACACTTTTTGCCATTGTGAAGAAGGAGAACTTTTATTTCGAATTTGCTTCTTCCCTGCTGATTTTCATCTTCTCTATGATCTTTTGTGTGTGTGTAATGCTTGAAATGTGTGTGTAGGACTGTAATCTATCCCTCCCCATCACTTTTGAACTACTGTAGTGTGTGTGTGTGACCAATACGAGTTGTGGAGTGAGTGTAGGTGTTTCCCGCCATTCACTGTTTTGGCCATAACTTGAAGAGCGGTTGTCAGATTCGAGTGAAAATTATGACCAATAGATGTCTCGTTGAGAGCTTTGAAAGAAACCTGCTATTGGCCATATTTGGAGTTATGAGCTGGGAGAAACATTCGAATTTTTGTTTACTACTGTAAGTGGTATAGCGGTAGACATTTCTTGAGATTAAGTGAGCTAGAGAGGTAGTTTAGTTTTTCACATGCATCATAGCCAAACCACTTCACTTTCCATCACATGTGCACACATCCTCATACACTTGGTTCATATGGTTCTTCGGATTGATAATTAAGCATGTGTCAATCCACCACTATATGCACTTGTGGGGCAAAAGAGATTTAGCCTCTTTGACAGAAGTCCCTAAGACCTCGTGACTTAGGTACATACGTTTTTTGTGCCATTATCAGGGAACAAACTCAACCAAGGTGCCTTTGTGATGGTTATAGCTATGGAGTGAAGGAATCATACTTGTAGAAGTGAATTTGTTCAATGGCAAGTAGTGAGACACTTTAGCACTTGTTACTTCGCATCTCTAAGGTGTGTGTAATGAGTTTTTAGGTTTAGGGTTAGGAATGAGGAAGAGAAGGAAGAGTTAGGGTTAGGTCAAGGAGAGAAGTGAATAGGAGGAAGTTGGAATCACCAAGAAAAATCCCAAAAAAATTGCCAAATTAGTATAGAATAGGCTTCAGGCATCACAAACTATAAAAACCAAAAAAATTAGTTCATTTGACACTTGCTCAGGAACTGGTATCGTGTGCAGACAGCGATCGGTATCATCGGTGTGGTATCGCGCTAGGTGAGCTAAAGAAAGGAGTTAAGAGCACACATTTGGGTTGAGACACACTAGAAGGTAAGCCACATAAGTTTTAGATAACAAAAATCAATTCATAACCACCACTACACATGATTAAACTCATTTTGGATATCGCGGGGTGGGACAGAGAGTTTTGAGAGATTCTTTGAGTGAGACAGAGGGTCAAGATTGAAGAGGGGTAAGAATTAAACACATTTGTGCAAAAAGTTTTGTGATTTGAGCGATTTTGGTTGTAGTATCGCAGTCGGTTGAGTTTTGGTATCATGATACCAAAACTCCCTAGTATCGGGATACTCGCCGAGTATCCTATCGTCGCATACCACTTGAGGTATCGCGATACCATTTTTGGTATCGTATTGTCAAGTTGGTATCAGGATCGCGATCTGCCAGTGGTATCTTATCGTGGTTCACTTGGTATCGTATCGTCCCGATCACGGTATCATATCATTGATCGAGCGGTATCGTATCACACAGAATACTGGTATCGTATCGTTTGAACTCCATAGTATCGTATCGTGAGGAATTCTAGTATCATATCGTCCGAAATTCTAGTATCGTATCGTGCAAGGTTTCGGTATCATATCACCACTTGCACTAGTATCGTATCGCGAGAGTTGGTGGTATCATATCATGCAACGCACATGTATCGTATCGTGCACTTAGGTGGTATCGTATCGCTTGAGCCATCAAGTATCGTATCGTGGGAAAATTTTTGTATCGTATCGTGTAGGGCATCTAGTATCGTATCGTCCAAAAAGTGGTATCGTATCGCGAAGAATCTGGTATCGTATCGCCACATGTTCTAGTATCATATCATCACTTGCAGAGGTATCGTATCGCGGTAATTCTTGGTATCATATCGTCTCAAGTTTTGGTATCATATCGTGTTAATACTGGTATCACCTACAGTGGTATCGCCAAGGTGGTATCGTCTAGAACATTTCAAGCCAATTGAGGCAGATTTAGAGGCAATTGAGGAGCCACTTGTGGACTAGTGGGGAACCAAGATAGCCCCAGGCGAGTGAATGAACTTGAGATCAGGACGGGTGCTAAGTATTCAGAGGAGTGCTATTTCATCGGTAGGAAGTGCAACTCAGGCAGTCATCACTCTATTTATTCTGACACCTCTAGTGACTTAGAAGAAGAGATACCAATGGCTTCAGAGGACATGGGGGAAATTTCATGTCCACAGTAGAGGGGGAATATCGGACCTCTTTGCAATATGTGTCCACAAATTACTAGGAGATCCCCATCTACCTGGATGGTTTAAACAAGTCAGTAGCCAAGATGGTGAATTCCACTGATTCAGAAATAGTGCCCATACCTGCAGTCAAGTATGAAGGAGGAGTGTACATGGACAAGCTAGGTCACATCTACGTGGTAACAGAATACCCGGATCAGATCAACGAGAAAGGAGGGCTGGAAGGACAATGAAACTTGGGAAGACGGAATCCTAAAGAGTTGGTAACTACATCCCGAGGCAAATCAATAGTGACTCGAGTCTTGAGAGGAGATTTGATACCTCAAGATGATTACCTACTAGAGGTCTACTTGATCCATGGATCCTACTTATTATTACAAACTGACTCACCCACACGAGGACAAGAGGAAAGTCCAATGACCTTCTATGAGTTAAAAGATCCTGAAGAAGAGTCTAGAGTCATGTACCTAGACAAGAACCAAAGAAGGTATTGGCTGGTAGATGCCATTGATAGGGCTCAATTGAAGTATATGGGGTTGCCTGTATTCCCTCCGCGAGAGGAGGCAACTACCTTGCAAAATTCATTTGGAACACAACAGGAGTCGGAACATACAATGTCGGGACAGACAAGCCATCAGAGCATTCCAAATCGAACCCATGTGCAATTCACAATGCCAAGGCTGCAATCACACAATCAAACTTACCCAAGATTAGGCAACCAACATCGGCCACCAGTAAGGCCAAGACCACCACTAGGAGTGAAGCCTGGAATGCCTCCAACTAGACCAGCAATTCCTGCAATGCCTAGACAACCAGAGCCCATGAGAAGATTAAGATCAATTCAAGTGTCTAAGTGTATGAGAAATCATTATGACGGGATGGGAGAAACTTATGATCACATAGCTGAATTTAAACAAGTTCTACATGCTGAACAAGTGGATGATTTATTTGTGTAGTATGAGTCCTTTGGATTTACTCTCACACAAACAACTTTGACCTGGTTCCAGCCATTAGATCCCAATCAATTTGGAGATATTGAGCAATTCTTTCAGGAATTTATTGGGGAATTCACGAAGAGAGGAATTAAACACCACTCTTCATCTTTAATCCATAGCTTCAAACAAAACCCCAATGAAATTGTGAAAACAGCTGCTCGAAGATTCAACCAATATGTCGATAGATGCCCAGTAACAGAAAGACTCATGCATCAAAAAATGATATCATTATTCTTAGATGGGCTGACAAACGAGACTTTGAGAGCTCTAGTATATGTAAAATGGCTATAGACATTGAGCGAATGTCTTCAAGAGCGAATTGACCTAGAGGACAACCTAGCTGATGATCTAAAAAGCACACCAAGCCCTACGAAATCAGAAGACACTAGAAGTACAGTGACCTCCAACTCTAGTCACATGGAGGAGCTAGTGGAGCTGGTAGCCAAGAAGTTAGGAGTTCATGGACCACGGAACTACTGGCATCCATCACTCAGAATACCCATGTTGCGAAAATGCAGCTTATGCAGAGGAGACCACCTGACTCACATGTGTGTAAGAGGAGGAACAAGCTTGCCTCAAGCTTACCTTTACAATAGGCAACCTCATCAAGGAACCGCTCTGTATTGACATATAAAACAAAAATACATCAATCATACCGCTAAAAATTGTCCATTCAACAGACAGTCACGACCTTTAAATCAACCTTAGTATAGGCCATATGGATACCCACCTAGAGAGCCAGGAAGGGAGATTCCCAGATATAATCCCTATTCAGGACCACAAGGAGCACCTAGGCCATATGAGCAAGGGCAGTACACACAACCTCACCAGTTAAATATGCTCAACCAGAGAAAAACTTAGAGAGAGCCATAGTGACAACATCACCATTAGCCAATGCAGAACCAACAATCCCAGGATACGAGAAAACCCAAGGAGAATACTATCCCTATGACACCAGTATGATGGAGTACGAGCCGGCTTATGATCTGCAATACTATGGATATGAGGGATATGACAATGTCTATGGACCAGATTTGGCAACACTAATGTACACCACACCCAAGGCACCAGCACCCATGAGACCACCCATCAGACCGGCCATGCCAAAAGGACCAAGCTATAAATGTGGAGGAGAATGTACTCCGCCATACAACTCACCACCCCCTAGAACATGGGAAGGGTATTGTAATGATTGTGGAAAGGAACACCTCTTTAGAGATTGCTCAAAGAATCCCAATAAGACTCATGACATTGCAGCTATTAATGTGATCAAAGTAATTGAAGCGACAGGAAGTGACAAGGAATACACAGTACCATTGAAGGCAATTACACGAGCACAAACAAAAGAATGGGAAAGAAAATGAGTAGACTCAGAGCAAGAAAAGAGTAAAACATCAAAACCCAGAGTACAAGTAGTGGAAGAATCGGAAGACCCACTTGAGAATATTCAAACAACAAAGAGCCAAAAGTGGAAGGATAGGAGGGAAAAACTCAAGGAAAAATGGATGAAAAATAAAAATAAGGAAGACAAGAAGGACACAAGAGGCAATAAGAAACCTAAAGAGCCTGAAATTTAGGAGGAAATTCTTATTGCACTACAGACACTAAAACCTGACAAGCTAGTATCAATTCTAGCAGACCCAAAACTAGACAATTTAGACATGTAGTTGAAAGCTTACCAAGCAAGAATCGTGAATGGACCAAACATAGAGCAGCATGAGAAATCTTACCCACAAGGGGAGCTAGAAAAGGAGAGACTTGCTATATGTAGAAAACTCATAGAGGTAGCTCAGGCCACTCTAGAGAAGACTATCATAGTCCTCCTTGAGACGAGAATATCCGAGCATTAATACAATGATTGTCTTAAAACCAGGGACCAGAAACTAAACGAGAAGGATGACAAGAAAGAACTACTGAATACCCATTACACACCCATGTCCATAGTCCCTAATTTAGAAGATGATTGGCCAAGAGAGTTGTGCACTAGAATTCGAGAACATCAGGAAAAAGAATGGAGTTGCAAATCTGCCTTTTGAGGAACTAGAAGTGGAAGACTATCAACCGATGCCAAACATGGAAGAAATATATGAAGAAGTTTCTAGGCTAGACTGAAATAGGGAGGAAGCACAGAGAATTTCCACTCTACCAAACTACATGGGAGAATATGAGAAGGAATCCCTAATCTTCCGTGCTCCCACTATACAAGGAAAAGAAAAGGAGTCTTTAGATAAGACCTCACACAATCTAGTTGTTAGAAGAAGTATTTTTTTGAAGAGAAATATTTGTAAAATGAAAAAAATTGTAGAAATATTTATGCGAATGATGTAAAAATGAGGAAGAGTATTCCTCATGTAAATTAGAATCATATGTATTTTTTCTAGAATTTTTGGAAGCTCTTTGATAGCATATTTTCAGATTAGAAGGGAAAAGAAGACCAAAATTCAAGTGTGAAAAAGGACACTTGAAAATGTTTAAAAGATAATGTCCTCTATTATGAGAGGATTGGTTTGTGCTATCCAAGTAATTTGAAGAGCTCTCCTTGTAGAAATCGTGTTTCTTCTTTCAAGTACTTTCTTTAGAATTGTTGAGTCTATTCTATGTGTATTCCATGGAATTTGTGAGATAGAGTTGTGTATTTCTGATGAATGTGTATGAAGAGAGGTAATTCTTAGAGTAATGAGTGAGAAAGTGCTGAAGAATAGAGCTGGAGATGGAAATCATCAGTTTTCACAGAATCGTGATTTTCTCGTTTGAGGGTTACAGGTATCATTTTTGAGATTTGACTTCATAATTGTGTTTTCCTGAGAAAATAACACACTTTAGACACCAAGATTATTGAAAATGATGTAATATTGCTTAGGATAATCAAAACCCTAGAAATTTCTCTTCATCTTCATCATTTCTCAGAAATCCAGTCATTATCCTCTTATTCTTGGATTCCATTAACTAGAAGGGGTTGTGGTCTTTGTATACTTCCCGGATTGACAAATGTATTGTTGATCCTTTATGCTAAAATGATTGGAGAGGACAACCCCAAAGGGTAACAACAAACATTTTTTGGCGTCATTGCCGAGGAACAATGCAAAAGCTTGATTGAAGTTTGGACCTTGCTGGATCTTCCATTGTTGATGGTATTGAGCACATTGAAAAGGTACTATTCTTTTATCAAGAAAGGAAATATGAAAAGGTAGGTTTCTTTGTTTGCCTTTTGGGAAAAGGAAGCAAGAGTTAACCTTTTGAGATAAGGAAGTGATGAAATTCTTGCAAATTGATAATTGCTCATATCATTTTTAAGAGTAAAGTGCAGGTGTGTGACAAATTGAATCAAGAATGCTGAACGGAAGGTAAAATGTGACTATCTTTTGCATTTGTAGAGTGCTTTTTGACCAAGTACCAAGCAAATTTGTTAATCTTGAAGAAGATAACATGATTGCATTGAGGAAATTCAAGTAAAGTAGCTATATACAAATAGTTAAGATCCACTAGTTTAGCCAAGGCAAAGAAATAATCTTGAGAAAAAAAATTATTTGCATCTTGAAAAGAAAAATGTTTGAGTTTATCTTTGCATGAATTGATAAATTGCACTTCTTAAACACATATTTCTTTGGAAAGCCTATTCCTAAACTGATTAGATTGTAAGCATGTAAGAATATAACCAATCATGAAACAAAAGATCAATGGATCTCTAAACAAAAAACCCTAAAATAAGTGTTTACCTTGATTTAGGGCAAAATACTAAAAAAAAAATCATAAAATTCATTGAAAAATTCAAACAAATTTCCTTTTGTCTTAGATAGTTGGACTGGAATATTTTTGTTAAATGTGCAGAAGAAAAAATGGAAAAAAATCAGAAAATTGAAAGAAAATAAAAAATACCTAGAGTAGAAGTTGCTGTTTAAAATTCTTCAAAAAAGATTTTTTAAAGAAGTGTTGATGGTGTATAATTGCAGGTGATAAGTGATCTAGAGTTGGTGAAGACCACTGAAGGGGACTAGGTGGAAAGAAAAGTCAAAAAATGCAAAAGTTGGAAGTTCAGAAAAAACACGATTCTCTTCACAGGATTGCAATTGTTTGTAAGAAAAAGAATTTGAATTATTTTGTACTTTTGGGTATTGAGGTAAGTGATGGTAAGTGGATTCATAAAGTTGAGGAAGTAGAGAAAATCAAATTTCAGAATATCAGTGAGAGTTGAGTATCAAGGGATTAAATTGATAATTGGGTACAGAATCGCGATTTTCATCAGCAGGATAAAGAGAGTAAATTTTGTTGGAAAAAGGAGAATTGAGAATCAAAAACCATAAAATTGTGAAGGAATAAGGGTCATACAGTGAAAAGTGAAAATTCTGAGAAATTCACACAAAATCACGATTGTCTGAAGGCTATAAAAGCATGTAAATTCTGAAAAAATAGCTCATTTTGAGTGAGAGAGAGAGAGAGAACTAGAGAAAATTGGACAGAATTGCGACTATCAGCAAAGACAAGTTTTCTGGATTTTTCTTGATCAAGCAAGCAAGGTAATGGTCTCCCAATACATTTTTCATTATTTCAAGTTTTCATATGATGATTAGAGCACAAAAACATAGAAATTAGAAAAAAACACGGAATCGTGATTTTTAGATTTTTTTGAGTTTTAGTGAGAAAAATAATAATTTTGTTTAAACCCCTTTATTGCATGTTAAAATTTTAATAAGGCGATTCTATTGGAGAAACAAAAATTGAAAAATCAAGAACCTTAAAAAATTTTTAAAATCAGCACAAAATCGCAATTCTGTAGTTAAACACAAAATCGTGATTCTCTGAGTTAAACACAAAAAACACGATTCCTAAAACGCGATTTTCATAAGAAAATCATGTTTTTTACAATTGTGAGCAATCACGATTGTCTGGAAACAGAATCGTGAAAATCACGATTCCCTCCACAGAATCGTGAAAATCACGATTCCCTCCACAGAATTGTGAAAATCACGATTGTCTTCCACAGAATTGTGGAAAATTTAGGATATCCAAAAAATAGTAAAAAAGAAATTTTTTTTTCACAAAATCGTGAAGAAAATCTAGAAGTTCTCAAAATCATAGAAAAAGATGATTCTATTCACAGAATCATGGAAAACACGATTCTCTTCACAGAATCGTGAAGTAGTTGGATGATTTTGAGATCTGGTAATAAATTGATCACACCTCCTAAACAAGATCTAAAAAGGAAAGAGATAGAGGCAGTAATAAGAGACTTACAAGAAAAATATTTAGGGCAAGAAAACAACATGGAAAACCTAAATGAAACCAATGAACCCTCTGAAAATGGTGATTATAGAAATATTCTCAAATATATGTATACAAATAGGTTTGGAACCTATGTGTATCAGGATGGGATGCATAAGTTTCTCATCAGGCTGAGAAACTTAGAAGTACCCCTAAATATAACACTAGTAGCACAATTTAAGGATGGAAGATATGAGGATAGACAGGGATGTATATACATCTTCTCTCAGGATCCAGAAAACTCTAATGATTTAGGGCAGTGTGCAGACAAGAGACCTTGGGAACAAAACCTAGGGCAACTAGACTTGCCAAGACAAAATGAAACTCACAATAATATTGAACAACAACAAAGTAGGAGAATACATACCTCCCCAAATCCTTTTGAAAGAGAAGTAGAAGGACTGAATGATTTTTCATTTAGAAGGAGACATCAGTGGCAAAATCAGGGAAGAGTGCTTAGGCCCTATCAAGTAGCTAAATGCATGAAGAATCAATATGAAGGATATTCTGATCCTCATGCTCATGCTGCAGAATTCAGACAATTAATTAGGGCAGAAGAAGTTGAGGATTATAAAGTGCAATTTGAAGCATTTGGTCTAACCCTAACTGGACCTGCACTATCTTGGTTCATTCCCTTGAGAAAGGAGATGTATCCAGATATTGAATCCTTCCTTGAAGCTTTCATAGGGGAATTCTCAAAAACTGGAATAAAACATAGTACAACTACCTTGATACATAGCTTTAAACAGCAAAAAGATGAAAATATCAGAGAAGCAACAAGGAGATTCAAGCAATATATTGACAGATGCCCCAGAGAGGAGGTACCATCCATGGAAAGGCAAGTATCTCTATTTATAGAAGGACTGAGAAGTGCCCAATTAAGAACCCTGGTGTATTATAGGAGATGCCCTGACCTAGGAGCATGTGTGAAAGAGGCAATAGATTTGGAGGATAACAGAGGACAAGATCTGCTAGCTTTTGATCAACCTAGAACAAATGAAGATAAAATCCCACCAGCAGAAGAATTGGCACAAGCCATTGCTAAAGCCCTAAAAGTTAGTACCAAAACAAATTTGATAAACACCAGGATAGCAACGAATAAAAAATGCTATAATTGTGGAGAAAATCATTTGGTACAACAATGTCCATATCAAAAACCACAACATTTGCAAGATAGAAAAACACTCAAATATTGTACACTAGAAAGAAAATGGACAAGACATACCAGAGAAGAATGCTTGTACAATAAACAACCCATTAAGGAAAGAGAATATGTGAATCAACATAATTCACAAAGAGAATCTGGATTTTTTGAGCAACCAAGACCTGTACTTGGGCAACAACCATGATTACCAACAAATGTGGTACCAGTCAAATACACACCAATAGAAGAAGAAAGCTCAAAACTAAGATCATCACACAGAGAAGATTATCATTGGAATGAAGGATATCAGGAAGAGTGGGAAGGATATGAGCTGAGAGAACCAGAATTGCAAGCCCTAGATTTGGGAAATGGGAGAATTGAAATGGATATAGCCACCTTCATGTACATAACCAATAATTACATGTCCAATCAGAAAACTCAATACAAAGGAAGTCAAAAGATAACTTGGTATAGATGTGGGGGAGAACATTTCATTAGAGGCTGTCCACAACCTCCTACACTAAGAGTAGAAGGAGCTTATTGCAAGAATTGTGGCAGGGAACATTTGATAAAGGATTGTCCAAGAAACCCTCAAAAACAAAAAAATACATCCAATAACATACCATTAAAATCAGTCAACATAATGGAGCAAGAAGAATTGAGTGACCATGATCAAGTAAATGTAAATGCTATAAGAAGAGCACAAGCTAAACAACAGGAACAACTAAGGAACAAAAGAAGAATTCATTTCCAAAGGAAAAGAAAAACAGACAAAAAGGGAGATGGGAGAAAAAAATGAGAATGGGAAAAAATTTGGAAGAAGAGATTTTAGAACAGTCAAACAATAGTCAACCTCAGAATAAACCAACTTAGCAAGAGGCAAAAAATTCACAAAGTTTGGAAACTTTGATAATAGCATACAAGGGAAGAATTCAAGAGGGACCAAATCCTACAGACCATGTAACGGCTTACCCTATGCCAGATTTAGAGCATGAAAGAATGCAAAGATGCAAACAAATCATACAAGAAACACGACTTAAAATGAGGAACCTGACAATTGTCCAACAACAGTTGGGGAAGCAAATGCAACAGAAATAAGGAAAACTATTGATCTGGAAGATACTGCACAAATAACCTTCCAAATCAATATAGACAAGCAATGTACAATTTTATACCACACCACAATGGAAGAATTAGTAAAACAAAATCCTCACTTGCAACACAATATGAAAAAGTGGGAAGCAATACTAGAGAATTTTGATCTACAGCAACAAGAATTGGAGGAGTTGTTGTACATTCCTATTGATAAAATAGGAGGATATTGTGAAGGAGAAGAAGGGAACTCAACTATGAGAATACAATTTGGTAAAAATCAGGCTAAAGCTATATTGGATAGTGGATCAGGTGTGGCTATCATGACTAAACAAACTTGGGAAAGATGGGGAAAAAATGAATTAGTACCCACTAAAATGAGATTACAACTTGCAGATGGACACATAGAAAAACCCCTAGGAATATGGGAAAAGGTGATTGTGGAAATATGTGGAATAGAAACAGAGCATACTTTTGCCATAGTTGAATTTCCACAATCCACTTCATATGAAATCATCCTAGGAAGACCATTTATGAGACAAATGCAAAGTGTGCAAGATTGGGGTAATGATTGCCTATATCTTCAAAGTAAAGGAAGGATAACCAGAGTGAATTTAAGAAATGGTCAATATTGTGACATGTCCCCTCAAGAATGGTTCAAAATACATCAAAATCAGGAATTAAGTGAAGAATCAGAGATTGAAGACAAGAATGAAACAGAATCATCAATATGGAAATGTAATGTGATAAGGAACCTCACAGATAGAAAAAGAAGGTTAAGAAAAGAAGATTGTGTAGAAGAAAGAAAATCACAAGATGAGAGCTATATACCACAAAAATTCAAAGATGAAGAATTTGAACCTTATGGTTGGAATCAGATTTTGACCACCATGGATCTAGCTAATGATGAGTATGTGGGAGTGAAATTCCAAAATGAAGAAGGATATGATATCTTTCACATAGGAATACAAATGATAAAAGTATAAAAAATAGAAGAGGACCAGGAGGAAGAAATGATATTGAAAAATGGTAAAACACAATATTTGGAAGAAGTAAAAGCTAAAGATGCAATAAAAGACAAAACCTCAAGCAAATATAGAAAAAACAAACACAAGGAAATAGAAAAAGATCAAGAGGATGAAAAAAAAAGAAAATGAGAAACAAAGATCAATAGTTTGATGTACCTACAAATTTCAAGACTTATGAAGTGGAAGACAGACTACTTCTAAAAATGAAACCAAAGAGAGAAAAGAAAAAAGGAGAGGCATATGACAATGAAGAACAAACTAAGAAGGTAATGATCACCCAGGAGGAAGGGGAAGAAAGACATATTGTAATAGCTGATGACATGACAAATCAAGAGGAGGAAGCATTAAGGAATTTGGCCAGAAATTATAGGGATGTGTTTGCTTATAGTTACAAGGATTTGAAAGGAATTGACCCCAAAATCTGTGAACATAAGATTCCTATTACACTTGATGCAAAACCTAGCAAACAAAGACACTACACATAAATACTCTACCAAAATAAATGAAGAAATTGACAAGCTGCTGGCTGCCAATTTCATCTATGAGATTGAGTATACAGAATGGATATCTCCTATAGTTGTAGTACCAAAAAAGAATGGGAAACTCAGGGTATGCATTAACTTGAAAAAGGTAAATGCTGCAACTATAAGGGATAGCTACCCATTGCCCATAACAGACCAAATTTTGGAAAGAGTTGCAAGAAAAGAGGTCTATAGTTTTTTGGATGGTTTTTCAGGATACAATCAGGTACCCATAGCTTTGGAAGACCAACATAAAACTGCCTTTTCCACAGAATGGGGAATCTATGCTTTTAGGGTTATGCCCTTTGGGTTAACTAATGCCCCAACAACTTTTCAAAGACTAATGTGTCACATATTCAAGGAATTCCTCAGAAATATCATGGAAATCTATGTGGATGATCTTTGCACTTTTTCATTAAAAAGACAAGATCATTTGAAGGATCTGGAAAATATATTTAAAAAATGTAGAACATACAGAGTATGTTTAAATCCAGAAAAATGTGTGTTCTTTGTCAGGCAAGGGAGAATGTTGGGTCATATAGTTTCTAGAAATGGAATTTCAACAGATGAAAGAAAAATTAAGGCCATAGTGGAACTTCCAAGACCAACAAATGTAAAGGAACTTCAAACCTTCATGGGACATTGTGGATATTATAGAAAGTTTGTACACAAGTTTGCAGACATTGCAAAACCTTTGTATGTGATTTATATAACTTTTACAAACTGTCTGTAACAACTTTTCGCTCGTGCGAACAAGATTCAGTTATACATTTCCAATCCGGCGGCCGCTAACACTCTGGCACGCATGGTGGACTCGAACCTGCAGGTTTACAAAACTATTGCTCATCTATAATGCCTTCTAAGTACGTATTTCTAGCTAATCTAAAGGTGCAGGCGATCTTTTTCTTTAGAGTTTCTAATAATTGTTTTAGGGTGTCCGGTTCTATTAACTGTGCATCTATTCTTACAGAACTTAGAGCTATGGCTTCGGTGAGCAAAATTTTTGCTTGGGTCTGCAGAAAGGCTTCCTGTAAATAAAATTTGTTTGCAAGCGCCGCATCTTCGGATGTCTTCATTTCTGCAACCTGTTGCTCCATCTTCTGTACTCTAATTTCCTTTTGATTTTCCAATTGATTCTCCCTTCTTTCGATTTCTTGAATCTGAAAGTTTACTGTTCTGGAGTATGACTCCTTTTCGTGTCGGAGATTTGATATTAGCTTCTGTGTCTGAGCTTCCTTCGTCAAATAATGTTTGAGCATGTTGTTGACATCTGATAGATTTTCTTTTGTTCTTTGAAGTTCTTCTTCTGTTAGTTTAGCTTGCCTCTGCTGTTCTTGGTTTTGCTGCACCAGTTCGTTGAGTTGCACTCTGCTCTCTTCCAATAGATTACCTAAGGCTACTCTGGCATCTTCTTTATCCTTTAGATCGGTATTCAACTGACTTATGTCGGCCTATGCTTCGCTTAGTAGCTTGTCTTTTTGGTTGAGATCTGCCAGTGCGGTATCTCTTTCATAGGCAATTTTTTGTTGTTCTGCAAGTTGAGCTTGGAGATGGGTAATTTGTGAGTGCAGCTGATGGTTTTCGGCTTTGACCACATCTATTTCTTCTTGCAGAGGCGTGATATCTGCTTCTAGTATGTCCACCTTGTGTTGTAGTTCATTCCGGATGTTATCTGTGACTTCTGTCATTTGGATTGGTAATTGCTGTGATAGGTTAATGAGCAATTGACCCATGTTTGCCAATTCAGAGATTACGGGAATCAAAGGAAGTGGGAGATGTTGGCGAGGTTGAGATGAGGACGCGGTTAGGAGTTGTTGGGAGTTGGGTGGGGAGTAGTTTGGTGATGATGAAGAGGAGTCAGCGGGTTCGGCAGGGTGAATGGGTTGGATGGGGATAATGGTTTCGATTGGCGGTTCCGGTGGGGGAGTGGGAAGAACAGAATTGGACTGTGTTACCTTATCTCTGGTGTGTTGTGCAGTTTCTTTGGCTGTGGAGTCAACTGCCTTAAGCAGCTCTTCGAGAACTTCTTTAGCAATTTGTTCCTCATTTGCTTGCTGTTCCCTTTCAGACTGTTGCTGGGATGCTGCTTTTGTAGAGGTTGTGTCAGCTTCAGTATGATTTTCCTGTTCTTGTTGCTCCTGGGAAGATGACTGCGCGGAGGATTCATGCTGCATCGATGTTGCGGTGTCGTGGAATGTTTCTTCGTCATGTTTTGCTTCTTCTTTGTCGTCATCTTTGTTTCCTTTGGCTGATCCTTGTGCTTCACTCTCAAAAGAACTGATTCTGATTCTCTTTCTGCGGAAGAGTTGGTTTAGCTCCTCTTCATCTTCTTCCTCATCATCCCATAATTGTACAGATTCTTCATGTCTTAGAACAGGCCCTCGGGGTGGTGGTTGTGTTGCAAGTATTGCCGGAAAAAGGAAGGACAGGATGTGCGACAATCTGGACCTTGGCATGCCTCCCTTGTTCACCTGTTTAATTATGGATACGCATTCTCGGTGAATGCGGTGGAAGAAGAATGATGCGAAGTTGACTGGTTCTTGAGCAGCTAAATCTATGGCAGAGTAGAAGGGACAGGATATTCCATAGGTGCGTTTCTGTAAGTTGAGAATAGCTACTAAGAATTGGAGGGCTGATCTTTCAGGTTCCGGTCGACACAGGATCGCATACTCGTTTGAGGAATACCTAGGAAATAATTCTATCATTCTTGCGACTTGCAGACTCGGGCCATTTTCCCGACCTTGCCGAGGGAGTCTAAACGCTTCTACAAAAGCTTGGAAGGTGATAAGTGTACGTGATGGGAGGGAGGTGATCGGCCAACTCTGCTCGGTGGTAGGTGTGTTGACGATGGCGGAGATGATCTGGGCGAAGAATGGGTGGGACTCCACTGAATGCCAAGGCAGTTCAACGAAGTTGGATAGCCCACGAATGTGCAGGAACTCTCCTACGTCGGCAGGGAGTCCATCACGGAAGGCGGCATAGTTAGCCAAAGCTTCCATGGCGCACACAGAGACAACAATCACAAACACACAGAGCATAGGGTAAGCACACAGAGCACAAATCACACAAACACAATAGCGATTTTCGGCAAAACAGAAAAGGTTAAGTAGATGCATTGCAATGGAGAGCAATCACGAGTGACTAATCATCGTGCGGTATTGAAATGATAATTCTTAACTTTGGTGTGCATGCGGGAGTAGCTGGAAAGGGCAGGGCCGCTGTGGACATAATTAGGTATCAAAACGCGGATATTTACAGACTTATTTTTAAGCACGCCAAAAAAGAAAAGAAAAGAAAATAAAAGAAAAGAGAACGCCCAAAGACGCGGGTAACCGCGAAACGTTTCAGTGTGGGTTAGATGTGTGTTGATATGGCCGCAGCTTCGAACCGTTGATGACTTTCGGAAGAGGAATTCCGGTCAATGTAGTCAACCGAAAAGTTGTTGGGCCCACTTGTTCAGAAATCCGGTAGGGACCAAACCATCGTAACTTGAATTTGCCAGCAGAGTGATTCGACTTTGCATTGTAAAAGAGTACAAGTTGTCCCATCGAAAAAATTGGAGTCTTTAGATAGCGATCATGTGTTCGAGCTTGTCTTAGCTGTACTTCCTGCATAGTCAAAAAATTGTGCCATCGATGCTCGTCTAATTCTCTGAGTGTATCCAACCGAAATGACAGTGATTCTTTAGGTAGCAGTTTCTGATCGATTGCTACTCGTAAACTTGGCATAACTATCTCCATCGGTGCTATTGCTTCTAATCCATAAGCTAGTTTGAAAGGGGTTAATCCTGTTGTTACCTTGTATGTAGTTCGACATGCCCATAATATTGCAGGTAGCAGTTGATCCCATCTTTCCGGTGCTTCTAAAATGAGTTTTCGAAGCATATTCAACAAAGTTTTGTTTGTACTCTCAGCCAAACCATTTGCACGAGGATAATATGGTGAACTAAATTTATGTGTGACCTAAAACGAATGTGTGAGTACTTTCATTAAATTGTTGACAAAATGAGTGCCTTGATCTGTAACAAGTTCCAGCGGTAGGCCAAAATGTGGAAAGACATCCTTCAGTAGACACTTAGCTACTGCAACAGCTGTGGCAGACCGTAAAGCCCAGGCTTCTGCCCATCTAGTAGCATAATCAGTACATGTCAAAATATAACGATTATTACTGAGGATTGCTGGTGGTGTAATAGGTCCAATGAAATCTAGACCCCACTTCTGAAAAGGCTCTAATGGCAAGACAAGTTGTAGAGGGAAAAGATGACGTTGGAGGGGCTGTCCAGATCTCTAACAACTATCACATTGTTTGACAAACTGTGATACATCCCTGTACATAGTAGGCCACCAAAGACCACTTTGCAGAATTTTCCGGTGTGTTAAGTTTGCAGCAAAATGGCCACCGGAAGGAATTGAGTGAGCCAAATTAATGACTGAGTTAACTTCATGTGGTGGAATACAACGAAGTAAAACTCTAGTGTGATCTGTATAGTATAATTCCCCAGCAATCAACCGAAATCGGCGACTAAAAACTGAAATTTTCCTTCGTATTGCAGGAGAAGTCTGAGTAGGAAGGTATCCATCAGTGAGAAAGGTCAAGATCTGATCATAATATGTAGATGGCATAGGTGGGTCTGTAATTTCATCATTAGTCGGTTCAGAGACATAAATTGCCGGTGTTATGTCATCTATACCGACCGGAGCTTCACCGGAATCTACGCGAGAGAGAAAATCTGCTAAGGCATGTGAACTGCCTGGCCGATGAATAACTTCATAGTCAAACTCTTGTAAAAGCGGAACCCATCGAGCTAATCGACCATCTAGATGTTGTTGCCGAACTAGATAGACAAGTGCAGCATGATCTACATGAAAAGTAAATCTACGGCCTAGCAAATAATGTCTGAATTTCTTGACAGAATATACTAGACCTAGACATTCTCTCTCTGTTACAGAGTAATTCTTTTCAGCAGGGGCTAATCTTCGACTTGCATAGTACACTGGTATGAACCACTTATCGGTTTGTTGCATTAGAACACTCCCTATTGCTATATCTGAAGCATCAACAAATACATGAAATGGGCGATCCCAATCAAGAGGCTGTAAGATTGGAACCTATGTTAGTAATCCCTTTAGACGATCAAAAGCAGTTTGACAGTCCGGGGTCTAGTCAAATTGTCGAGGGGTCTTGGTTATCAATCAGTTCAGTGGTATTGCCAAATGAGCAAGCCACTGTAAGTGCCGACCATGCCATCTTACTTGGCCCATGAAGCGCATTACTTCCTTAGGTGTAGTAGGTACAGGTGCTTCTAACACAACTGTGGTTTTATCTGGATCCGCCTATATGCCCTGTGCAGATACAATGTGACCAAGTAGCTTTCCACATGAAACCGCAAACACAGATTTGTTTGGGTTCAACCAGAGTCTGTATTCTTTGCACTTTTCAAAGCAACACCGTAAATGGAACAGGTGTGCTATCATCTTACCGAAAATAAAAAAATCATCAAGATATACTTGCATAAAAGAGGTAAGGTAAGGAGAAAATATTTCCTGCATACACCTTTGGAACGTACTTGGGGCATTTCTTAATCCAAACCACATAATAGTACATGCGAAAACACCCCAGTTGGTAATGAAGGCGGTCTTCGGTATATCCTGTTCAGCCATTCTAACTTGATTATACCCACTGTACCCATCTAAGAATGAATACATTTCATGTCCTTCTACTCTATCAAGCATTGTGTCAAGAAAAGGTAGCGAAAATGGATCAGGCACTGTAGCTGCGTTCAGTTTCCGGTAATCTATACATATTCGTAACTGCTTATTCTTTTTAGGGACAATAACAATTGGTGAGATCCATTCAGCATGCTCTACTGGTACAATAAATCCGACTTTGAGTAGCCTATCAAGTTCTGCCTTTACCTGTGATGCATAGTTTGGATTCATCCGGTAGCTGGGCTGCTTAAGTGGTTTTGCTTCAGGCTTCAGCATGACCCTGTGTTGATAGATGTGCGGGTCCAAACCCTTCATATCTTTGTAATCCCATGCAAATACATCAGAAAATTCTCGAAGTAGTTGGATTAGATCTGCTTGAAATAATTCCGGTAAGCTCTCCTTTATCTTAACAGGTCAGGGATTTTCTTCATCACCTAAATTGTAAGTGGTCAGTTGATCTTCTGGAACATAGAATTGTCGAGGCTTCTCTGTATTCTTAGATGGCTTAAAAAGTTATTGTAGAACAGCGTCATCTATGGTAGCCTTATCTTCTTTCATATCCTTTTCTGTTACAGTCATCACCGTACAAACTATAGGATTCCAATTATCTACAACAGATTGTAGATCAACAGTTCCTAGGGAAATCAAGTCAATGTTATTTTTCAGAAACTCTTCTTCTTCATCATCTGACAACCCATCTAGCATATGGACTGGTTCTGCAAAATACGGTCTAGCATGCAACTCGCAAGGTTGTATAGCATCTAATTTTACAACGTATTTACGATTATTATCTTTGAAAGTGAGTTCCTGTGCAGACCAATCTTGTATCACCTTAGTGTGCTTCAGCCAAGGTCAACCGAAAAGGAGATTATAATCAAGGGTGGATTTCGGTTATTCTAGTATGACAAAGGTCATTTTAAATGTTGTACCTTGTAAAGTTATTGGTACATTTTGTACAAGTCCTACGGGATGGACTCTTGATTGGTCAGCCATTCTGACAAAAACCTGAACTGGTTCGATTTCGGTCCACCCTAACTTTTTACACAGTGCAGCAGTAGCAATGTTGACACCAGATCCTCCATCAATTAGTACCTGTGTGATTTTATGATTTTTATACCATACCGTAATTAAAGGAACTGAATGATCGACCGTAGAATCAGGTTCCAGTTGCATTGTTGCTGTTGCTGGAATGCAAGAAGGCACAGGACTGAAGTGTTGTTGGAATTGTTGTCGAACTCTCGGTACTAGTGCCAGTAATTGGCCCAGAGGAAGAGTGATGGATGCTTTAGATAAAATTTCCCAGGCCTTTTGTGATTGGATTGTATTTTCCACAGATTCTGAAGATGATGCGCCTGCTGAAGATGATGTGCCTGTTGCTGAATTAGAATCCTTTTGTTGTGTTCCTTCCTCGGTTGACGGAGTCTGGGTCACCGGAATAAGATCTGGGAAGACTGGAAGTTCTGCGGTGGTCCATTGACTAGCTTTATCATACATACTTTGTTGTTCACGTATGCCTGGTTCAAATATTTCTACTGCTGGTTGCAGTTGTTTACCAGATCGGGTCTGAATTACTGCAGCGTGCGTTTCTACTGGTGTGATTTGTACCATATTAGCCATTGGGTTTTGACGTTCTTTCTTCCTCTGATCATACTCAGCTGCATCCTTACAAAATCTTCTAATGTGACCACAGAAATGATAGCATGGTGGTGGCAAATTGGGATTTTCCGGTGCTGGTCCGGCCTGCCAGCGATTTGCATTGTAGTTATTATTTCTCTACCCTCTGTAATTTCGATATCCTTGTTGCTGGTTGTTTCTCATTTCCATAGGTACATAGTGATTGGCTGGCTGCCCTGGTTCCTGTATAATTGCATTGACAATTGCTGTTTCCTGCACTTTGGCGTTATATGCGCAGTTTTCGGTGGTGTGTCAGGTAGTGTTGCAGATAGCACAAAACAACTGATTAAGTGCACAAGTGGCACTAGTATGGCCTGAATTCTTGCATGTAGTGCAGTACATCTGTCTGGTCGGGTCTTCGACGATATTTCTATTTGCTTTTAACCACTCCAGATCTTTTGTAAATCCTCCAACCTTGTTTTCCAGCTGCAAAGCCATTGCAATCACTGCATCTAGCGTCATAGCTCCTACATAGCGTATGATCATAATTTGTTTAAGTTGTGGAGTCAATCCATTGATAAACCATTGAGTAATAACGTCATCCGGTAGGTTGGCATGTGCTGGTGGTAACTACCTCAAATGAGTCCTGAATAGAGTGGCGTATTCCTGTACTGTTTGATTTATCTTCTGTCTATTGTTTTACAGGTAGTCAAAAATTTCGGTTGGATTCTTCGTTAGCCTGAATCTCTGCAAAAAGGCATCCTTTACTGCTTCATAGGTGCCGAAATGGTTAATATCATATTCTGTAAGCCATCTAGCTGCTTCGTTGACCAATGTCGATTGGAAAACAATAGCCTTATACGCCGGATCAGGTGGATGGTTGAGCACTGCGTAACTTATCTCAAATGTGCATACATGAGCATCCGGGTCATCTCCTGGGAATCCACCAAATTTGGTGTACGTTACTCCTGTTGGAGTCGGCCTTGGTGGGCATAGTTGTTGTTGTTGCTGCTGTTGTTGTTGTTGCTGCTGTTGTTGTTGCCCGTTCATGGCTCTGATGGTTGTATTGTGACTATCTTCTGTATCCCGAGGCTCAATATCTGAACTATCAAAATCTGTATTGTCGGACTGTGCACTTTCCGGTTCGATAATCTTGTTCAGTATGTTTCGAATCTCGGTTTCGAACAAGCTACCTTCCTTCTTGATGTCAAATGTAGGGAAGCGTACTCCCAATAGCGATGACTGGGCTGAAGATTCACCGAGGAATGGTAAACCGTTGTCGGAAAACTGCGATCTTTCAGTAACTGATATCGAAATATCACCGTAATGTGTCGAATCTTCGTCAAAACAAGGCGCTTTTTCTCCTTCACTAATTTCCTTGGCTAAAGTGTTTCTAGTCGTAAACAGATTAGAATCTTTACCCAATGTTGTTAAACTAACTTCAGGCTGCGTCCTGGTAGATTCTGGAGTTACTATATCTTCGACAGACTATGCAGAAATAGTACCGGAATTTACCAGAGGCGTAGCACGTTCCACCGGAATATGACCGGAATCACTACTAACGTTCTTTACTTTCTTGACAACTAGGTTAGACCTAGTTGTACTTCTACCTCCCGGAGTCATTTTTAGCAAATTAAGTACCCCAGGCTGGCGGTTCTTTGGATACGTTTCACCGGATCGAGTAACCGGCATGTATCATCTTTTGTACTAATCGCGTACTATTACTGTCGATTAAAAATTTATAGTCACGTTTCCACAACAGGTTTGCAACAATCTGATCTGTTGCCACCTTCCCACAGACGGCGCCAGTGTTAAACGTTGTTTATTCTTCTAACTGTCAGAAGTGTGTTTAAGCGATTCTTGGGTTCTTGGGAGTGGAAGGGGTCTGTTAGACAGAGGCCCTGTACTTAGTTCCCAAACTAACTGCTTACACACAGCAAAATACTGATTCTGAGAACTCTAACCAGAATCTGTGGTACTTAGACATTACAGTTCACAATCTTAGCTCAACCACGTGTACCGAATACGTTAGGATGCTATGTTGCATCTACACATAAACTTACTTAACATATCAGAACAAGAGTATTCGTTTAACCTTCACAGAATGGATACCACACTCCGTCCAATATCCGAAGACATAGAGAATCCCAGTGTTCAGATACACCGTACTGAAGATTCAGTATGCAACCTAGGAAATCCGACTGTAGCTTAAACTTTGCCGTATGAATCCTGAACCTAGACACTACAGACAACTTAAGACAACACGAATACCAGAAGAGTTACCACGACTGCACAGACTTCGCCACATATTTGCAGAACATTTCAAGAAAAGAGACAACCCGATATGCGAACTAGCTGAGACTAACAACCGCAATGGATACCAACAGACAACAGACAAGGCAAAACACAGATACACACAGAATACTCAGAAAGTCGACAAGATACTCTGGATTACTCAACTCGACACACAGTAACGCTATAGACAAATCACCTAGACAGACAGTCTGGTGATCCATCACGGAAACGTCACTGGCGCGTCTTTCTTTGATATATATAACTTTTACAAACTGTCTGTAACAACTTTTCGCTCGTGCGAACAAGATTCAATTATACATTTCCAATCCGACGGCCGCTAACAATATGTGTGTATGTATGCATGTGTGTACATGTGTGTGTATGTGTGCATGTGTGTACATGTGTATTTGTATATATGCATGTGTGTATGTGTATGTGTGTGTATGTATGCATGTGTGTATATGTGTGTGTATGTATGCATGTGTGTACATGTGTGTGTGTGTGTATGCATGCATGTGTGTATATGTGTGTGTATGTATGCATGCATGTGTGTATATGTGTGTATGTATATGTGTGTATTGTTAAGGCCGCTGGAATATTATTCAAAAGATTACTTGTAATTAGAAAAGTCGTGCACTGAAAGGGTGTCGCGCAAACATTGTAACGTTTTCCTTGTTAATAGAAGCAATGTGGGGAAAGAAATGACAGACGCTGGGCCAGTCAAGAACCAACACTTTTTCCCGATCCAGCACTTGTGGTCTAGCAGACAACACCGAATCCACCACCGGAAGAATTGAGTTTGGTGAACGGGTCACCGGACACACTACCAAATTCGATATCGGGTACGTCGAATTTTGACTCTGTGTGGAATATTCTATCGTAGGCATCTATTACAATACCGTTGGGGCAATTGTTAGCCTTGGTTCCGGGTGTATGACAATAATTCCAGCAACAAGTTTGTCCAGGATCTTTGTGCATACCTGCTACATCCACTATTAGTCCAGAAACTGATTCTACGGTGGACCATGCTATTCCTTTAATTACGGTATGGTATAAAAACCACAAAATCACTCAAGTGTTAATTGATGGAGGCTCCGGTGTGAATATTGCTACGGCCGCACTTTGTAAAAGATTAGGATGGACTCAAATTGAACTTGTTCAGTTTTTCGTGAGAATGGCTGATCAATCAAGGGTCTATCTAGTGGGGTTGGTATGGGATATACCCATTACTCTTCAGGGAGCGATGTTCAAAATGACTTTTGTTGTTCTAGAATTACCTGACTCAAGTCTAGACTACAAGTTGTTGTTCGGGAGGCCCTAGTTGAAGCAAGCCAAGGTGTTGCAGGATTGGTCTGCACACGAACTGATTTTCAAAAGTAATCATCAATAATATGTAGTACCATTGGATGAGATGAAGCGGTGCAACCTTCATGCTTGACCCTATGTAGCCGAGCCTATGCATATGCTCGATGAACCTTTGGATGATGAAGAAGAAGCTTTTCTCAATGCTAATCAAGGTTTGCTCGCCTTCGGAATAGTCGACTTACAAGCGGTGGCAGATAAACTGACTTACAAGCGGTGGCAGATAAACTGACTTACAAGCGGTGGCAGATAGTTCTGCTCGTCATAAACTGGTGATGTATAGTCGACGGTTTTGGATCATTGTAGGACAGTTGTATTACATGGATGCCTCTGGTGCATTATTACGGTGTATTTCTCCACAGTCCTGTTTTTACCAAAGGACAATTAGTTATGTTCTACAATGCTAAGTCTAATCGTTTAGTGCGCAAGTTCAAACTTCAGTGGTTTGGTCCTTACCGTATTGAAGCTCAGGTTGGACCCGCTATGTTCCAGTTATCCACTTTAAGTGGTACTCTTCTACCTAAATCCATCAATGGATCGAAACTTCGTCTGTATTATGCCACACCTTCCTCATTTGGATGATTTATTGGTATTTTTATTCTCCACCTAGTTTATGTCACTATTCTTGCCTGATGTCTTTTTGCATTCCGTGCATTCCAGTTGATCGTCTAACCGTAAGTTCCCGTTTTATTGCATAATGATGATTATCACTAGTGATGATTATGTTTTCTTCCTGGGTTTCCATTCATTGTTTTTACTTAATCACGCTCTTCTCCCGTTCTCCCGCTATTGTGTTTTTGCGCTCTGAGTGTTTTGTGTCATCGTCTACATTCGTGCTGTCTTGCACACCATGGAAGCTTTCGCAAATATTGCTACCTTTCGTGCTGGCCTCGCTCTTGAGTTGAGCGATTTTTTGCACACCTGCGGGCTTTTGGCATTCGTCGAACTGCCCTGGCATTCGGTCGAATGTCACCCCTTCTTTGCGCAGGTCATCTCTGCCATTGCTGGTACTCTTGCTATCGAAACTTGCTGGCCACTTGCCTGTCTTAACCCGTGTGTTGTCGTCACCCTAAACACCGTCGCTGAGGGGTTGCATCTCCCTCAGGAGGGTAGTGTAGACGGGCCCCTCTTGCTGATGACGACCATGAAACAGCTCTTCTCGTGTCATTCCTACGATGAATTTGCCATTCTCTGTTGCCTTGAGCCAGAGCGCTCAGCACTACAGTTCCTGGTAGCTGCACTTAGCCTCCAAAAACGCATGTACGGCATTTCTCGATCATTTTATTCCATGATCGATGCCGCTGCACGTGAAGCAGTTAATTTTGCTTCGTTTTTCTTCTGGCATATTTACCGAGAATGTCAAGCAGTTTCTCGATAGATGGCGAAGGGTGACATCCCTCACACCAAACTACCTCAACTGCTCACTTTCCTCCTCCCATCAATTCAAACTGCGCAACCTTCTCCCATGAATACCCTTCTCTTCCATGAGGACTCAGTGCAAGTGATGGAGATCGAAGACGACGATGATCTCCTGTAGTTTTTTAAGGGAAAGCGTCGCAAACTGAGCCCCTCCCACAGTCAAGTTCAGCCATCCTCAATTGTCCAGTTGTAAGATACCGCCTCTTCCGCACAGATTCTCTCTGCTCCACCATCCCCTAAGGATCAAGCTGCTCCCGACACTGTAATGGAAGATGTCCATCCCGGTGATATGGTCATTCCCCCACAACCTCATTCACAGGAGCAAGCGCTTGACACGGTCACGGAGGTTGTGCAACTCGCAGAGAAAGTACAACCGGAGGAAGTGATTGTGCAACCGGATATCTCACCTATTACGTAACCACTCTTGCCCTACCATCTTCACCACACAGTCCACCTCTTCCCCTTTCTCCCTCAAAGGTGCCTTTGCTGCCTAGCCCTCCTCCTTCACCGCGCCATTCCACAGCCCGTAATCTCCCTTCCTCTCCTGATTACTCGCCTCCTTCGTCTTCTGCCACAGTTTTTGCTAACCCCTCTCGAGCAATCTCCACCTCCATTGTCTCTAACTCATTGGCCCAACTAGCGTAGATAGGAAATTACCTTATTCGTCTTTCCAACCATCTCCCTCACCACCTACAAGTCGCCCATCAATCCCTACGAATGGAGTATCAATCCAAGGTGGATATCCTTGAAGCGGACATTGCACCACTCCAAGAAGAGGTACCAGCAACTAAAGCAGAAGCGAGCTCATTACACGAATAGTTTCAAATTCTCCAAGAACAGTTGAACGAGAAGGATGCCATCATTGCAGCTCGCGATGATGCAATCAAACAACTGACTTCGACAGTGAATGATAAGGAGGATGCACTAAAGGCCTTGGGTGATCTACTAGAAACCATGCGACTTCAATTCCTTATGGTCGAGCAGAAGGGTCAAGAGATGGCTGAGTTAGCCTTACAAGCAGAAACGGAATTAAAGAAAGTCATAGAAGAGATCTTCCAGAAAAGCTGATCACTAGAAGAGGAAATAGGCCGAACTATTCAGCTGAAGAAGGATGTCAAAGCCATCGAGAAAGAAAGGCAGGATTTTTTCAAAACTATGCAGTATCAATCACAAGAGCTTGAAAGATGGGAGAAATAACTTGGTACCCAGAAAGAGCGATTATCTTGCATTGATGCAGAGATTGCTGAAATGAAGTTACGACATGATGCTGCGCTTGCTAATGACTTTTATCTTCACGAAGGTTTTTTGCAGATTTAAGCCGACATATTACTCTCTCAAGTGATCGCTTCTAGCTCTGTGCGGACTGATGCACACCTGGCTGAACCTCAAATTTTGAAGGAGATGTTAGAATCCCTCAAGCAAAAAATCTCACGCGCCTTTAAATTAGCTAGATCCATGTATATACAAGGAATCATTGATGATTCCTAAATCTTGTAATTTTCCCTATCTCTTTCTCTCTCATCTCTCTCTCTCTCTCTCTCTCTCTCTTTCTCTCTCTATCAATAGAGAATAAAACAATCCTCTTATAGGTATGTCCCTCTTTTGGACCGTTGTCATCAAAGCGTAATGTATGTCGTCTATCGTCGAATTCCAAAGAATCGACGCCAGAAAACTTCTGCAAAATCAAAGAGAAGAAAAATTTTAAAACATAAAGCATAGAGAAAGACAAAGGCTAAGAGTACGCGCACCGCTTACCAAGATGTGAGATTTAAGAGAGAGAGAGTGTGTGTGTGTAGAGAGAGAGATCTTTGTGTGTGTGTGTGTGCACAAGACGATGCAGGTCACAATTTGGTTGGCACGTGCAAGTTCGATAAAAGCAAGGAGTACTCAGTGTAAAGCACACACAAAATGTTGAGTTTTGCTCTCGGGTTCCCAGTATGTTTAAAACACGGCCTCGGTATAACCGTCAGTATGGGTGTCAGTAATTTCTACTAAATTATCGATGCCTATACCGATGCTTATACCGACAGTTATACCCATGCATATACCGACGCATATACCGACGGTTGCGAGACATCCCGATGATCCGTTTTAAACGGTCATACCGATGATCACTTGACCGTTGATATGTTTAAGTGGATTTTTCCAACTCTTATACGAATGTCATGAGTGACCGTCGATATAGGCAGCGTCAGTATGCCCCTCATATGTTGTAGTGCATATTGATATATCATGACATGGAGTTGTTTATCCAATTGATCAACAAACTAGAAGGTATCCACCTTTTCATCATCTTCATGATCTGATTAGATTTTTAGGAGATGGTGATGATGTTTTTCATGGATATTGTTCAAGGCTCTAGGAGTTTTCAAAGAACTATAGGTATTACATAAACTATCTACAAGATATATTGCATGAGAGGAGTTTACATCAGAAGGATCTAGAAAAAAAGGTTTTGCATTTGTCTTACGAGTTAGAAGCTTTTAAACAAATGAAAGAAAATCGTATAAGATTGAGAATGCCTTCAAAAAAATAAAGCCTTTTTTAGATTTGACTAAAAAAATTGGGCAGAAGAAAAAGAGAAAGAAAATTGTAAGAGATCATGTAAGAGAAATCAGAAGATTGAGAAAGAAAATTTGGGCTGCAAATGCTATCCAAAGGCAACATTCAAGAGAATTGTTGATTGTTAAGATCAATGGCAAGTTCAAAATTGAGTGGCATTCGAGTGGAGACTTGAAGACTCTAAAATGCATGTTTGGTATAAGGGAGGGTGTGAATTATAAGTACCTTTGTTTGTATTGCATGCAAAGTCCAGGTACAAGAAGGTGGATAGCTATGTTGGAGTTTGACGTGTGCAAAAACACACAATCAACACAAGGAAGAAGAAGAAGCTTGGAGCACAACACACAATACTGAATGTATTACCACTAGAATGTACAAAGACAAGTAACTCGTTAGGGCAATAGGCGTATATACAAGCCGAGGGAACCTCCCAAAGAGGGAAAAAAGTGCCACAGTGGTCCTAGTGTGTTCACACACATCACTACCTAAATATATCAACAAATCCCCCCTGGATGTGATGTGGTGAGCAAGGAGCTAACACTCATCTATAAGGAACTGCCAAGCTATGTGGAATCAATCTACAAAAGGAAGTAAGCCCAAAGCTTTGCGGAAATCTTCAAACTTCTCCCTAAGTAAAGGCTTCATGAAAAGGTCTGCAATGTTCTCCTGCATGGGCATATATGCCAAGCAGATCTCTCTAGTAAAGAACCTCTCCCTAACATGATGATAATGCACCTCAATGTGCTTAGTGCGAGCATGGAACATAGGATTCCTCACAACTGCCAATCAGCTCTGACTGTCAATGAAGATGGTGGTAGGAAAAGACTAACCAACACCCAAATTAGCCATAAGGCGTCTGAGCCAGACACACTCAACAATCACTGTGAAAGCTTCCCATTACTCAGCCTCAAAACTGGAAGTGGCCACAGTAGGCTGCTTCTAGCTTGACCAAGATATACATGAGCTACCAAGCATGACACAAAAGCCACTAGTGGACACACGAGTGTCATAGCAACCAGCCCAATCAGAGTAAAAAAAAAAAAGCATGCAAATCTAGCGGCAGTGATCCCTACTTGGGATAAAACAACCCAAGTAGATAGGTACAAGTCAATTAGTGAAAGATGCGCTTAACCATCTGCCAATGCTTGACACCTAGGCAATGCATAAATCTGCTCATCTGTAAGACAACAAAACTGAATATCTGGTCGAGTAATGCATAAGTAAATCAAGCATCCAATAGCCTGCTGATAGAGAATAGCATCAAATGCATCTCCACCATCATGAAGACTCAATCGTAAACCTGTTTCCATAGGAGTGAGAATAGGTTTATAGTCTTCAAGGCCAAAATGCTGCAATAATGTGTCAATATATTTTGTTTGACACAAAGCCATTCCACCATCAACTTGCATAAATTTAAAGGCCAAATAATGATGCAAATGCCCCAAATCAAACATCTCAAATGAGGCATGCAAATCAGCCTTAAAATCAGCAGTATGCTTGTTATGAGGATCAATGAGCAGCATGTCATCAACATACACAACAATGATTAGAAGCACATCATTAGCACACTTAACATAAAAGGTGCTCTCAATTGGACTGTTCACAAAACCAGTGCAATCAGATAGGCATGTATATTTACATATCAAGCATGTGGTGCTTGCTTTAAACCATATAATGCCTTCTTTAACCTGCAAACCTAATTTTCATGCCCTTTCTGCACAAATCCATGGGGCTAAAAAACATATACTTCTTCATGCAAGTCACCATTCATAAATGTAGTTTTAATGTCCAATTGATGTACATTCCAACCATGATGGGCTGCAAGTGCACAAATGCTATGAATAGTAGTCATTTGGCATGTAGGTGCAAAGGTCTCATCAAAACTAAATGCCCCTTTCCTGTGCATAACCCTTTGCAACATGGCTAGCCTTATATCTGTCAACTATTCCATTAGGATTACACTTTAGCTTGTATACCCACTTAGTGTCGATGGTTTTCTTGCCATGAGGCAAGTCACATAAAGACCATGTACCATTTTTCATGATAGCATCATACTCTGATTTCATAGCAACCATCCAATTTTCAAAATTTTGAGCTTCATCAAACAAAACACGCTAATTCTCATCATAGAGATTAGAGGTAGCCATAGCATAGAAATATGATGCAAAAGACGCACTATGAGAGCCTGAACGAGTATAGTATGACATAGGTGCATCTAAGTTGTTGTCACCCAAAGTCTGCACTAGCCATTTTGGCATAGTTTTTTCCTCCTCAATATCAGCTCTCTCATCAACAAGTACATCATGCAAATGTGCATTAGAAATGGAATGATCTGCATTATCACATGAAGCCTGTAAAGGCTAAGAAGTTGCCTCATTAAGACCAGCACTGGAGTGTCCACCTATAAAAGAGGCAACAAAGTATCATACATGTCTTTGGAGCTAACAGATGTCTCCTTCATACATGAAAGTAAAGGCTGAATAGCATCTTCCACAAAAACAACATCACAGCTAACCAAAATGCATTTAGTATGTGGATGATATAGACAATAACCTTTGCATTCAGAACTATACAAAAAAAAAAAACATTTTAATGCTTTATCATCCAATTTCCTATGATTTTGTTTAGGTACTATTGCATATGCCAAACAACCAAAAACATGCACATGAGCAACAGATGGCTTACGACCATGCCAACCCTCATATGGAGTGATAGATTGCAATGCCTTAGTGGGACATCTATTAAGTACATATGTTGCACACATGATAGCCTCAAGCTAAAAACTATGCGGTAAAGCCTGACTCTTGACCATACACCTCGCCATCTCCATGAGTGACATGTTCTTTTGTTTAGCAACTCCATTCTATTGAGGTGTGTATGACACTATACACTGATGTTTTATCCCACGTTCAACGAGAAATGCATTAAAGTCAGAAACCGTATATTTCCCCCCTCGATCAGAATGGAGGGTGCCCATTTTACATGCTAACAAATTTTCAGCCAAAACTAGAAATTGTTTGAAGCACATAAACACTTCGGACTTTGCTTTCAATGGATATACCCATGCATTCCTAGAAAAATCATCAATGAAAGTCATGAAGTAAAGATAGTTTCCAAAAGAGGATGTATGTATAGGACCACAAACATCACTATGAACAAGCTGCAATTTTTGAGTAGCTTAAATTGAACCATCTTTTGGAAAGGCAAAATGCAGCATTTTGCCCAAAATACAGACTTAACAAACGTGTTTACCAGGTGCCTCAAGTTTGCGCAAAGAGGACATCATTTCATATTTCTATAGGTGTAGCAAACTAGCAAAATTTTGATGACCAAAGCCTACATGCCAAAGCTTTGCATCCGACATAGCCTGAGAATCATGTACTACACATGTTGAATCATTCATAGATTTTTCATAGTGTATGAGCTCATACAACCCATGACATAATATGCAAGAAGCAATTATCACGTCACCATATGATAGATCATGAACTGTAGATCTGTCATCAACAAATTTCACAACCAAGCCAATCTTGGCTAAAGCTGAAACTGATAACAAATTCTTCTTGATCCCTGGCACAAATAAAGCATGTGACAATGTAAAAGAACTACCATAAGCAGTAGTCAAAATGATCTTACCAACTCCCATAACACAATAAGAGGAGTTGTTGGTGCATGTGAAAGTATTCCCTGTAGGGGCGGGCTCAAGTGAAGTGAAGAAACTATGCTGCGAGGGAATGGGTCAAAATTGCAAATAGTAGTAAACACCCATTCTTCATTCTGCACTAGATTAGCAGACTCTATTTTCAATGTAGAGGCCTCTACAACAACCATTCCAACCTCTTTTTTCTTTGCCTCTTTTGCAACCAGTTTTGGATGATTCTTTATGACCTGATCATTTGCTTTATAGTACTTGCAAAACAATTTCTGCTTTTCTGTTTTCTTCTCTTCTCTATCTTCCTTCTTCGATTGTGCAGAATTAGGAGAATCCTGCTTACTAGTAGAAGAGCTCCATTTACCTTTGCCCTTTTGACTAGCCAGGGAAGCTTGATCTGCAACATGCATAATGGACCTGTTCTACCTAGATTGATCTTCCTGCAACATAACAAAGGCTAACTCCTCAATTGTTAAGGCATTTGGATTATCCTTCATCATCAAACAAAGAGTAGAAGCAAAACTCTGCTATGAATCGAGAAGACCATTCAGAGCAGTCCACACAAGTGAACCGTCAAGCAAGACTTCATCAACAGAAACTAATTGTTACTTCAAATCTTTGATCTTTGCTAGAAAAATATCCATAGAATCACCTTCATTCATATGCTCACTCTCCAACTGTTCTCCGAGGTAAGCAACATGAGCCTCATTCCTAGCCTGGTACAATGTGGTAAGTGTATCCAAGCATCCTTAACTATTCTGCAAGAGTGAATGTGAGGAGTAATGGCACATTTGACAGACAAGGCTATCAATGCATGTTCATGAGCATCTCTGCCATCCCAACAAATTTTCTCTATAGTAGGTGTAGCAAAAACCACAGCAGAAATAGGAATCTATAGAATATCACCATCTTTGACACCATCTGCATTAGCTTTAGTACCTATATTTACAGGTGTAATAGGATATTTTTCAACACCTTACACAATATTCCATAGTCCTTTTGCGACCAATACATGACACATCATATAAGCCCACAATGGGTAATTTGTAGCATCTAATGTATCCTCAACAACCAACATATGAAATACATCACTGCTTTCAATCATGGCCACTGAGTAAAATACCCTGATGTAGAAAAATGATCATATCTGAAAAAGTTGAATAGAATCACCTTGATAAGTTCTACTAAACCTGTAATAGACTTCGAGATGCTTATACTAGAAAACCGAAACCTATATATATCTTTGGCACAAAAAGATGAAATAGCCTATACAAGCACTATGATAGAGCATTTGAAGGCCAAAATGAACTCAGATCATGATTTCAGCACATCATAGTGAAGTTGTTTTAATCCCCTAATCACACTGAGTATGCTCACCATATTTTGTGCAATTTTGAGATGGTGACCGAAGGGGTGTCCATGATCCCCTAGATGAAGCGACCTGCTTTGATACCAATTGTTGGAGTTCGAGGTCTATGGAAGCACATGAACAACACAAGGAAGAAGAAAAAGCTTGGAGCGCAACACACAATACTGAATGTATTACCATCAAAATTTACAAAGATAAGTAACCCATTAGGGCAATAGGCGTATATACAAGCCGAGGGGAAAAGACCTCCTAAAGAGGGAAAAAAAGTCCCCTGGCAATCCAAGTGTGTTCACACACATCGCTACCTAAATATATCAACAAGCTAGAACTAAGGCTGGGAAAGCTCCTTCCAAAAAAAAAGTTGATCTACATAATTACTCATCTTTTGCCATGATTTGGGATCCCATACTTCTAATAGAATTGACTAATGTCAACATATGTACATTGCATGTAGAGTTAAGGATCATTGACAAGTTGGTTCATCTTCACTTGGATTATGCATATTCCATCAAGCCTACAACTCTTGGAGATGAATGCATAAAAAATGTGAAGCTCTACTTTCATAAATGGGATTTCATGATGGTCAAGTTCATCTAAGAAAAGATCCAAAGCTTTCACAAAATACATGTGATGTACTACATGATGTGTCAGTGGGAGGTGCAAAAGTAAGAAGATTCTTCAACAATAGTGATGAAAAACAACTAAATGCAATGTGGGATATTTGGAAACAATTATGTTGGGTTACAAAAAATGTAAAAAGCAATCCAAAAATGGCAAAGACAAGAATAGAGGTGTGGCTAAGACTAGATAAAGTTTTGAAGATCGTGATGCAACAAGTAACTTTCAATATATATCCGATTGAATTCAGAAGGGCAATCATAGAGCTTATAGAAACCAACACAAAAGCTTGGAGTGTGAAAGACATAACCTACTACTTGGTGAGTTTCAAAGAGATTTTTTATTCTACCACTATTTTTTTAAATGAACATTTTATCATATTTATCTTTCATGTTCTACACCATATTCTTTTTCTGCATGGTCCATTCTTTGCAAAAAAGGGAACACTTGCCACATGCAACACTCAGGGCATGGAAAAGTCTCATTATCAAGGAAGAAAAAGCTTCTTTATATGCACAAGAAAAGGAGGATTCACAAAAAGTAATCCACTCAAAGTGCTTTTTGATTGGTTCTTTAGAAGAAAAAAGAAAGATCAATATGTATTGTGAAAAATCAATCATGATGTAGAAAAATTGTAAAACATTAAAAACTCAAAAAATGGTATGAGTTCGGGGAAACAACCAATTCAAGCCATAAGGCATATCAAAAGTTCTTTGATCTAGTTGCTTAAATCAATCGGTACTCAAAATCTCCAAAAACCATACATATTTGGCCTATTTATATAACAATAACCTATGAATGATTAGGGATAACTGAGTTGTATATGGCAAAAGTGAACAAATGCAATTCCTAAAATCAATCTAGGACATGACCAATGCAAGCAATTAGGTTCATCAAAAAAATTTGGATGGGCCTAATCACTTGAATTGGTCGTATGTCACAATCATTACAAATAGTGGTAAGTTTGTGTATATCTAAGGCCGACCAATTCAAGCGAATAGGCTCATCAAGGTCTCAGATTGGCATAGTTGCTTGAATCGATTGTGTCTCATAGATGAGTCAGAGTTGCAAGGCAAGTGATTTTTGAAATTCCTTAACCTCATCTTCATCCTGAATCAATTCTTTAGCATCAATTCTTATTTTTCCATTGTCCTTAGCAACCTGCATAAATGAGTATCCTCATCCAAATGAGTAAATCCCCATATCTTTCTCTTGTTGATCAAAATCTTCATCTTGAAATGTTGGCTTCTTTCCAAATACTCTTTCATAGCAGCTAGAAAGAGCTTCAGATGAACCTTTAAATGTATCATTTCATGAGCTCAACTCAAGTCTAAGAAACTCCTCTTTACTTTCTTTCATATTTATAACCTTGCTTGCAATTTCTTCAAAATCAGCTGTTACAGCAAGGCAATAATCTTCTCTTAGGTTGAAGAGCTCTTGTTTGAGATATAGAGGAATAAAGTCCTTCCTATAGATAAAGTAATATGGAAGGTTTTGGAGAAGAGGTGATTTTTTTGAGATCTTTACATCTTCTACTGGGTCTCTAATGTTATCCCATCTCTGAACATTGCCACATCAAAACTATAACCTCTTTTTATCCTACTCTCTTCAACAATTTCTTTAACATCACTTTTTGAATATTTCTCAAGAGAAAGGTCTAGAGATGCTTCTTTCTCTTCATCAAGATTCTTTTCTTCATTCTTGTCACTTGTATGATAAAAAACAACTGTAGACCCCATGTTCAATGGAATTAAACAACAAACATTATTATGTTGTGGGCAAAACTCCATCCTACTAGGCAATGAGGAAGCCTTCCTACACTTTCTAGTTATTTTGGCCTTGTCCAAAGGATCCTTCCCAAAGGTGCTCGGGTGAATATATTTTCTGCCAAAGATGATAACTTCCTATCCATTGACTATGCTAAGGAATTTTGATACATTTAGCAAGCCTAAATGCTTGGCTAAATATTTAGGGACCACAGCTTCTTCTTCTTCATCTCACATGAGGAACAACATGTGAACACATGCTTGTCATTTTTGGCATAGTTATCTTCGAAAAAATGTAAATGTTAAAAGAAGATGGAATCTTATGGATTCAGGAGATTCAATTCATGAATTGTTTGATGAAGGAATCAAATCAATTATGTACCTAAAGTGTATGAACACTTTTAGGTGAGGGAAAATTCAAATTCAAACTCACATGATGAGTATAAATAGAGATGCTTTTAGTCACAAGGTAGAGAGGGTCATTATGAGAGTTATTGAGTTACATCGTTGACCATACATTGAGCTCACTACATGTATGACTAGTCTACTACAATTCCCCTGTATCACATGTTCATTAGCATATAGAATTTGATACATTTCTTCAAATTCACCTCTGCCTACTATTCTCTATTGCATCTTCTTCATTTCAGTGATTTTGCAGAAATAATTTCTCCATATGTACTCAATCATTTACTAAATTTTAACTTTTTATAGTTATATTGAAGTATCTAGTATCTACTTATCAAGTTTCATTAATTTTAGTTCAACCAATTTTGAGATATGAAGTGAGGAAGGTGACTATGTCTACACACCTTCTAGTTGTTGAAATGTTGGGATGGCCCCCCTAACTTGCTAGATTTATTTCTCAGTGTATGGTGACTCTAAATTGATTAAATAACTTGCTTTAGTTAGCTACACACTGTTGGTGCAAAAGAATTCAAGCCTACATACTTGGATAACTAGCATGTATCACATATAGTCACATATGACTATCCCCTTATAAAAGTCCCTTTACCTTTTAATCTTTGTAAAAGTGCCCATGATTATTGCACTACTCTCATGTGGAGTTAGGAGGAATCAAATATTGGATTATTTGGTAGATGATTGATGAGAGAATAAATCATATAGTTTAGGACTCACTTTATGGTGAGAATTAGAATTAGAATTCAAAGTTTGGCTCCAATCTCAACTATAAAAGTGGATCAAAAAGACTCATGAGGTAGAGCCCAACTAGGAGATCATTTAAGAGGGATTCTTAGTGATTAGTGAGCTCATTCCATAGCTCATTCACTACCCTCACATTGTGCAATTAATCATTTCCAATGTCATTGTATTTCTATGTGATCTATTACATATACATTGATTACCTCTCTACTTCACTTTTCTGCTATGACCATCTCTGAACAGTGAACTTCTCAGAGCTTGTTCTCACTGCATGGTTTATCATTTAATGTGATTTAAAGTGCTATAGAATCGTCATACTATCTACTTCATAGCTACAAAGTTTCATTTTATTGCTTTCTTCAATTGTGAGATATCTTCATATCTTTGCTCTCTAGTCTAGACACTGAAGCATCTTGAAAATGTAGGCAAGTCCTCTTACTCCCTAAGCATCATTCTCAGTGTGTGGTCCATCCTTTTTATTGAAATAAATCATGATTGGTAGTTATCTAAGTTAGTTAGATACCACCAAAAGTAATTTGGCTAATTGCTAGTAGGTTGAGAGCAATGTTCATTCTACTGAACATGTGTAGAGACTAAAATAGCAAGTCTATGATCTTGGTTCAACTTTCTACTCATCTGTTTTGATCCATTGATTAGAGGATCATGTTCCAAAGCACATATGTGATTATTTTTTTTATCAATAGGAAGCTCAAGGGTCCTACTACACTCTCAACCACTTGTTCTTGGCTGGTGTGAAGTAGGGTTTTGTAGCACCACTTCATCTCTAGAGACTATCCACCATCTCCTCCAACACTGGTATCAGAGCAACATCAAAGCAAGATGGGAGATGGATTTCCATCATTTTTTGACAAATTGGACAGGTGCAACTATTCAGCATGGTCACTAAGGATGCAAGCCTACCTCCAAGGAAGAAGCTTATATGGATATATCTCAAGAGATGAAGAAATGCTAACATTTAGGAGTAAACATCAACCTACAAGGGAAGAACAAGAAGGGCTAACTACATGGTGTGCAAAGGATGCTCTTGACAGGTCTTATATACTTAACTCAATATCTGATTTCTTATTACCTCACATTAGGAATTGCAAAACCTCCCAAGAGAATTGGGAAGTACTTTCTTCATACTTCTCATCAAATACAAGGGCTAGGAAGAAACATCTATGGATGGAGTTTACAACCTTAAAAAAGTAACCAAAACAAAGTGGAGCTGACTATGTAACCAAGATGAAGGATGTGGCTAACCATCTTGCAAGCATTGGAGAAGAGATAGAAGAGGAACAGATAGTAAGGTAGATCATAAATGGCATCAAAGCTGATGATAAGTGGGAGTCCTTCGCCACAGCAATGGACCTTTATATGGATATGAAAATACCTGATCTCAACACATTGATGGGACAAGTCTTCACACATGAAACAAAGCTCAACAAGAATGGAGACAACTCTAGAGGTAACCAATCTTCTACCCTTTTTACAAATAGAAATAAAAGTAAGGATAAAAGTAAAGGCAAAAAGAATGAGGAAGAGGCTAGTATCTCCCAAGTGAACTTCATAGGTAGAGGAAGAGGTATTAGAGGAAGGGGCATAGGAGGAAAAAAGGAAGGGAGAGATGTTACAACACCGCACCTTGAAATATCTAGGGCCTAACCAATCACACCATAGAAGAATGCTTCAAGAACACAAGGAATCAGAGAGGAAGAGGTTTCCATAGAGGAGGTTATGGACAATCCAAAGGATCTTGAAGAACCTAAAGGGAAGCATGAAGTGAAGACAGGTGATGACATTAGACACTCTATTAAGAAAATTGGAAATGTCAAGGCTTTTGATGGTAACATGAACCTTTTGAGTAAGGTCTTATATGTGCCAACCATAACAAAAAACCTAATTAGCATTGGGCAAATTATTGAGAAAGGCTTACAGGTCAGATTCACAAGGCATGGAGCATATGTGGAAGATCCTCAAAAAGGCTTCAAGAGGATTGCAAAATGTGAGAAATCTAGAAGACTCTTTTGAAGTTCAAGATACCAGAAACATTGCACTCTTCAATTACGAAGATCAAACCTTATCTAAACTACAAATATGGCATAAAAGGCTAGGCCACATACGTGAAAGAACTCTAAAGTAAATATGTAGGGATCAGAGTGTGCTTGGCCTTCCAAATGTGTCCAAGCAACACATGATTTACAAATGTGGAGCATGCCAATTAGGCAAATCTCACACACAACCATTCAACAAGAAAGGATATATGTATGAAGACTACTTGGAGCTTGTGCAAACTGATCTGTGGGGTCCTAGCAGAGAGCCAATAATCTCAGGATTAAGTTACTATATTTCATTCATAGATGATTATAGTAGTTGGACAATTCTTTACTTTATGAAGCATAAAGATGAAGGCTTTACTTGTTTCATAAAGGTTTTGGCATTGGATGAGAACCAAACAGTAGCAGCTTGAAGAGGATCAAATCTGATGGAGGTGGTGAGTATTTCTCATATGAATTTGACTCATTCTTACATGACAAAGGTATAAAGAGAGTTCACAACAAGATACACTCCAAAACTAAATGGAGTGGCAGAGAGAAGAAATCGACTAATAGTAGAGGCTACAAGATCAATGTTGAATGAAAAGAATCTACCAAATTACCTATGGGTACAGGTTGTTTCCACAAACACATACTTAATTAATAGGCTCCCATCCAAATCCTTGGAAGGAATGACACCCTATGAGGCATGGAATGATAGGAGAACCTCATTGGACCATTGTAAAATCTTTGGGTGCATTGCTTATGCACATATACCCTCACATATTAGAGGGAAGCTTGATCCAAAAGCTGAAAAGTGTATATTCATTGGATATGACCAAAACCAAGATATAGGTTGTATAATCCCACTAATAAAGGATTTACAATTAGTAGGGATGTGGTGTTTGATGAGAATAATTCATGGTTTGAAGATGATTGCTAGAAGATCAAGTTATCCCATCACTTGGAAAGCGATTTTCCAACTCTCACTCAAGAAGATCAACAAATACTAGAAGATGTCGGTTTAGAGGATGAAGAGTAGATTGACGTCAAGGCTTGGAAGTCAAAATGCAAGACCAAGTTCAGGCAATTGGAAGAAATTCCAGAGTCCTCCAATCAAGCACTCAAAAGATCTAAAAGGGAGAGTAAAAAACCCATAAGGTATGGCTATGATACGTCACTAGTCACCAAGCATTCTGTGTACATGACTAAAGACTCTATGACTGAATAACCTTCTTCAATTGAAGAAGCCAATGAGAAGGAAGAATGGAGAGAATCCATGCAAGAAGAAATTGAAGCACTTGAGGAAAACAACACTTGGAATTTGCTTCCCAAGAAGACAAGTATGAAGGTAATAGGATCCAAGTGGATATATAAAATCAAGAAGAATTCAAATGGTTCTATAGACATGTACAAAGCGAGGCTAGTGGCAAAGGGTTTTGCTCAAACACATGAAGTGGATTATGAGGAGACTTTTTTACATGTGGTTAAGATGCAAACCATCACGGTTTTGGTAAGTATTGTTGCTTCGAAGAATTGGAACCTATATCAATTAGATGTTAAGAATGCATTCCTTAATTGATGGATCTCAGAAGAAGTTTACATGGCACAACCACCAAGGTATGAAGATAAGGACAAACTAAGTTATGTTTGCAAGCTAAGGAAAGCTCTATATGGTCTAAAGCAAGCTCCTAGAGCTTGGAACCATAGGCTTGTCACATATTTGCAGGATCAAAGATTTTTCTCTAGCAAAGCATATTCTTCTTTATTAATAAAGAAACTTTGAAGTTATTTACTTATGTGTGTATGTGGATGACATTATCGTTTTAGGAATGATGCCAGTGGCATCAATAAAATCAAGTCTCAGATGATGGAAGAGTTTAAGATCAGTGACCTTGGTTTGTTAACATACTTTCTTGCATTAGAACTTCTGTATACAGATTTTGGAATCTTTATTAATCAAAGAAAATACATTCATGATATGCTATTGAAATTCAAGATGGAGAACACCAAAATTGCAGGTACACCCATGGAACTTAACCACAAACTTAGTTCTTATGAGGGAGAACTCCTTGAAGATATTACATGTTACCAAAAGCTTGTTGTGAGTCTCAACTGTACAACCCTAACAAGAGTGGACATATGTTATGGAGTAAGTATATTAAGCCAGTTTATGCATAATCCAAGGAAACCCCATATGGAAGCTGCCAAGAGGATCCTAAAATATCTAAAGGGTACCATAAATGAAAGTTTCTTTTATCCATTTACTTCTGATTTGGATATCAACATGTATTATGATGCAGATTGGGCTGGCTCCAATGATGATAGGAGGAGCACTTCTGGCTACTTATCTTTTGCAGGTTCAAAGCTAATGTCATGGTCATCAAAGAAGCAACCAGTTGTGGCATTGTCATCCACAGAGGTAGAATATAGAGGCTTAGCAAATGCAACACAACATGCTATGTGGCTCAAATTACTCTACAAAGGTTTGGGGTTACATTATTATACTCCAATGATTTTCGGAGACAACACTAGTTCACTTCATTTGGCTGCTAATCTTGTATATCATGCAAGGACTAAGCACACGAAAGTGCACTATCATTATCTAAGAGAGAAAGTACTTAGCAAGGACATCCAATTGTCCTATGTATCAACTCATTGGCAATGTGCAGATATGGTCATAAAATCGTTGGATGGAACTAAGATGAATAGGTTCAAGATGATGATTGGATTGCAAGAAATCAAGGAAGATTGAAGATCAACATATTAGGCTTGAGGAGGAGCTGTTGGTGAAAAAGAATCCAAGCCTACATAGTTGGATAACTAGCATGTATCACATATGGTCACTTATGATTATCCTCTTGTAAAAGTCACTTTACCTTTTAATCTTTGTATAAGTGCCCATGATTATTGCACTACTCTCATGTGGAGTTAGGAGGAATCAAATCTGGGATTATTTGGTAGATGATTGATGAGAGAATAAATCCTATAGTTTATAACTCACTTTATAGTGAGAATTCGAATTTGAATTCAACGCTTGGCTTGAATCTCAACTATAAAAGTGGATCAAAAAGACTCATGTGGTAGAGCCCAACTAGGAGATCATTTGAGAGGGATTCTTAGTGATTAGTGAGCTCATTCCATAGCTCATTAACTACCCTCTTATTGTGCAATTGAACATTTCCAATGTCATTGTATTTCTATGTGATCTAATACATATACATTGATTACCTCTCTACTTCACTTCTCTACTATGACCATCTCTGAACAGTGAACTTCTCAGAGCTTGTTCTCAGTGCATGGTTTATCATTTAATGTGATTTAAAGTGCTATATAATTTTCATACTATCTACTTCATAGCTACAAAGTTTCATTTTATTGTTTTCTTCAATTGTGAGATATCTTCATATCTTTGCTCTCTAGTCTAGACATTGAAGCATCTTGAAAATGTCAGGCAAGTCCTCTAAATCCCTAAGCATCATTCTCAGTGTGTGGTTCATCTTTTTATTGAAATAAATCATGATTGGTAGTTATCTAAGTTAGTTAGATACCACAAAAAGTGATTTGGCTAATTGTTAGTAGGTTGAGAGCAATGTTCATTCTACTGAACATGTGTAGAGACTAAAATAGCAAGTCTATGATCTTGGTTCAACTTTCTACTCATCTGTTTTGATCCATTGATTAAAGGATCATGTTCCAAAGCACATATGTGATTATTTTTTTTATCAATAGGAAGCTCAAGGGTCCTACTACACTCTCAACCACTATTTCTTGGCTGGTGTGAAGTAGGGTTTTGCAGCACCAGTTCATCTCTAGAGACTATCCACCATCTCCTCCAACACTAGTATCAGAGCAACATGAAAGCAAGATAGGAGATGGATTTCCATCATTTTTTGACAAATTGGACAGGTGCAACTATTCAGCATGGTCACTAAGGATGCAAGCCTACCTCCAAGGAAGAAGCTTATATGGATATATCTTAGGAGATGAAGAAATGCCAACATTCAGGAGTAAACATCAACCTACAAGGGAAGAACATGAAAGGCTAACTACATGGAGCGCAAAGGATGCTCTTGACAGGTCTTATATACTTAACTCAATATCTGATTTCTTATTACCTCACATTAGGAATTGCAAAACATCCCAAGAGAATTTGGAAGTAATTTCTTCATACTTCTCATCAAATACAAGGGCTAGGAAGAACCATCTATGGATGCAGTTTACAACCTTAAAGAAGTAACCAAAACAAAGTGTAGCTGACTATGTAACCAAGATGAAGGATGTGGCTAACCATCTTGCAAGCATTGGAGAAGAGATAGAAGAGGAACAAATAGTAAGGTAGATCATAAATGGCATCAAAGCTGATGATAAGTGGGAGTCCTTCACCACAGCAATGGACCTTTATATGGATATGAAAATACCTGATCTCAACACATTGATGGGACAACTCTTCACACATGAGACAAAGCTCAATAAGAATGGAGACAACTCTAGAGGTAACAAATCTTCTACCCTTTTTACAGATAGAAATAAAAGTAAGGATAAAAGTAAAGACAAAAATAATGAGGAAGAGGCTAGCATCTCCCAAGTGAACTTCACGGGTAGAGGAAGAGGTATTAGAGGAAGGGGCATAGGAGGAAAAAGGGAAGGGAGAGATGTTACAACACCGCACCTTGCAATATCTATGGCCTAACCAATCACACCATAGAAGAATGCTTCAAGAACACAAGGAATCAGAGAGGAAAATGTTTCCATAGAGGAGGTTATGGACAATCCAGAGGCAGGTTCAACAATGGAGGAAGCAATTATCATCACAATTACAATCAAGGCTACAAGAACAACAACTACGAAGGAGGCTTTAGAGGTAGAAGAGATTATAACAACTACCACAGAAGACCAAAAGGATTCATTACTGATCATGAACATGACATCCAAGCAAGGTAAAGATGATGAGCATCTTTTCTATATTGATTCTGGTTGTTCCAATCATGTGGCTGGAAATGTCGTAGTGCTATCTGATCTTGAAGAACCTAAAGGGAAGCATGAAGTGAAGACATGTGATGACACTAGACACTCTGTTAAGAAAATTTGAAATGTCAAGGCTTTTGATGGTAACATGAACCTTTTGAGTAAGGTCTTATATGTGCCAACCATAACAAAAAACCTAATTAGTGTTGGGCAAATTGTTGAGAAAGGCTTACAGGTCAGATTCACAAGGCATGAAGCATATGTGGAAGATCCTCAAAAAGGCTACAGGAGGATTCCAAAATGTGAGAAATCTAGAAGACTCTTTACATTTGAAGTTGAAGATACCAAAAACATTGCACTCTTCAATTACGAAGATCAAACCTTATCTAAACTAGAGATATGGCATAAAAGGCTAGGCCACATATGTGAAAGAACTCTAAAGTAAATATGCAAGGATCAGAGTGTGCTTGGCCTTCCAAATGTGTCCAAGCAACACATGATTTACAAATGTGGAGCATGCCAATTTGGCAAATCTCACAGACAACCATTCAACAAGAAAGGATATATGTATGAAGACTACTTGGAGCTTGTGCACATTGATGTGTGGGGTCCTTCCAGAGAGCCGACAATCTCAGGATTAAGGTACTATGTTTAATTCATAGATGGTTATAGTAGATGGACAATTCTTTACTTTATGAAGCATAAAGATGAAGAGTTTACTTGTTTCAAAATGTGTTTGGCATTGGTTGAGAACCAAACAGTAGAATCTTGAAGAGGATCAGATATGATGGAGGTGGTGAGTATTTCTCATATGAATTTGACTCATTCTTACATGGCAGAGGTATAAAGAGAGAGTTCACAACAAGATACATTCCTGAACTAAATGGAGCGGCAGAGAGAAGGAATAGACTAATAGTAGAGGCTACAAGATCAATGTTGAATGAAAAGAAACTACCAAATTACCTATGGATAGAGGCTGTTTCCATAGCCACATATTTAATTAATAGGCTCCCATCCAAATCCTTGGAAGGAATGACACCTTATGAGGCATGGAATGATAGGAGACCCTCATTGGACCATTGTAAAATCTTTGGGTGCATTCCTTATGCACATATACCCTCACATATTAGAGGGAAGCTTGATCCAAAAGTTGAAAAGTGTATATTCATTGGCTATGACCAAAACTAGAAGGAATATAGGTTGTACAATTCCACTAACAAAGGATTTACAGTTAGTAGGGATGTGGTGTTTGATGAGAATAATTCATGGTCTGAAGATGATTGCTAGAAGATCAAGTTATCCCATGACTTGAAAAGCGATTTTCCAACTCTCACTCAAGGAGATCAACAGATACTAGAAGATGTCGATTTAGAGGATGAACAGCAGATTGGTGTCAAGGCTTGAAAGTCAAAATGCAAGACCAAGTTCAGGCAATTGGAAGACATTCCAGAGTCCTCCAATCAAGCACTCAGAAGATCTAAAAGGGAGAGTAAAAAACCATAAGGTATGGCTATGATACATCACTAGTCACCAAGCATTTTGTGTACATGACTAAAGACTCTATGACAGAATAACCTTCTTCAATTGAAGAAGCCAATGAGAAGGAAGAATGGAGAGAATCCATGCAGGAAGAAATTGAAGAACTTGAGGAAAACAACACTTGGAATTTGGTTCCCAAGAAGACAAGTATGAAAGTAATAGGATCCAAGTGGATACATAAAATCAAGAAGAATTCAAATGGTTCTATAAACATGTACAAAGCGAGGCTAGTGGCAAACGGGTTTGCTCAAACACATGGAGTGGATTATGAGGTGACTTTTTAACATGTGGTTAAGATGTGAACCATCAGGGTTTTGGTAAGTATTTTTGCTTCGAAGAATTGGAACCTATATCAATTAGATGGATCTCAGAAGAAGTTTACATGGCTCAACCACCATGGTATGAAGATAAGGACAAACTAGGTTATGTATGCAAGCTAAGGAAAGCACTATATGGTCTAAAGCAAGCTCCTAGAGCTTGGAACCATAGGCTTGTCACATATTTGCAGGATCAAGGATTTGTTCTAGCAAAGCATATTCTTCTTTATTCATAAAGATGTCCAACTCTAAAGTTATTTACTTATGTGTGTATGTGGATGACATTATCATTTTAGGGAATGATTCGAGTGGCATCAATAAAATCAAGTCTCAGATGATGGAAGATTTTAAGATCAGTGACCTTGGTTTGTTAACATACTTTCTTGCATTAGAACTTGTGTATACAGATTTTGGAATCTTTATTACTCAAAGAAAATACATTCATGATATGCTATTGAAATTTAAGATGGAGAACACCAAAACTGCAGGTACACCTATGGAACTTAACCACAAACTTAGTTCTTATGAGGGAGAACTCCTTGAAGATATTACATGTTACCAAAAGCTTGTTCGGAGTCTCAACTATGCAACCCTAACAAGAGTGGACATATGTTATGGAGTAAGTACATTAAGCGAGTTTATGCATAATCCAAGGAAACCCCATATGGAAGCTGCCAAGAGGATCCTAAAATATCTAAAGGTACCATAAATGAAGGGTTCTTTTATCCATTTACTTTTGATTTGCATATCAACATGTATTCTGATGCAGATTGGGTTGGCTCCAATGATGATAGGAGGAGCACTTCTAGCTACTTATCTTTTGCAAGTTCAAAGCTAATGTCGTGGTCATCAAAGAAGCAACCAGTTGTGGCATTGTCATCTAGAGAGGCAAAATATAGAGGCTTAGCAAATGCAACACGATAGGCTATGTGGCTCAAATTACTCTACAAAGGTTTGGGGTTACATTCTTATACTCTAGTGATTTTCAAAGACAACACTAGTTCACTTCATTTGGCTGCTAATCTTGTATATCATGCAAGGACTAAGCACACCAAAGTGCACTATCATTATCTAAGAGAGAAATTACTTAGCAAGGACATCCAATTGTCCTATGTATCAACTCATTTGCAATGTGCAGACATGGTCACAAAATCGTTGGATGGAACTAAGATGAATAGGTTCAAGATGATGATTGGATTGTAAGAAATCAAGGAAGATTGAAGATCAAGCATATTAGGCTTGAGGAGGAGCTATTGGTGCAAAAGAATCCAATCCTACATAGTTGGATAACTAGCATGTATCACATATGGTCACATATGATTATCCCATTGTAAAAGTCACTTTACCTTTTAATCTTTGTAAAAGTGCCCATGATTATTGCACTACTCTCATGTGGAGTCAGGAGGAATCAAATCTCGGATTATTTGGTAGATGATTGATGAGAGAATAAATCCTATAGTTTATAACTCACTTTATGGTGAGAATTTGAATTTGAATTCAATGCTTGGCTCCAATCTCAACTATAAAAGTGGATCAAAAAGACTCGCATGGTAAAGCCTGACTAGGAGATCATTTGAGAGGGATTCTTAGTGATTATTGAGCTCATTCCATAGCTCATTCACTACCCTCACATTGTGCAATTGAACATTGCCAATGTCATTGTATTTCTATGTGATCTAATACATATACATTGATTACTTCTCTACTTCACTTCTTTGCTATGACCATCTCTGAACAGTGAACTTCTCAGAGTTTGTTCTCAGTGCATGGTTGATCATTTAATGTGATTTAAAAGTGCTATAGAATCACCATATTTTCTACGTCATAGCTACAAAGTTTCTATTGATATATTTAGGTAGTGATGTGTGTGAACACACTAGGACCACCGGGGCACTTTTTCCCCCTTTAGGAGGCTTTTTTCCCTTGGCTTGTATATATGCCTATATCCCTAACGAGTTACTTATCTTTGTGGATTCTCATGGTAATACATTCAGTATTGTGCATTGTGCTCCAAGCTTCTTCTTCTTCCTTGTGTTGTTCATGTGCTTCCGCAGATGTTCAACTCCAACAATTGGTATTAAACTAGGTCTCTGCTTCATCTAGGGCATCATCGACACCCCTCTGAATGCACTATCATAGCACTTGTGTAGGCTATTTCTTCTTTTTGTACCAAGGATATATACAGGTTTTGGTTCGCTAGTATAAGCATCTCGAAGTCTATTACAGATTTAGCAGAACTTGTCAAGGTGGTTTTGTTCAACTTTTCCAGATACAATCATTTTTTTGCATCAAGGTATTTTATTCTATGGCCATGGATGAAAACTGTGATGTATTCCGTATGTTGGCTATTGAGGATAAGTTGGATGGTACCAATTACCCATTGCGGGCTTATATGATGCGACATATATTGATTTCTAAAAGACTATGGAACATTGTGCAGGGTGTTGAAAAATGTCCTATTACACTTGAAAATACAGGTATTGAAGCTAATGTAGATGGTGTTGAAGATGTTGATATTCTTCAGATTCTTGTTCGTGCTACGGTTCCTGTTGCACCTACTATAGAGTGAATTTATTGGGATGGTAGAGATGCTCATGCACATGCGTTGATAGCGTTTTCTGTCAAACGTGCCATTATTCCTCACATTTTCTCTTGCAGAATAGCTAAGGATGCTTGGGATACACTTACCACATTGTATCAGGTTAGGAATGAGGCTCGTGTTTCTTACCTCCGAAAACTATTGGAGAGTGAGCACATGAATGAAGGTGATTCTATGGACAATTTTCTTACAAAGATCAAGGTTTTGAAGGAAAAATTGATTTTTGCTGATGAAGTCCTTCTTGATAGGTCACTTGTGTAGACTGTCCTGAATGGTCTTCCCAACTCATATTAGAGTTTTGCTTCTACTCTTCATTTGATGATGAAAAGCAACCCAAATGCCTTAACATTTGAAGAGTTATTCTCTCTTCAGTAGTAGGAAGATCAGCCCAAGTAGAATAAGTCTATTATGCATGTTGTAGATCAAACTTTCTTGGCTAATCAGAAGGGCAAAGGAAAATGGAGCTCCTCTACTAGTAAGTAGAAATCTGTTAATTTTGCACAATCAAAGAAGGAAGACAAAGATGAGAAGAAATCATAAAAATAGAAATTGTTTTGAAAATAATATAAAGCAAATGATCGTGTCATTAAGAACTGTCCAAAACTGGCTGCTAAAGAGGCAAAGAAGAAAGTTGTCAGAATGGTTGTTGCAGAGGCCTCTACACTCAAAACAGAGTCTGCCAATGTTGTGTAGGATGAAGAATGGGCATTTACTACTGTTTGCAGTTTTGACCCATCTTCTCATGAGCAGTTCATGTCTATAGTAGACTTAGATGTTTGGTACTTTGATAGTGGCATGACCAAACATATTACCTCGCAGCACAGTTTCTTCTCTTCACTCAAGCCTGCCCCTACAGGGAATATTGTTACATGCACCAACAACTCCTCTGATCATGTTATGGGAGTTGATAAGATCATTCTCACTACTACTGATGGTAGTTCTTTTACATTGTTGAATGCTTTATTTATGCCTCACATGCTTTATTTGTGCCATGGATCAAGAAGAAGTTGTTATCAGTTTCGGTCTTAGCCAAGATTGGTTTGGTTGTGAACTCTGTTGATGATAGATGTAGAGTTCATGATCTGTCAAATGGTGACATGATTATTGCTTATGGCATTTTATCTCGTGGGTTGTATAAGCTCATAGATTATGAAAAATCTCTGAATGATTCAACATGTGTAGACGTACATTATTCTCACGCTATGTCAAATGCAAAGTTTTGGCATGCAAGCTTTCGTCATTGAATTTTGCTAGTTTGCTATGCCTGGAGAAATCTGAAATGGTGTCCTCTTTGCCAAAAATTGATGCACCTGGTAAACATGTATGTGAAGGTTGTATTTAAGCCAAATGCAACATTCCTCCTTTCAAAAAGATGGTTCAATTCGAGCTTCTCAAAAATTACAGCTTGTTCATAGTGATGTATGTGGTCCTATGCAGACACCCTCTTTTGGGAACTATCTTTACTTCGTGACTTTCATTGATGATTTCTCTAGACATGCATGGGTATATCCATTAAAAGAAAAGTCCCAAGTGTTCATGTGCTTCAAATAGTTTTTGGTTTTGGCTGAAAATCTGTCAGCATGTAAAATGTAAAATGGGCACCCTCCGTTCTAATCGAGGGGATGAATATATATCTTCTGACTTTAATGTATTTCTAGCTGAAGATGGGATAAAACAGTAGTATATAGTCCCATATACACGTCAATAAAATGGAGTTGCTGAATGGAAGAATAGGTCACTCATGGAGATGGCGAGGTGTATGGTCAAGAGTCAGGCTTCAACACATAGTTTCTGGCTTGAGCTTGTCATGTGTGTAGCATATGTACTTAACAAGTGTCCCACTAAAGCACTGTAGTCTATCACTCCATATGAGGCTTGGCATGGTTGCAAGCCATCTGTTGCTCATCTGCATGTTTTTGGATGTCTAGCATATGCAATAAGGCATGAACAACATCGCAAGAAATTGAATGATGAAGTAGTAAAATGTATTTTTGTTAGGTATAGTTGTGAAAGCAAAGGCTATAGTCTATACCATCCATAGACTAAATGTATTTTGGTTAGCCGTGATGTTGTTTTTGTGGAAGATGCTATTCAACCTTTACTTTCATGTACTAAGGAGACATTTGTTAGCTCCAAAGAAATGTATGATACTTTGCTGCCTCTTTTTACAAGTGGACAATCTAGTGTTGGTCCTAATGAGGCAACTTCTCAGCCTTTGCAGGTTTCATGTGATGATGTAGATCATTCTTTCTGATGAAGATTTACATGATGCACTTGTTAATGAGAGAGCTGATATTGAGCAGGCAAAAAATATGCCAAAATGGCTGGTGCAGACTTTGCGTGAGAGTAAAATAGATGCACCTCTATCATATCGTACTCGTTCAGGCTCTCATAGTGCCTCTTTTGCATCAGATTGCTATGCTATGGCTTCGTCTAGTCTTTGTGATGAGACTGAGCCCATTTTGTTTGATGAAGCACAAAATTCTGAACATTGGCTGTCTGCAATGCAATCTGAATATGATGCTGTCATGAAAAATTGTACCTGCTCTTTAGGCAAGAAGGCCATTGGCACTAAGTGGGTATACAAGCTGAAAGATAAACATGATGGAAGAGTTGAGAGGTATAAGGTGAGGCTTGTTGCAAAGGGTTATGCTCAGGAAAGAGGAATTGATTTTGATGAGACCTTTTCTCCTACTTGCTGAACGATTACTATTTATAGCATATGTGCACTTGCAACTCATCATGGTTGGAATGTACATCAGTTGGACATTAAAACAACATTTTTGAATGGTGACTTGCATGCAAAAGTGTATATTTTTCAGCCCCGTGGCTTTGCGTGGAAAGGGCATGAAAACCAAGTGTGCAGGTTAAAAAAGGCATTATATGGTTTAATGCAATGTGCTTGGTATGAAAACATACATGCCTATCTGATTGCACATGGTTTTGAGAATAGTCCATCTGAAAGCATCTTATATATTAAGCATGCTAGTGATGTACTTCTTATCATTGTTGTGTATGTTGATGACATGCTACTCACTGGTCCTCATGAGAAGCATATTGTTGATGTTAAGACTGATTTGCATGCCTCATTTGAGATGTTTGATTTGGGGCATTTGCATCATTATTTGGGCATTCAGTTTATGCATGTTGATGGTGCAATGGCTTTGTGTAAGAAAAAAATTTGAAACATTATTGTAGTGTTTTGACCTTGAAGACTTTAAAACTATTAGCACTCCTATGGGGATAGGTTTACGATTGAGTCTTCATGATGCTGGATATGCATTTGATGTTGTTCTTTATCAATCTTCAGCCAACACCATCTTGGGTGTTGGTCAGTCTTCTTCCACCACCATCTTCACTGAGAGTCAGAGCGCATTGGCAATTGCGAGGAACCCTGTGTTCCATGCTTGCACTAAGCACATTGAGGTGCATTATCATTATGTCAGGGAGAGGTTCTCTGCTAGAGAGATTAGATTGGCATATGTGCCCATCCATGAGACAATTATAGACCTTCTCATGAAGGCTCTACCTAGGGAGAAGTTTGAAGCTTTCCGCAAAGCTTTGGGCTTACTTGCTTTTGTGGATTGATTCCACATAACTTGGAACTTCCTTATACATGAGTGCCAGGTCCTTGTTCACTGCATCACTCCTAGGGGGGATTTGTTGATATATTTAGGTAGTGTTGCGTGTGAACACACTAGGACCACTAGGGCACCTTTTCCCCTTTTTAGGAGGTTTTCTTCCCTTGGCTTGTATATACTCCTATAGCCCTAATGGGTTTCTTATCTTTGTACATTCTAGTGGTAATAGATTCAGTATTATGTGTTGTGTTCCAAGCTTCTTCTTCTTCCTTGTGCTATTTGTGGGCTTTCGTAGACGTCTAACTCCAACATTTTCATTGTTATTGCTTTCTTCAGTTGTGAGATATCTTCATATCTTTGCTCTCTAGTCTGCACACTAAAGCATCCCAAAAAATAAGGAGGATACAGAGGAAGAGAGACTACAACAACTATGCAGATGATCAAACTCAAGAGGATTCATTACTTTTGATGAACATGAACATTGTTGATATATTTAGGTAGTGATGTGTGTGAACACTCTAGGACTGTCGGGGCACTTTTTTCCCTCTTTAGGAGGTTTTTTTCCCCCGGCTTGTATATACGCCTATTGCCCTAATGGGCTACTTATCTTTGTACATTCTCTAGTAATACATTTAGTATTGTGTGTTTGTGCTCCAAGCTTCTTCTACTTCCTTGTGCTGTTCGCGTGCTTCCGCAGACGTCTATCTCCAACAATTGGTATCAGAGCAGGTCGTCGCTTCTTCTAGGGCGCCGTCGACACTCCTCCGTTTGCAGTCTCAGATTCGCATGAAATTTGGTGAGCATACTCAGGGTGTTTCCGAGATCAAAACCGCTTTGCTTTGTGATGCCAAAATCACGATCTGAGCTCGTTTCGGCCTCCGAACACACTATCGCAGCGCTTGTGCAGGCTATTTCATCCTTTTGTGCCACAGGTATATACCAGTTTCTGTTCGCCAATTTAAGCGTCTCGAAGTTTGCTACAGGTCTAGCAGAACTCGTCTGGGCAGTTCCGTTCAACTTTTTGAGATACAGTCAATTTTCTGCATCAAGATATTTTAGTCACCGGCCATGGCTGAAAGCAGTGATGTATTCCGTATGTTGGCTGTTGAGGATAAGTTGGATGGTACCAACTACCCATTATGGGCTTATATGATGTGACATGTACTGGTTGCAAAAGGACTGTGGAACATTGTGCAGGGTGTTGAAAGACGTCCTGTTACACCTGCGACTACAGGTACTACAAATACAGGTGCTGGAGGTACTGGAGCTGATGAAGATGGTGTCGAAGATGATATTCCGCAGATTCCTGTTCGTGTTGCTGTTTCTGTTGCACCTACTGCAGAGCAGATTCGTTGGGATGGCAGAGATGCCCAGGCACATGCATTGATAGCTTTGTCTGTCAAACGTGCCATTATTCCTCACATTCGCTCTTGTAGAACAGCAAAGGATGCTTGGGATACACTTACCACTTTGTACCAGGCTAGGAATGAGGCTCGTGTTGCTTACCTCCGAAAACAGTTGGAGAGTGAGCACATGAATGAAGGTGATTCTATGGACAGTTTTCTTACAAAGATCAAAGACATGAAGGAACAATTGATTTCTGCTGATGAGGTTATACCAGATAGCTCACTTGTGCAGACCGTTCTGAATGGTCTTCCTGATTCATATCAGAGTTTTGCCTCTACTCTTCGGTTGATGATGAAAGGCAATCCGAATGCCTTGTCATTTGAAGAATTAGTCTCTGTTCTGTTGCAGGAAGATCAGTCCAGGCAGAACAGGTCCATTATACGTGTTGCAGATCAAGCTTTCCTGGCTAGTCAAAAGGGCAAAGGAAAATGGAGCTCTTCTACTAGTAAGCAAAAATCTGCAAATGCTGCACAATCGAAGAACCAGGATAAAGATGAAAAGAAATCAGAAAAGCAGAAATTGTTTTGCAAGTACTGTAAAGGAAATGATCATATTATAAAGAACTGTCCAAAACTGGCTGCTAAAGAGGCAAAGAAGAAAGAGGCTGGAATGGTTGTTGTAGAGGCCTCTACACCAAAAACAGAGTCTGCAAATCTTGTGCAGGAAGAAGAATGGGCGTTTACTACTGTCTACAGTTTTGACCCATCTTCTCATGATCAGTGCATGTCTGCAGTAGACTCAGATGTTTGCCAGTACTTTGACAGTGGGGCGACCAAACATATTACCTCACAGCGCAGTTTCTTCTCTTCACTCGAGCCTGCCCCTACAGGGAATACTGTCACATGCGCCAATAACTCCTCTTATCCTGTTATGGGAGTTGGTAAGATCATTCTCACTACTGCTGATGGTAGTTCTTTCACTTTGTCAGATGCTTTATTTGTGCCAGGGATCAAAAAGAATCTGTTATCAGTTTCTGCATTAGCCAAGATTGGCTTGGTTGTGAAATTTGTTGATGACAGGTGTACAGTCCATGATCTCTCAAATGGCGATGTGATTATTGCTTCTGGCATCTTATGTCGTGGGCTGTATAAGCTCATAGACTATGAAAGATCTGTGAATGATTCGGCATGTGCAGTTCATGATTCTCAGGCTATGTCATATGCAAAGCTTTGGCATGCACGCTTTGGTCATCTGAATTTTGCTAGTTTGTTACGCCTGCAGAAATCTGAAATGGTGTCCTCTTTCCCCAAACTTGAGGCACCTGGAAAACATGTTTGTGAAGGCTGTATTTTGGGCAAAATGCAGCGTTCTTCCTTTCCAAAAGATGGTTCAGTTCAGGCTACGCAGAAATTGCAGCTTGTACATAGTGATGTCTGTGGTCCTATGCAGACACCCTCTTTTGGAAATTACCTTTACTTCGTGACTTTCATTGATGATTTTTCCAGGCATGTATGGGTATATCCACTCAAAGCAAAGTCTGAAGTGTTCATGTGCTTCAAACAGTTTTTGGTTTTAGCTGAAAATCTGTCAGCATGTAAAATGGGCACCCTCCGTTCTGATCGAGGGGGGGAATATATGTCTTCAGATTTTAATGCATTTCTGGCTGAACGTGGGATAAAACACCAGTGTACAGTACCGTATACACCTCAACAGAATGGAGTTGCTGAACGAAAGAACAGGTCACTCATGGAGATGGCGAGGTGCATGGTCAAAAGTCAGGCTTTACCACATAGTTTCTGGCTTGAGGCTGTCATGTGTGCAGCATATGTACTGAACAGGTGTCCCACTAAAGCATTGCAGTCTATCACTCCATATGAGGCTTGGCATGACCGGAAGCCATCTGTTGCTCATCTGCGTGTTTTTGGTTGTTTGGCATATGCATTAGTGCCTGAACAACATCGCAGAAAATTGGATGATAAGGCAGTAAAATGTATTTTTGTTGGGTACAGTTCTGAAAGTAAAGGCTATCGTCTGTATCATCCACAGACTAAACGCATTCTGGTTAGCCGTGATGTTGTCTTTGTGGAAGATGCTATTCAGCCATTGCTTTCATGTACTAAGGAGACATCTGTTAGCTCCAAAGACATGTATGATACTTTGATGCCTCTTTTTACAGGTGGACAGGCTAGTGTTGGTCCTAATGAGGCAACTTCTCAGCCTTTGCAAGTTTCATATGATGATGCAGATCATTCCATTTCTGATGCAGATTTACATGATGCACTTGCTGATGAGAGAGCTGATATTGAGCAGGCAAAAACTATGCCAAAATGGCTGGTGCAGACTTTGCGTGACAGCAAATTAGATGCACCTTTGTCATATCGTACTCGTTCAGGCTCTCATAGTGCCTCCTTTGCATCAGATTGCTATGCTATGGCTGCATCTAGTCTCTGTGATGAGAATGAGCCTGTTTCTTTTGATGAAGCACAAAATTCAGAAAATTGGATGGCTGCTATGCAATCTGAATATGATGCTATAATGAAGAATGGTACATGGTCCTTATATGACTTGCCTCCTAGCAAGAAGGCCATTGGCACTAAGTGGGTATACAAGCTGAAGCGTAAACCTGATGGTACCGTTGACAGGTATAAGGCTAGGCTTGTTGCAAAGGGTTATGCACAGGAAAGAGGCATTGATTTTGATGAGACCTTTGCACCTACATGCCGTATGACTACTGTTCGTAGCATTTGTGCACTTGCAGCCCATCATGGTTGGAATGTACATCAGTTGGACATTAAAACAGCATTTCTGAATGGTGACTTGCATGAAGAAGTGTATGTTTTTCAGCCCCGTGGCTTTGTGCAGAAAGGGCATGAAAACCAGGTGTGTAGATTAAAGAAGGCGTTATATGGTTGAAAGCAAGCACCACGTGCTTGGTATGAGAAGATACATGCCTATCTGATTGCACATGGTTTTGAGAACAGTCCAACTGAAAGCACCTTATATGTTAAGCGTGCTAATGATGTGCTTCTGATCATTGTTGTCTATGTTGATGACATGCTGCTCACTGGTCCTATTGAGACACATATTGCTGATTTTAAGGCTGATTTGCATGCCTCATTTGAGATGTCTGATTTGGGGCATTTGCATCACTATTTGGGCATTCAGTTTATGCACGTTGATGGTGGAATGGCTTTGTGTCAAACGAAATATATTGACACATTATTGCAGCGTTTTGGCCTTGAAGACTGTAAGCCTATTGCCACTCCTATGGAGACAGGTTTACGATTGAGTCTTCATGATGCTGGAGATGCATTTGATGCTGTTCTCTATCAGCAGGCTGTTGGATGCTTGATTTACTTATGCATTACTCGGCCAGATATTCAGTTTGCTGTCTCACAGATGAGCAGGTTTATGCATTGCCCAGGAGTCACGCATTGGAAAGCGGTTAAGCGCATCTTTCGCTACTTGAGTGGTACTCGGCTACTTGGGTTGTTTTATCCCAAGGGGGGATCACTACCGCCAGATTTGCATGCTTTTTCTGACTCAGATTGGGCTGGTTGCTATGACACTCGTGTGTCCACCAGTGGTTTTTGCTTCATGCTTGGTAGCTCATGTATATCTTGGTTGAGCAAGAAGCAGCCTACTGTGGCCACTTCCAGTTGTGAGGCTGAGTATAGGGCAGCTTTCACAGCGATTGTTGAGTGTGTGTGGCTCAGACGCCTTATGGCTGATTTGGGTGTTGGCCAGTCTTCTGCCACCACCATCTTCACTGACAGTCAGAGCGCATTGGCAGTTGCGAGGAACCCTGTGTTCCATGCTCGCACTAAGCACATTGAGGTGCATTATCACTATGTCAGGGAGAGGTTCTCTGCTGGGGAGATCAGCTTGGCATATGTGCCCACGCAGGAGAACATTGCAGACCTTTTCACGAAGTCTCTGCCTAGGGAGAAGTTTGAAGCTTTTCGCAAAGCTTTGGGCTTACTTCCTTTTGTGGAGTGATTTCCACATAGCTTGGCACTTCCTTATACATGAGTGCCAGCTCCTTGTTCACCGCATCACTCCCAGGGGGGATTTGTTGATATATTTAGGTAGTGATGTGTGTGAACACTCTAGGACTGTCAGGGCACTTTTTTCCCTCTTTAGGAGGTTTTTTTCCCCCGGCTTGTATATATGCCTATTGCCCTAATGGGCTACTTATCTTTGTACATTCTCTAGTAATACATTCAGTATTGTGTGTTTGTGCTCCAAGCTTCTTCTACTTCCTTGTGCTGTTCGCGTGCTTCCGCAGACGTCTATCTCCAACAAACATGAAGCAAGGTAAAACAGATGAACATGTATTCTATATAGACTCAAGTTGCTCAAATCATGTAGTAGGGAATGTCGCTCTACTCTCACACTTGGAGGACCCAAGGAATAGACATCAAATCCAAACAAGAGATGACACAAGGAATCCACTAGAAAGGATAGGCAATGTGAAGACCTCAGATGGTAACATGAACCTATTGAGCAAGGTATTGTATGATGCTATGATGAAGAATGGTACTCGGTCTTTATGTGATTTGCCTCGAGGCAAAAAGTCCATTGGCACTAAATGGGCATACAAGTTGAAATGTAAGCCTGACAGAGCAGTTGACAGGTATAAGGCTAGACTTGTTACAAAAGGTTATGCTAAGGAAAGAGGCATTGATTTTCATGAGACCTTTGCACCCACATGTCGAATGAGTATCATTCATAGCATTTGTGCACTTGCAACTCATCATGGTTGGAATGTACATCAGTGGGACATTAAACCTACATTTCTAAATGGTGATCTACATGAAAAAGTGTATTTATTTCAGCCCCATGATTTTGTGGAGAAAGGGCACAAAAACAAAGTGTCCAGGTTGAAAAATGCATTTCATGGTTTCAAGCAAGCACCATGTGCTTGATGTGAAAAGATACATGCCTTCTTGATTGCAAGTAGTTTTGAGAACAATCCAACTGAGAGCACCTTATATGTTAAGCATGCAAATGATGTGCTTCTGATGATTGTCATCTATGTTGATGGCATCTGCTCATAAGTCCCAATGAGAAGCATATTGCTAATTTTAAGGCTGATTTGCATGCCTCTGTTGAGATGTGAGATTTGCGGCATTCCCATCATTATTTCGGCATCTAGTTTATGTAGGTTGATGGTCGAATAGCTTTGTGTCAAAAAATATATATATTGCCAAATTATTGCAGCATTTGGGCCTTGTAGACTTCAAACCTATTGCCGCTCCTATGGAAATAGGTTTAGGGTTTGATATTGTTCTCTGTCAGCAGTCTCTAGGATGCTTAATTTACTTGTGCATTACCCGGACTGATATTGAGTTTTTTGTCTCTCAGATGAGTAGGTTTATTTTATTTTCCAAGTGTTAAGCATTGCCACATAGTTGAGCATATCTTGCGCTAATTGAGTGTTACCAAGGCACATACATGATACACATCCTTTGACAAATTTTTATCCATTTTAATGCCCTTGGTTCATCACAACTCTAAAGCATCCCAAATCCTAGAACCTATGAAAAACCCCCTAAAGTCATTGAGACCCACCAAATGTTTACTAGACATTACCATAACCCCATAATTGGAATCCATAGTAACACCACGAAATTAGTTTGTGAATACCTTCGATAATTATTGCTCCACTCCATGAGTGGATTTTACTCTTACTAATACCAAAAATTTTGAATATATATATATATATATATATATATATATATATATATATATATATATATATATATATATATATATATATATATATATATATATATATATATATATGTGTGTGTGTGTGTGTGTGTGTGTGTGTGTGTGTGTGTGTGTGCGTGTGTGCGCATATGATAGAATTACGATCAAACATCTCATTCTCTTCTATTGATTCAAAATGATGATAATTCTAGATGTAGGATGGTACTATAGGTATGACATATACAAGGCTTGGGGAATTTCTTGACAATGATGATCATGCCCACGTTAGAGCATTTGAGATTAATTATGATGTTCTACAAAATGTTGAAGATATACCTGTGAACTCTAGATAAGAGGCCCAATTATTTCAGGTGAATCTTGTCAATGAAGCTCCTAGATTGCTTATGGAGTATGAATCTAATCATTTCAGACCCTATCAAGAAATGAATGAGTCATCCCTCCACCGTTTTAGGCATACCATGTTGGTTGCTTAGATATGTCATGTCCTATGAAAAATAAGTGAGAACCTCAATAGCTTGTATAAGAATATTCATCTACCTTTAAGATCCAAGATTTAGGCTTAATCCTAGAAGAAAACAAATTGCCATAGGACATCACCACACAATGGCTTATTAATGAATTACGTCCTAAATTATGATAGAATATGATCATTTGATGTATCAAGGATAATGGACTTAGATGAGGTTATTCACACAACATTGCTACTTGAAAATAAAGTAGCAGATTTGTTGAGGATTCAGATTGGACAGATACTCAAAATCCTAATAAAACTGCTACAAATGACCCGCTTAAAAAAATTCTCTTTGTAAAATGCCAAAATTTTGGTCCTCCATAATTTTATGCATACTTAGTCACTTATATTATGGTATATGTAATAATGTAGATCATTTTATGGATACTTGTATATATAACATCCAAATGCAATAAGTTTGTCCAATTAATACAGTCATTTAGGAATCAAATGAGCCATATATAAGTTATGTTCCACCTCATCAATGTACCCAATCATAATTTTTGTGGTGATTATGAGGTTATACACAAAACCTTTAGGGATTCCCAAGAGTATGATCCTAAAAAGAAAGAGAAATAGGGACCCATGATGAATGTAGTATTGATTGATCAAACAAGAACATTCCCACATGGCTACCATTCAAACCCATTCTAATTGACTTTTACAACCAACTGTCATTTTATATTAGCTTGGCCCATTTGAAGAACAACAATGATGGCTACTAAAGCTACTACTTGGGCTAAGAAGACTACTCCAAATTTTCCCACTCCTCCACCTATCACATTGATACTCGTCCCTTCTCGTTCAATTGTGTGAGCTTCTGTTGTGCCTACAACCACTTCGTCATGTTATTTAGATGACATGGCATACCATTGAACCAATTAAATTTTTTTTATACACATGGTATATCATTCGCAGTGCACCTATTGGATCAATTGAAGATCTCTCTCCTTCTTTGGAAGTTGACCTTCTCTATCACTTCGTTTTTTACCATTGCCTAAATTCAATATAGATTACAACCTCTTTGGATGAACTTGATTAAAGAAGATTAAGGTCTTACAAAGAGTGGTCTTTACGATACCTTACCTTTTGAATCATAATCATTTGCATTACATGATATCCTTAGATGAATCAGACCCATGTTAGCCTCACACAATTCCACAAGTAGATGAAACCATGTATATTTTGGAAGATTTGATAGATGATGAGGACGTCACTCTTTTAAATGTCAGTCAAGACTTGCTCAACTTGGGCACTATTGATTTTGAGCCCTTATTACATATGTGTCAATTGAATTCTGCTAGCACCTTTTTTTGTGATGCCCATTTATGATTTTGAGGATGAAACATTTGAGAATCCACTATTCGACCTTTCATTTACTCTCAAGGATAGCTACACCAATTTTCGTCTTGTAATGTCAGTACCACTAAAGCCCTTTTTATGTGGAGATATGTGCCACAACACTCTCAGAAATTTAGAAATAGTTACTCGATCTTTATGTGATTTGCCTCGAGGTAAAAAGGCCTGATGAGACCTTTGCAACCACATGTCGAATGAGTACTGTTTATAGCATTTGTGCACTTGCAGCTCATCATGGTTGGAATGTACATCAGTGCAACATTAAACCTACATTTTTGAATGGTGTTTTACACGAAGAAGTGTATGTATTTTGGTCCCATGGTTTTGTGGAGAAAGGGCATGAAAACAATGTGTCTAGGTGTAAAAAGGCATTATATGGTTTGAAGCGAGCACCATGTGCTTGGTAGGAAAAAGATACATGCCTTCTTGATTACATGTGGTTTTGAGAATAGTCCAATTGAGAGCTTCCTTTGTCCGTGCAGGTGGAAGGCACTGGGGAAATTGGGGGAAAGCACTTGGTTCACTGATCGGCATGGTGCCTTCCCTCTTTCCTCTCTCTCTCGCTTACACCCACACTTGCTCCCTCATTCACATACGCACCCACGCACACACTCGCACGCTCCCATTCTCCATTTCCTTCTCGTTTCTTTTTTCCTTTCTCTTACACAACACACTCAGGGTGCACCATGCCGATCAGTGAACCAAGTGCTTTCCCCCAATTTCCCCAGTGCCTTCCACCTGCACGGACAAAGGAAGCTTTCCCCCAGAGCGGCCATGAATTCCCAGACAAAGTGGAAGAAGCCCCCGTTGCTACTTGCAATGTCTTCGTAGACAAAAAACCTCCTCCTCGACACTGTTGTTGTCTGAGGGAACTCCCTGAAAATCCTACCAACATTTTCTTTGTAACCCCAATTTACAGTTTTGAGGATGGGACATTTAAGAATCCACTATTGCATATTTCATTTACTCTGAAGGATCGCTACACCAATGTTCATGAAGATGAAATTGTATCTTGTAATATCAGTACCGCCAAAGCCCTTGTTATGTAAAGATATGTGCCACATCACTCTCAAAAATTTAGAAATAGGTACTTGCTCTTTATGTGATTTGCCTTGAGGAAAAAAGTCCATTAGGACTAAATGGGTATACAATCTGACATGTAAGCTTGATGGAATAGTTGACTGGTATATGGTTACGCTTGTTACAAAAGGTTAATCTAAGGAAAGAGGCATTGATTTGGATGAGACCTTTGCACCCACATGCAGAATAAATACCGTTCATAGCATTCGTGCACTTGCAACTCATCATGGTTGGAATGTACATTAGTTGGACATTAAATTTGCATTTCTAAATGGTGATTTACATGAAGAAGTATATGTATTTTGGCCCTGTGGTTTTGTGGAGAAAGGGCATGAAAACAGTATCCAAGTTGAAAAAGGCATTATATGGTTTGAAGTAAGAACCATGTGCTTGGTAGGGAAAAGATACATCCCTTCTTGATGGCACGCGGTTTTGAGAACATTCCAACTAAGAGAACCTTATATCTTAAGCATGCAAATGATGCGCTTCTGATCATTGTTGTCTATATTGATGACATGCTACTCACTAGACCCAATGAGAAGCATATTGCTGATTTTACATATGATTTGCATGCCTCTTTTGAGATGTCAGATTTGTGGCATTCGCATCATTATTTTGGCATTTAGACCATGTAGGTTGATGGCCAAATACCTTTGTGTCAAAAAATATATATTGACAAATTGTTGCAGCATTTTGGCCTTGAAGACTACAAACCCATTGCCACTCCTACAGGAATAGGTTTATGGTTTGATGTTGTTCTCTATCAGCAGTTTGTTGGATGCTTAATTTACTTATGCATTACCCGAATTGATATTCGATTTGTTTTTTTAATATAAAGGAAGTTCGGCAATAGCCTACTCTCCCGGACTTGAATTAAATTAAGAAACAAAGGTACAAGCGAAGGGGACTAGTGCCCACGGGACCCCCCAAATCCCACAAAGCAGGGGAAGCTTGATTGAATCCTAGGTTGCATTACAGAGAAGGTTAATCACCCTCTCATCGCCCTCATGCGGGGCCCACTTGGGTTTGAGCTTGTTGTTGATCAAAAGGAGGACTTGATGGTGCCTGAAGGGGGGGGACTTCTTACTGTTAACGATCCTTTTGCCCAGGAGGAATAGTGATTTCTCAATCGACCACTCCCTGGGGGGATCGCCGAAGTTGAGAGCACACCTCTCCCGCCAGATTTTCCACAGGACTTCCCCTCTGATGGCGTTCCAGAGTGTCGCAGAGCAGCCGATCGCTTCTCCCAAAAGGACTTGTTTCCAACTAAGCTATTTTTGAAGTCTGATTTTCATTCTAACCGTCTGCCAGATTCTGTAGGAGTTGGGGCAAGTAAGGAAGATGTGTGGGACATCTTCGATAGCACGGTGGCAGCGTTTGCACCAAGGAGGGATCCCACAAAGTTTGCTAGCCTTATGGTTGGTCCAAATTCCTCGATGAAGAATTTGCCATAAGAGGACAGACTTCTTAATCTCAATAAGTGGGTGCCAGATACCCATGAATTTCATGTCCCACCGAAGCCGCGTCCAAGACAGGCACCACTTCTTGTTGAGGCTGATCTGGAGGTCAGCCGTTTCTTTGATGTTCGGGATTTTGAGTAGGCTATTTCCATTGTGCCATTTGAGACCAAGCGAGTTCGGTGTGTCGTGTCCCATGAGAAGGCGAGTCTTGTGACGATCCCAAGCGAGGCATCTGCTTTGCAAAGTGTTCCATTCTTCGTAGGAGATGTTTATGCGAGGGTCAATATCCTCTAAGTTGATCCAGTTGTTGGTGTCATGTTTCCAGAGGTGTTTCCATTTTTTGAATCCTTTGTTCCATAGCTTCTTGGCATTTTGAATGTTCCATGACTCCACACTCCGGATGCCATGTATCGGAAACCAGACAGAGTCGTTTTGTTTGATTCCGGCCGCCCACTTCCAGTCCTCACTAATTCTTGTGAAGCTTTTGACTTTATTCCAGCCCTTCCAAAGGGAGCACACGAGATTGGAGCCTTTCGGGAAGACGGGGATCGGGGAGAAAAGCAGGGTCATGATGTCAAGATTCTTCCAGTTCGGGAACCCCGTGAGGGCCAACTCATTCTTGTTTCTGAAGATCAGCTTGGCCCACGAGGCCTCCCTATTGCACCAAGCCTTAATCATCCATTTGGCTGCCAGCTTGTTAGCCATACACCCAATGTCCAGGATACCAAGCCCCCCGCTATCTCTAGGGCTATTGCAGATGGCCCATTTGATTTTAGGCACCCCCCTTCTGTTATGATCGCCCGTCCAGAGAAAGTTTCTACAAATACTATTCAGTTTGGACAGGCTTTGCTCATTCGGTCTCCAACAAGAAAGGAAATAGATGGTAGAGGAGAGGAGGAACATGTTGATGACCATCGCACGCCCAGCGAGATTGATTTGCATACCTCTCCAATAGTTAAGTTTGTTTTCGAGTTTAGCCAGCACCCAGTTCCATCGCTGCTCCATAGAGACGCCAAACCCCAAGGGGATTCCAAGAAGTCGAAGGATTTGGCCCTGCGGAATGATTTGACAGCCATGATCAGTGAGAAGGCCAGGATGTTGACCCACAATAGCCCTAAAGGCGGTCTTGGAGTGGTTGATTTTGGATCCGGAGGCATCACAAAAGGTATCAAGACACCTCCAGAAAGTCTCCAGGCTGGTATTATCATTGTGGACGAACGCGTTCATATCATCAGCAAAAAGTCTCGTGATGATTTGACTGTGGTCGTGAGGCAGCCGGAGGCCTTTGATATTGCCAGCCTCCACATGATGAGCCACAAGTGTGCTCAGCCCCTCAGTGGCGATGGCAAAGAGAAGGGGGGCCAGAGGGCACCCTTGTCTAATAGATCTTCTAAGATGGATCGCCTTCGAAAGTTTGCCGTTAACATTAATTTGGGTCGTTGCGTTTCCGAGAAGGGTCGCGATCATCTTGGTGAATTTCTGACTAAGTCCGAGATCTTGGAGCGACTGCAGAATATAGTCCCATTCTAGCCTGTCGTAGGCTTTGTCAAAGTCGATCTTGAGGAAAACCACATCTTGATTAGACTCATTTGCAAATTGAATACCTTCCCAAATATCCATAATGGTTTCCAGGATAGACCTGCCTTTGATGAAACCCTTTTGGTCCTCACTAAGCCAAGATCTCAGGTGGCACGAGAGTCTGTTGGCAATGACTTTGGCGATGATCTTGTATCCTGTTTGGAGCATCGTAATAGGCCGCCAGTTCTCGATTCTGTTCTTTTCCCCCTTCTTGTGTATCAACTTGATAATTCCATTATTTAGACAGGAAGGAAGAGCACCAAACTTTAGCGCTTCTTGCCAAACCATCCGAAGAGGGGTGGCAACCACCAGCTTGAAGGATTTAAAGAACTCGTTAGTGAGTCCGTCGGGTCCCGGGCTTTTACCGAGAGGGAGGGCATCAATGACCTCAATGATTTCTGATTCCGAGATAGGGGCATGAAGCAGGGAGTGGAGGTTGGGTGGAATCCTTCGGGGGGAAACCCTAGAAATGGCAGCCATACAGTCCCTTCTATGGTGGGAAAGGGGGTTCGAGGTTCCCAGGAGTCTCGTGAAGTGCCCCTCGATGATGCCAAAGTTATCTTCTTCTGAATTGCATACATTGCCATGTGGGTCTAGCAGTAGGGGGATCGACTCTCTGCTGTGCTTCCTTTTAAGGATACGACACATCTCTTTGGTGGGTTTGTCGGCTTTGCCAGCCCACCACTCCTTGAAGAAGATTTGCAAGTTTTTCCTTTGTATTTCTTCCTCGTATCTCAACACTGCTCTGATTTTTCTGAGGCCTTTCTGGGCTTGTGGTTTTCCTTTGTTCACTTCCTCCTCGAGCCGCCAGAGTCTGTGGTAAAGGGCTTCCCTACGAGCCCGCCGCACAGACTCGAGCATCTTCTTAGTTCTGATCATGATCTTACGAGACTTGTCGACCGCACTTCTCCAGCACTTGGCAGGGGCCAAGCCAGAGGCGAACGCCACTTTCCACACATCGGCAATTTCTTGGTGGACGGAGGGGAGAGAGAAGGTGGTTGCGTTGGCATGGAACCACGGAGCCTTGCGGATTTTGTTGGAAGGTTGAAAAGTGATAACAATCGGGTAGTGATCAGAGATAGTGAGGTCAATGCGTTGCGTGATGGTAGGGAGGCCCCACCGTTGAGTAAAACTCTGAGAGATGTAGCATCTATCAAGTCTAGCTTTCCTCAGGTCCTCGCCCGCTTGGAGCCCTTGCCCATCCATCTGTCCATAGGGTCTTCCACCATGCTGAAGTCTCCACAAATAAGCACGTTGTGGGGAAGCGAGTCTAAGGAAGCCCAAGTGTTCAGTCTCTCCAAATCCCCGTTAGGGGCGTACAAAGAAACCATAGTAACACAAAGAGGAGCACCAAAAGAGACAGCAATCCAACGGTGACTTACATCTTCAATGGAGCTCTCAAGCTTTTCAAACCAGAGTTGTTTAACACCGATAGCCGTTCCTCCAGACCCCCGCTGGTGCTTCGTTGGGATCCACACATGGGCCGAGGAGATCTGTCTGAGCCGCTTCTGGAGATCTTCTCCGTCAATTTTAATCTCTTGAATACATATAAAGTCTGGGTTTAAGCTAATGTCGCGAAGCCATTGACCAATGATGATCACTCTTGAGGGGTCGGTTAGCCCTCTAGCATTTAGCGAGATGACAATCATTTTTGCATTGATCCCTCTTTGCGGGAGGGAGCTTTGTCCTTTCTTCTCTTGGCTTCGTCTTTCTTTTTCGCTGGGATCTGATCTCGACTTAGAAGTCGGTTCTTGTGGGGGCTTTTCCAGGGTAACTCCATAGGCTGTTTTCCTTTGCGGGATGCCCCTTGCTGGGGAGACTTGGGCCCCGTGCTCGGCACCGTTTCCGGGATCGTCGATCCAATGATGGAACTTTCACTATCCATGTTGTCTTCGTTACTAGTGGTGAAACCATCTTCTTTGCTTGTAGTGTAACCCTCCTGGGGGGTTTCTTTATTGTCAGGGATCTCTAGGGCTTTGTCGTAGGTGTCTATCTCAAGTAGCTTCCCACCTGGGTAGTCAAGCTCATTGATCTCCTTTTCTAGATTGCAATACAAATTGCTGTAGGGGGTAAGCGGTAGGTTGTTTCTCTCACCGTTGGCCCTAGGGCTTCTTTTCCTTCTTCTTCTAACTTCAATGAAGCCATCAGCATCAGCTTGCGGATTAAGGATGCCCTTGCCTTCCCCCTCCTTGGTCGAGTGGGTCAAATCGCCAAAGTTAACTTGAGCGGTTTTGGAGGCTTCTTGAAAGCGCTTGTTTTTTTGCCTGAGAGGGCAATCTTTAATCCTGTGACCTTGCTGGCCACAACGAAAGCACGCGTTGGGAAGGTTGTCTCTCAGATGAGCAGGTTTATTTATTGCCCAGGTGTTAAGCATTGCCATGCAATTGAGCACATGTTTCGCTAATCGAGTGGTACCATGACATATACATGATACAAATCCTTTGATAAATTTTTAGCCATTTTAATACCCTTGGTTCATCACAATTTCCACAAGATCCTTTGAATACCCCAATATTTGACTTAGAAACATCCTAAATCCTATAACCTATGACAGACCCCCTAAAGCCATTGAGACCCACCAAAAATTTACTAAACATTATGGTAAACCCATTGGAATCCACTCTAACACCACCAAATTAAGTTGTGAGTATCTTTCTTAATTATGGGTCCACTCCATTACAAGATTTTTCTCTTACTAATACTAGAAATCTTTAAAAGCAATATATATCCGTGATAGACTTACAATCAAATAGCTCATTCACCTCTATGAATTCAAAATGATGATAATTCTAGATGTAGGAAAGTACTATAGGTATTACATATACAAAGCTTGGGGGAGTTCTTGATAATAATCCTCATACCCATGTTAGAGCATTTGAGATTAATTATGATGTTATAGAAAATGTTGAAGATATACCTGTGAACTTTAGATATAAGGCCCAATTATTTCAGGTGAACTTTAGATATAAGGCCCAATTATTTCAGGTGACTCTTGTCAATGGAGCTCCTAGATTGCTTATGGAGTATGAATTTAATCACTTCAGAACCTATGAGGAAATAAAGGATTCATTTCTCCACCATTTTAGGCATACCATGTCGATTGCTCAAATATTTGATTTCCTATGACCAATAAGTGGAAACCTCAATAGCTTATATAAGAATACACATCTACCTTTAAGATCCAATTTTAGGCCAAATCCTAGAAGAAAACAAATTGGCATAGGATGTCACTACACAATGGTTAATCAATGGATTAATTCCTAAATTATGATAGACTATGATCATTTGATGTATCAAGGATATGAACTTGGATGAGGTTATTGACACAACATTGCTGCTTGAAAATAAATTAGGAGATTTGTTGAGGATTCAAAGCAGCCGGATACTCAAGATCCCAATAAAATTGCTACAAATGACTCACTTAAACAAATTTTCTTTGTAAAATGCCAAAATTTTGGCCTTACCATAATTATATGCATACTTAGTAACTTATAGTATTGTATATGTAATAATTTAGATCATTATATAGACACTTGTATATATAACACCCAAATGCAACAACAAGTTTGTCCAATTAATATAGCCATTCATCAATCAAATGAGCCATCTACAAGTTATGTTCTACCTCATCAACATACCCAATCATAATTTTTGTGGTGAGTATGGGATTATACATAGAAATTGTAGTGACTCCCAAGAGTATGATCCTAAAAAGAAATAGAAATAGGGACCCATGACAAATATGGTATTGATTGATAAAACAAGAACATTCCCATATGGCTACCATTTAGACCCATTCTAATAGACTTCTACAACCAAATATCATTTTATATTAGCTTGGATTTAAAGAACAACAATGCTGGCTACTAAAGCTACTACTTGGGCTAAGGAGGCTACTCCACCTATCACATTGATACTCGTCCACCTATCACATTGATACTATAACACATGGAGTCCAGTTCCAAAACAAAAAGGGATAAAGTAATTGACAACAAGTGGGCATATAAAGTGAAGAGAAATTTTGACAGTTAAATTGCTAGGTACAAATTAAGGCTTCTAGCAAAGGGATTTGCTCAATCGTATGGGACTGACTATGAAGAAACACTCAACCTAGTTGCAAAGATGACCCCAATTAGGTCAATCATTGGGGTTGCCAAATCCAAGAGGTGGCTAGTATATCAATTGGATGTGAAGAATGCTCTTCTTAATGGTGATTTGCAAGACATAGTCTACATGATGCAACCATTAGGGTTTGAAAACCCTAAATATTCAGATTTCTTTTGTAAAATTAGGAAAGTAGTGTATGGTTTAAAGCAATCCCATAGGACATGGAATCAAAGGCTTGTGTCATATTTGTGTAGGTGTGGATACAAGCCAAGTGATGTAGACCCTTCCCTACACATCAAGAGGGAAATACTATTTTTCTACATATGCATATATGTGGATGACTTGATCATAACAGGAAGCAATGATGTAGGTACCAAATGAATTAAGGACAAGCTTGGGAATGAACTCAATATTTTAGATCCTGTAGTGCTCAAATATTTCCCTTGGAATCGAATTTATTTATGTAGAAAATGGTGTTTACTTAGCTTAGAGGAAATTATTTGTATGGGTGGATGTAAGCCACTCACACAAGCTGTGGATCTAAACACTAAGTTATGTTCAGGTGAAGGGCAACCACTTAAAGGTATCTCAACATGTAGAAGTGTTGGAAGAGATGGATGGATACCTCAAGAACGTGAGGTGGTACTTCCAAACCTTGCTTTGTATCTACCCTATTTCTGAACCCTTTTGGCTTGCAAATGGCACTAATAAAGTACCTATGTACTTTGGAGAAGATCCCTCAAACAATCGAATCAAAACAGACTACTTCACAAATAGCTAGTCTCAAAAAACTTGTTATTTTGGTCTAGACACCTACTGGTTCTTTTGCTCAGTGCTCACAGTATAGTCGCAATTGATTAAATTCCTTTTGAGGGAACTTGATTAGCGTAGATATCTAATGAATACAAGTGGAATCATTAAAATAACAAACTATACATTGAGAAATCAATTTAGCAATCCAAAGCTTACCCCCGACTTTTTAGGGACTGAGCAGTAATTGACCACTTTGATGCTGATTTCTCCCCAATGGCTGAAGCAAATGCTTTGAAATTTTGTTAACATAAAATAGACTCTAAGCTGGTTCCAAAAAGCTATAGGTCATGCAAAGTTCCCTGTTCTAAGTAGCCATAGCAGAGAATTGAACAGAAAATGATCAATGAAGTATATCTATTATAGCACATCATTTTACAAGATCATTGGCATTATGATGATGCCAAATTTTTGGTGCAAGTCAACCATCAATTGATGTTTTAAACAAAAGTTTGAAGACAAAAGATGAAGAAAAGACCAACAAGTGAAGCTTGAGGATAGTGCATATTCACGAAATGAAGGCTTGTATACATATGTACATGAACCTTGTAATTAGCTCACTTATACTTTTGTTATGGTCATGAGCTTGTACATATATTCCTATATATACAAGTAGAAAGTCCGCGAATGTATGAGAGAGCATGAGATGTGATGAATTAGAAGTTGTAAGAGTCATTATACACTTTAGAAGTGAAGAAGATCTCTCTCATCATTTTAGATGTAAAGTTTTGGAGTAAAGAAAAAGTTGCACCCAATATTTTGTGGATTTCTCCTTCTGTGTTTGATCATTTCAAGAATCCTTTTGTAGATGTCTAGTTCCATAGCTAACGGATCTATGTTTAAGATTTGAGTGCCTCATTATGAATAGGCTGAGAGAATTATGTGTAGGAACATTTGTATGTGAAGAAGTGATGAGTGTCTTTTGAAATAGGCATAATCTCGATGGTCAAAGAATTGATCAGACCTCAGTGCATAGTGTAAAGTTTTACACAAATGAGGTATGAAAATCTAAGTTGAAAGGTAAGCCATCTATGCCTAAATTCATTTGATTAAACGAGATCTATTTTGGGAGAACCATGCATTAGAAGTTGCAGGTGTTAAAGTCAACTATACAGGAATACAGTTTCCGACATAGGCAGATTGTTTGGATCATATCTCAAGATCTACTGAATATTTTGAATTGTTTTAACTTGGAGAAGGTACGGAACCTTTAGCGGACACCTTCTACAAAGTTTCATCAGAAACTTTACACATTTGGTCAGTCAATTAATGAGCTAAGTGCAACAGACTTTTTTTGTGTAGAGACTCTCTTCATAGTTAGTGCAAATCTTGATGTTTTGACATTGGTCTTCCAAAATTGGTAGCGTTTTGAGTTATTCTTGATATAGAGGTGCTCTAACATCAAGGATAGCTTATCCTTTTGAGATTAATACTCTCCATTAGCGGCATCAGAGCAAGAATCATAAAAATAGAAGAAAGGAGGACCCCGACGGCTACAGACATACAGAAATCAATCTTTGAAGATTCAAAAGGTGAAAGTTTGAAGTGAATGCTAGAGAAGGAGGCCTGAAGTTATCAAGAAGACCAAAAGGAACTACATTTGAAGTAAAGTTACACTTATTTCACATAAAGCTTGAAGAATTTAATACACAAGTAAAGAAAAGATGGGAGATTCTCTTGAGCCTTAGAGAAATTAGATAGAGAAAACTATCAATCTTGGTCAATGAGGATGGAAGCTCATCTCATGAGCAAAGACCTGATAGGTTATATCATAGATGAAGAAGAAAAACCAGAATTTAGAGATCCTAGTGTTCCAACTAGGGATGAACTCTCAGGTTTGAAGACATGGATGAAGAAGGATGCTCAAGCAAGGAGTATTATCTACATGGGAGTTAATGACTACTTGCTACCTCATATTAGAGGACTTGAAAGCGTAAGTGACATATGGAATGCTTTGGAAGAACATTTCCAAAATACTACAAAGTCAAGGAAGGCATCCTTATGGGCAGAGTTCACTACATTAAAAAAGAAAGCTGCTCAATCCATTTCTGATTATGTAACAAGGATGAAGGACATTGCAGATGCATTAGGAGCACTTGATGAAGATATTGAAGAGGATAAATTAGTAAGGCAAATCCTCAAAGGTTTGAGAGGAGATGAGAAATGGAAGCCATTTATTTTGTCTATTGAATTGTCACTAGATCATTTCACTCCTGATTTAAATCAGTTGCTAGGACATAGGCTAACTTTTGAGCAGGATGTCAAGGGTGATGTTGATAAAAGTACAGGTCAAGCAATGTATTCAAAGGACAAGAAGAAGAATAGAAAATGCAAGCAACAATGAAATGAAGAAGAAGGAACAACTAACCAAGACAACTTCCTAAGAGGAAGAGGAGGTGGCAAAGGTAGAGGAAGAGGCAGAAGCAATAAAGATGGAGCCAAAGCTTGCTGGATCTGTGGTAAGACAAATCATTTAGCTCATGATTGTTGGCATAATAATCAGAATAATGAAGGATATAGTCAGAACTTTAATTCAAGAGGAAGAGGTGGTAGAAACCAAAGAGGTAATTTAAGAGGTAGAGGTAGTAGAGGTTACTTTGGAAGAAATGCAAGTAGAAGTTTCCAAAGTCAATTTACAACAATACCTACTACAATTATGCTTCAGATCAGAAGGAGGATTCAACTTTGATTATGAATGCAACTTGTGAAAGACAAAGTGAAGACCAAAGAGTCTTCTACATTGACTTAGGGTGTAACAATCACATGAGTGGTAACATAGCTTTTGATTTAGAGAATAAGATAACTAATCATGTAGTTCAAACAGGTGATAATAAAAAGCATAATGTGAATTCAATTGGGTCAGTGAAAGCCCCCGTTGCTACTTGCAATGTCTTCGTAGACAAAAAACCTCCTCCTCGACACTGTTGTTGTCTGAGGGAACTCCCAGAAAATCCTCGAATCCCTCCACACCTGCTCACACCGAGAGAGAGGACAGAAAGAGAATTGCCTGCCGCCTTCCCTCGGATGTGCTCGTTCCTTCTCTTCCATGAGCCAATGTCAGCCACTCCCTTCGTTGTTCTCTGCAGAGTCCCCTAAAGACGCCAGCAAAAGATGAGAGAGAGCAAGACGCCCCTCCCCCCTACTGCATATATACTTTCGCCTCCTGAGAAAAATGCAGCAGCCACCCAAGCGTGTGCCATCAAGGGCCTTCTTCCCCTCTGACATTTCAAGGGCCTGCTCAAAAAATGGAATTAAATCGCATCCGTACTAGCTCTTAAAATAAAATCTTATTGCCAGAACAAATGTATGCTACGTAACATCAAATTAGATATGGCATGCCTTCCTTATGTGTTTTTTATGCTTCTAATAAAATTTTTCACATGGACACTATTAGTGCAAGACTTTCATGTGTAGACCCTCCATGTACATGCCATCAATACATTCCGTTGCCTCTTCTCTATGACCATGTTCAATGCATCCTCGATCATCGGGGTCCATGTGCAAGGGAATATCCCCAAAAGTGTCATGTGCCTCAATCAGTGACTCCATGAAACTATACTGTGTCTTTGAGAAAATTTATAATCATGTAAAAACATTCCTTGCCATATGGTCCCCACACTACAACCAGCTTTTAGCTGCAACCAAAGGTAACAAACATTGGCAAGACCCCTTTGAGCTCCAATTTGGCACAAAATTCTAGTGTTTCTCTTTCATATAGCACACATTTTCCATCATAGTACTTGCAATCAAATATCTATTCCACACAATGGAGACATGTTAGCACCAAAAAATCGATCACAAACACAGTTAACAATAATCTATCTCTCAATAGATGAGATGGCATACCATTTAACCAATTAAATTTTCTTTGTACGTATGGCACATCATTCACTGTGCACCTGTTGGATTCATTTAAGATCTCTCTATCTCTTCGGAAGGTGACCTTTTCTATCACTTCTGTTTTTTAGCATTGCCTAAATTCAATATAGATTACAACCTCTTTGGATGACCTTGGTTAAAGAAGATAAAGGTCTTACAAAGAGTGGTTTTTTTATCATAATCATTTACATTACATACAATCCTTAGATGAATCAGACCCATGTTAGCCTCACACAATTCCACAAGTAGATGAAACTATGTATATGTCGGAAGGTTTGATAGATGATGAGGACATCACTTTTTTAAATGTCAATCAAGAGTCTTTCTCTCCTTGGGCACTACTGATTTTGAGCCCTTATTACATATGTATCAATTAAATTCTACCAACATTTTTTTTGTAACCCCAATTTACAGTTTTGAGGATGGGACATTTAAGAATCCACTATTGCATATTTCATTTACTCTGAAGGATCGCTACACCAATGTTCATGAAGATGAAATTGTATCTTGTAATATCAGTACCGCCAAAGCCCTTGTTATGTAAAGATATGTGCCACATCACTCTCAAAAATTTAGAAATAGGTACTTGCTCTTTATGTGATTTGCCTTGAGGAAAAAAGGCCATTAGGACTAAATGGGTATACAATCTGACATGTAAGCTTGATGGAGTAGTTGACTGGTATATGGTTAGGCTTGTTACAAAAGGTTAATCTAAGGAAAGAGGCATTGATTTGGATGAGACCTTTGCACCCACATGCAGAATAAATACCGTTCATAGCATTCGTGCACTTGCAACTCATCATGGTTGGAATGTACATTAGTTGGACATTAAATTTGCATTTCTAAATGGTGATTTACATGAAGAAGTATATGTATTTTGGCCCTGTGGTTTTGTGGAGAAAGGGCATGAAAACAGTATCCAAGTTGAAAAAGGCATTATATGGTTTGAAGTAAGAACCATGTGCTTGGTAGGGAAAAGATACATCCATTCTTGATGGCACGCGGTTTTGAGAACATTCCAACTAAGAGAACCTTATATCTTAAGCATGCAAATGATGCGCTTCTGATCATTGTTGTCTATATTGATGACATGCTACTCACTAGACCCAATGAGAAGCATATTGCTGATTTTACATCTGATTTGCATGCCTCTTTTGAGATGTCAGATTTGTGGCATTCGCATCATTATTTTGGCATTTAGACCATGTAGGTTGATGGCCAAATACCTTTGTGTCAAAAAATATATATTGACAAATTGTTGCAGCATTTTGGCCTTGAAGACTACAAACCCATTGCCACTCCTACAGGAATAGGTTTATGGTTTGATGTTGTTCTCTATCAGCAGTTTGTTGGATGCTTAATTTACTTATGCATTACCCGAATTGATATTCGATTTGTTGTCTCTCAGATGAGCAGGTTTATTTATTGCCCAGGTGTTAAGCATTGCCATGCAATTGAGCACATGTTTCGCTACTCGAGTGGTACCATGACATATACATGATACACATCCTTTGATAAATTTTTAGCCATTTTAATACCCTTGGTTCATCACAATTTCCACAAGATCCTTTGAATACCCCAATATTTGACTTAGAAACATCCTAAATCCTATAACCTATGACAGACCCCCTAAAGCCATTGAGACCCACCAAAAATTTACTAAACATTATGGTAAACCCATTGGAATCCACTCTAACACCACCAAATTAAGTTGTATGTATCTTTTGTAATTATGGGTCCACTCCATTACAAGATTTTTCTCTTACTAATACTAGAAATCTTTAAAAGCAATATATATCCGTGATAGAATTACAATCAAATAGCTCATTCACCTCTATGAATTCAAAATGATGATAATTCTAGATGTAGGAAAGTACTATAGGTATTACATATACAAAGCTTGGGGGAGTTCTTGATAATAATCCTCATACCCATGTTAGAGCATTTGAGATTAATTATGATGTTATAGAAAATGTTGAAGATATACATGTGAACTTTAGATATAAGGCCCAATTATTTCATGTGAACTTTAGATATAAGGCCCAATTATTTCAGGTGACTCTTGTCAATGGAGCTCCTAGATTGCTTATGGAGTATGAATTTAATCACTTCAGAACCTATGAGGAAATAAAGGATTCATTCCTCCACCATTTTAGGCATACCATGTCGATTGCTCAAATATTTGATTTCCTATGACCAATAAGTGGAAACCTCAATAGCTTATATAAGAATACACATCTACCTTTAAGATCCAATTTTAGGCCAAATCCTAGAAGAAAACAAATTGGCATAGGATGTCACTACACAATGGTTAATCAATGGATTAATTCCTAAATTATGATAGACTATGATCATTTGATGTATCAAGGATATGAACTTGGATGAGGTTATTGACACAACATTGCTGCTTGAAAATAAATTAGGAGATTTGTTGAGGATTCAAAGCAGCCGGATACTCAAGATCCCAATAAAATTGCTACAAATGACTCAAACAAATTTTCTTTGTAAAATGCCAAAATTTTGGCCTTACCATAATTATATGCATACTTAGTAACTTATAGTATTGTATATGTAATAATTTAGATCATTATATAGACACTTGTATATATAACACCCAAATGCAACAACAAGTTTGTCCAATTAATATAGCCATTCATCAATCAAATGAGCCATCTACAAGTTATGTTCTACCTCATCAACATACCCAATCATAATTTTTGTGGTGAGTATGGGATTATACATAGAAATTGTAGTGACTCCCAAGAGTATGATCCTAAAAAGAAATAGAAATAGGGACCCATGACGAATATAGTATTGATTGATAAAACAAGAACATTCCCATATGGCTACCATTTAGACCCATTCTAATAGACTTCTACAACCAAATATCATTTTATATTAGCTTGGATTTAAAGAACAACAATGTTGGCTACTAAAGCTTCTACTTGGGCTAAGGAGGCTACTCCACCTATCACATTGATACTCGTCCACCTATCACATTGATACTATAACACATGGAGTCCAGTTCCAAAACAAAAAGGGATAAAGTAATTGACAACAAGTGGGCATATAAAGTGAAGAGAAATTTTGACAGTTAAATTGCTAGGTACAAATTAAGGCTTCTAGCAAAGGGATTTGCTCAATCGTATGGGACTGACTATGAAGAAACACTCAACCGAGTTGCAAAGATGACCCCAATTAGGTCAATCATTGGGGTTGCCAGATCCAAGAGGTGGCTAGTATATCAATTGGATGTGAAGAATGCTCTTCTTAATGGTGATTTGCAAGACATAGTCTACATGATGCAACCATTAGGGTTTGAAAACCCTAAATATTCAGATTTCTTTTGTAAAATTAGGAAAGTAGTGTATGGTTTAAAGCAATCCCATAGGACATGGAATCAAAGGCTTGTGTCATATTTGTGTAGGTGTGGATACAAGCCAAGTGATGTAGACCCTTCCCTACACATCAAGAGGGAAATACTATTTTTCTACATATGCATATATGTGGATGACTTGATCATAACAGGAAGCAATGATGTAGGTACCAAATGAATTAAGGACAAGCTTGGGAATGAACTCAATATTTTAGATCCTGTAGTGCTCAAATATTTCCCTTGGAATCGAATTTATTTATGTAGAAAATGGTGTTTACTTAGCTTAGAGGAAATTATTTGTATGGGTGGATGTAAGCCACTCACACAAGCTGTGGATCTAAACACTAAGTTATGTTCAGGTGAAGGGCAACCACTTAAAGGTATCTCAACATGTAGAAGTGTTGGAAGAGATGGATGGATACCTCAAGAACGTGAGGTGGTACTTCCAAAACTTGCTTTGTATCTACCCTATTTCTGAACCCTTTTGGCTTGCAAATGGCACTAATAAAGTACCTATATACTTTGGAGTAGATCCCTCAAACAATCAAATCAAAACAGACTACTTCACAAATAGCTAGTCTCACAAAACTTGTTATTTTGGTCTAGACACCTACTGGTTCTTTTGCTCAGTGCTCACAGTATAGTTGCAATTGATTAAATTCCTTTTGAGGGAACTTGATTAGCGTAGATATCTAATTATTACAACTGGAATCATTAAAATAACAAACTATACATTGAGAAATCAATTTAGCAATCCAAAGCTTACCCCCAACTTTTTAGGGACTGAGCAATAATGGACCACTTTGATGCTGATTTCTCCCCAATGGATGAAGCAAATGCTTTGAAATTTTGTTAACATAAAATAGACTCTAAGCTGGTTCCAAAAAGCTATAGGTCATGCAAAGTTCCCTGTTCTAAGTAGCCATAGCAGAGAATTGAACAGAAAATGATCAATGAAGTATATCTATTATGGCACATCATTTTACAAGATCATTGGCATTATGATGATGCCAAATTTTTGGTGCAAGTCAACCATCAATTGATGTTTTAAACAAAAGTTTGAAGACAAAAGATGAAGAAAAGACCAACAAGTGAAGCTTGAGGATAGTGCATATTCACAAAATGAAGGCTTGTATACATATGTACATTAACCTTGTAATTAGCTCACTTATACTTTTGTTATGGTCATGAGCTTGTACATATATGCCTATATATACAAGTAGAAAGTCTGGGAATGTATAAGAGAGCATGAGATGTGATGAATTAGAAGTTGTAAGAGTCATTATACACTTTAGAAGTGAAGAAGATCTCTCTCATCATTTTAGATGTAAAGTTTTGGAGTAAAGAAAAAGTTGCACCCAATATTTTGTGGATTTCTCCTTCTGTGTTTGATCATTTCAAGAATCCTTTTATAGATGTCTAGTTCCATAGCTAACGGATCTATGTTTAAGATTTGAGAGCCTCATTATGAATAGGCTGAGAGAATTATGTGTAGGAACATTTGTATGTGAAGAAGTGATGAGTGTCTTTTGAAATAGGCATAATCTCGATGGTCAAAGAATTGATCAGATCTCAGTGCATAGTGTAAAGTTTTACACAAATGAGGTATGAAAATCTAAGTTGAAAGGTAAGCCATCTATGCCTAAATTCATTTGATTAAACGGGATCTAGTTTGGGAGAACCATGCATTAGAAATTGCAGGTGTCAAAGTCAACTATACAGGAATACAGTTTCCGACATAGGCAGATTGTTTGGATCATATCTCAAGATCTACTGAATATTTTGAATTGTTTTAACTTGGAGAAGGTACGGAACCTTTAGCGGACACGTTCTACAAAGTTTCATCAGAAACTTTACACATTTGGTCAGTCAATTAATGAGCTAAGTGCAACAGACTTTTTTTGTGTAGAGACTCTCTTCATAGTTAGTGCAAATCTTGATGTTTTGACATTGGTCTTCCAAAATTGGTAGCGTTTTGAGTTATTCTTGATATAGAGGTGCTCTAACATCAAGGATAGCTTATCCTTTTGAGATTAATACTCTCCATTAGCGGCATCAGAGCAAGAATCATCAAAATAGAAGAAAGGAGGACCCCGACGGCTACAGACATACATAAATCAATCTTTGAAGATTCAAAAGGTGAAAGTTTGAAGTGAATGCTAGAGAAGGAGGCCTGAAGTTATCAAGAAGACCAAAAGGAACTACATTTGAAGTAAAGGTACACTTATTTCGCATAAAGCTTGAAGAATTTAATACACAGGTAAAGAAAGGATGGGAGATTCTCTTGAGCCTTAGAGAAATTAGATAGAGAGAACTATCAATCTTGGTCAATGAGGATGGAAGCTCATCTCATGATCAAGGACCTGATAGGTTATATCATAGATGAAGAAGAAAAACCAGAATTTAGAGATCCTAGTGTTCCAACTAGGGATGAACTCTCAGGTTTGAAGACATGGATGAAGAAGGATGCTCAAGCAAGGAGTATTATCTACATGGGAGTTAATGACTACTTGCTACCTCATATTAGAGGACTTGAAAGCGTAAGTGACATATGGAATGCTTTGGAAGAGCATTTCCAAAATACTACAAAGTCAAGGAAGGCATCCTTATGGGCAGAGTTCACTACATTAAAAAAGAAAGCTGCTCAATCCATTTCTGATTATGTAACAAGGATGAAGGACATTGCAGATGCATTAGGAGCACTTGATGAAGATATTGAAGAGGATAAATTAGTAAGGCAAATCCTCACAGGTTTGAGAGGAGATGAGAAATGGAAGCCATTTATTTTGTCTACTGAATTGTCACTAGATCATTTCACTCCTGATTTAAATCAGTTGCTAGGACATAGGCTAACTTTTGAGCAGGATGTCAAGGGTGATGTTGATAAAAGTACAGGTCAAGCAATGTATTCAAAGGATAAGAAGAAGAATAGAAAATGCAAGCAACAATGAAATGAAGAAGAAGGAACAACTAACCAAGACAACTTCCTAAGAGGAAGAGGAGGTGGCAAAGGTAGAGGAAGAGGCAGAAGCAATAAAGATGGAGCCAAAGCTTGTTGGATCTGTGGTAAGACAAATCATTTAGCTCATGATTGTTGGCATAATAATCAGAATAATGAAGGATATAGTCAGAACTTTAATTCAAGAGGAAGAGGTGGTAGAAACCAAAGAGGTAATTTTAGAGGTAGAGGTAGTAGAGGTTACTTTGGAAGAAATGCAAGTAGAAGTTTCCAAAGTCAATTTACAACAATACCTACTACAATTATGCTTAAGATCAGAAGGAGGATTCAACTTTGATTATGAATGCAACTTGTGAAAGACAAAGTGAAGACCAAAGAGTCTTCTACATTGACTTAGGGTGTAACAATCACATGAGTGGTAACATAGCTTTGATGACTGATTTAGAGAATAAGATAACTAATCATGTAGTTCAAACAGGTGATAATAAGAAGCATAATGTGAAGTCAATTGGGTCAGTGAAAGCCAAGGATGGAAGTACTCTTCTGAGTAAGGTTTTGTATGTTTCTACAATTCCAAAGAATCTGATAAGTGTAGCGAAAATTGTTGAAAAAGGTTATGAAGTAAGGTTCAATAATGATGGAGTTTTTGTGGAAGACCCTAGCAATGGGTATAAACAAATTGTTTCAGGGAAGAAAGAAGGAAGGTTATTCACATTGAAGATTCAAGGCAATGTTGGTCATGCCTTGTTCACTTATGGAGGACATAAGATCTCTGAGTTAGATCTTTGGCATAAAAGGCTTGGACATTTCAATGAAAGAGGTATTAAGGATATGGTTAACAATGGTTCAGTGCTTGGATTGCCTAATGTTGCAGGTCAACACATGACATACAGATGGGAGGCATGTCAATTAGGTAAGGCTCATAAGCAATCATACAATACATATGGATTTATGTATTCAGAGAAGCTTGAGTTGGTACACATAGATGTGTGGGGACCATCAAAGGATTTCAGTATTAATGGTTAAAGATATTATGTGATTTATGTTGATGATGCTACCAGGTGGATCACTATATATGTGATCAAAGATAAATCAGAGGTATTCAATACATTTAAACACTATCATGTGTATGCAGAAAGAATCACAAGTCAAAAGTTGAAGAGACTAAGGTCAGATGGAGGGGGAGAGTATTTCTCTAATGAGTTCAGTGATTATTTATGGAATGCAGGTATAAAAAGGGAAGTTACTTGCAGGTAATCTCCTCAACAAAATGGTGTAGCAGAGAGGAGAAATAGAACTCTTGTTGAGTTTGCAAGATCAATGATGAAGGAGAAAAATTGTCCCAATTATTTGTGGGCTAAGGCGATAAATATAGCTACATATTTGATTAATAGGCTACCATGTAAAGCTTTGCAGGGTATGACACCATATGAAGCTTGGTGGGGAAAGAGACCTACCTTGGATCATTGCAAAGTATTTGCATGTTTGGCTTATGCATATGTGCCATCTCAATTGAGGCATAAATTGGAACCTAAAGCTAAAAAGTATGTATTCATTGGTTATGATGATAAGCAGATGGGTTATAGGTTGTGGCGTCCATCCACAAAGCAATTTCTTGTGTCTAAGGATGTTACATTTGATGAGCAAGGTACTTGGTATACAGGTACACTCAATATTCATGCAGGTGATGAAGAAATCTTGGATCAGAAAAAAGTTAAATCAAAGATTCAAATATGTGATGAAGAAGAGAACAATGAAGCACAAATTGAAGTTGAAGAAAGGCCAAGGTTTGATCTTGAATGTGATGAACAAGAAAGTTCAAGAAGTGGAGAACTCAGAAGGTCATAAGGACATAAATGGAAACCTACAAGGTATAGCTATCACACTTCTTTTTTTACTACTAAAGATTATGCTTATATGGTGAAAGCAGAGGAAGACCCTTCTACATATGAAGAGGCAAAAGGTAAGGAAAATTGGGAAAAAACTATGCAGGAAGAATATGATGCATTCATGGAGAATGAGACATGGGATTTGGTTCCTAAACCAAACAATCAAAAGATCATTGGATGCAAGTGGGTCTACAAAACAAAAAGGTATGCAGATTGAAGTGTGTCTAGATATAAAGCTAGACTTGTGAAAGGGTATGCTCAAACATATGGTATAGATTATGATGAGACCTATAGTCATGTGGCAAAGATGACAACCATAAGGACAGTCATAGCCATTGCTACATGTAAAGGTTGGAAATTATGTCAATTAGATGTGAAGAATGCTTTTCTAAATGGTTACATTTTAGATGATGTCTTCATGGAGCAACCAGAAGGGTTAAAAGATAAAAGGTATATAGATTATGTATGTAACCTCAAGAAAGCTTTGTATGGTTTGAAGCAGGCCTCAAGGGCATGTAATTATAGACTTGTGAAGTTCTTGAAGGAACTTGGTTTCCAAGTATCTAAAGCAGATAGTAGCTTGCTTGTCAAAGCAAGTGATGATGGGTTCATTTATATGTGCATATATGTTGATGACATAATTCTTACAGGTACAGATGAGAAGGGCATACAAATGAGAAGAAGCAAATGGAGAAAGAGTTCAAGATTAGTGACTTAGGAGACTTGTCGTATTTCTTCGGCATGTAGGTCTCATATACTCAACATGGAGTATATGTGACTCAAGAAAGGTATTTGAAGAACTTGTTAATCAAGTTTAAAATGGAAGATTGTAGGGTAGCACCTACTCCAATGGAGGTGAATCACAAATTGAGTAGACATGAAGGAGAAGAATTCAAGGATATGAAGTTATATCAAAGTTTGGTTGGTATTCTAATCTATGCTACTTTAACTAGGCTTGATGTGTCATATGCAGTTGGAGTGTTATCTCAATTCATGCATTGTCCTAGGAAAGAACATTGGGTTGCAGGACAAAGAGTGTTGAGATACATTAAGGGTACACTCAAAGAAGGTTTGTATTATGGTTTTACATTAGATACAAATATCAAGATATATAGTGATATAGATTGGGCAGGTAATCTTGATGATAGGAGATCAACATATGGATACTTGTGTTATGTGGGAGATAAGTTAATCTCTTGGTGTTCTAAGAAGCAACATACAGTTGCTTTGTCATCTACAGAGGCTGAGTATAAAGGGATGGTTGAAGCTGCAAAGGAAGTCATACAGTTAAAGACTCTCATGAAGAGTTTTGACATTGTTCAGAGTACACTCATTATTCATGGAGATAACATGAGTTCATTGTATCTAGCTGCTAACCCTATTTTTCATGCCAGGACTAAACATATTGAGATTCAGTATCACTTTATGAGAGAGAAGGTGATTGATAAGGAGATTAAAGTAATACATACTTCAATAAAAGATCAGATTGCAGATATGCTAACCAAAAGCTTGGATGGACCAAAGCTACTGAGATTCAAAGACATGGCATGTATAAAGAAGAGAGAGAAAACCTCAATTGATGATTGAGGGGGAGTTGTTGGTGCAAGTCAACCATCAATTGGTGTTTTAAACAAAAGGATAAAGTCAAAAGATGAAGAAAAGACCAACAAGTGAAGCTTGAGGATAGTGCTTATTCAAGAAATGAAGACTTTTATACATATGTACATTAACCTTGTAATTAGCTCACTTATACTTTTGTTATGGTCATGAGCTTGTACATATATGCCTATATATACAAGTAGAAAGTCAGGGCATGTATGAGAGAGCATGAGATGTGATGAATTAGAAGTTGTAAGAGTCATTAGACACTTTAGAAGTGAAGAAGATCTCTCTCATCATTTTAGATGTAAAGTTTTTTGAGTAAAGAAAACGTTGCACACGATATTTTGTGGAGTTCTCCTTCTGTGTTTGATCATTTCAGGAATCCTTTTGTAGATGTCTAACTCCATAGTTAATGCATCTATGGTTAAGATTTGAGAGCCTAATTGTAACCAGGCTGAGAGAATTATGTGTACCAACATTTGTATGTGAAGAAGTGATGAGTGTCTTCTGAAACAAGCGCAATCTCGATGGTCAAAGAATTGATCAGATCTCAGTGCATAGTGTAAAGTTTTACACAAATGAGGAGTCAAAATCTAAGTTTAAAGGTAAGCCATCTATGGCTAAAAGCATTTGATTAAACGGGATCTACTTTGGGAGAATCATGCATTAGAAGTTGCAGGTGTCAAAGTCCACTATACAGGAATACAATTTCAGACATAGGCAGATTGTTTAGATCATATCTCAAGATCTACTGAACCTTTTGAAATGTTTTAACTTGGAGAAACTTTACACATTTGGTCAATCAATTAATGAGTTAAGTGCAGCAGACTTTTTTTGTGTAGTAACTCTCTTCACACTTATGGCAAATCTTGATGTTTTGACATTGGTCTTCCAAAATTGGTAGGGTTTTGAGTTATTCTTGATATAGAGGTGCTCTAACATTAAGGATAGCTTGTTCTTTTGGAGATTAACACTCTCCATCACCAATGATAGTGAGATGCATAAGCTATGGTGTAAGGTACTCAACCTTGCGAGTTTTCAAAGTCCTTTTATAACTATCTTCTTCCAAGTTTAAATTTGAATTCAAGTTTGGCTCCCATTAAAAAGTGATTCCTTTGATTTAGGAGATATTCTCTCATAAAAAATTCGTAGCTAATATGCTTCCCAACTCCATGAGATACAAGGCTCTTGAAAGATTCTCAATTCTTTAACCTTTTACAAATGGTAATTGGCTAATTGTTACAATCTATGATTCATATGGATCATCACATGCTTCCACATATAATCTTCCAAGCTAAGCCAAATGTGAAGGCTTGGATATTTGCACCAATAGCTCCCCCTCAAGCCAAACATCTTGGCTTGTATAGCTTCATCAATCCTCTTGAATATCGTGCAATCCAATCATACTTTTAAACCTGCAAAGTTTAGTACCATCAAGTCCTTTGGTTAACAAATATGAACTTCTATATGCTTGGTTCTTGCATGGTAAATGGGATTTGCTGCTAAGAATTGGTGTTGTCACCAAAAATCATATGTGAATGAGTGTGAAGTCCCAAATCTGAATATAGTAATTTAATCCAAAGGGCTTCTTGTGTATCATTTGCTAATCCCCTGTATTCAGCCTATATTGAAGATAGAGCAACAATTGGTTGCTTCTTGGAAGACCATGAAATGGGCTTATCACCTACAAAAGAAAGATATATAGAAGTACTTCTTTTGTCATCCTTACAACCTTCCCAATCTGCATCTGAGTATAGCTTAATGTCCAAATCTGATGTGTATGGGAAGTAAAGGCCTTGATTTTGAGTACCCTTGAGATACTTCAAAATCCTTTTATCAACTTCCAAATGAGGTGCTCTAGGTTTATGCATGAATTGGCTCAAAATACGTACTCCATAACATATGTCAATCCTTGTCAATGTTGCATAGTTTTGACTCCCAAATATGCTTTGGTATCCTGCAATGTCTTCAAGCAAATCACCTTCATGAGCACTCAATTTATGATTTACCTCCATAGGGGTGCTAGCTATCTTTGCATTCTCCAAGTGGAACTTCTTCAACATGTCCTGCACATATTTCCTTTGAGTGATGTAAATTCCAAAATTTGTGTCGACTAACTCAAGTCCAAGGAAATACTTCAAAAATCCTAGATCACTGATTTTGAACTCTTGCACCATTTGGTTCTTGATTTGTTTGATGTCATTGGCATCACTACCTATAAGTATGATGTCATCAACATACACACATAAGTATACCATTTCTAAATTACTTCTCTTGACAAACAAAGAAGAATCTGCCTTGCTCATTATGAATCCTTGATCCTCAAGATAGGTTGTTAACCTATGGTTCCATGCCCTAGGTGCCTGCTTCAAACCATAAAGAGATTTGTTCAATTTGCATACATAATTTACCTTGCTTGGGTCTTCATAGCTAGGAGGTTGAGCCATGTAAACCTCCTCTGAAATCTAGCCATTGAGGAAAGCATTTTTCACATTTAGTTGATACATGTTCCAATTTCTAGATGCAGCCACACTTACCAATACTTTGATGGTTGGCATTTTAGCTACAGGTGAAAAAGTCTCTTCATAATCTACTCCTTGGGTTTGTGCAAAACCCTTAGCCACAAGTCTAGCTTTATACCTTTTTATGGATCCATCTGAGTTCTTTTTTATTTTGTAAATCCATCTAGAACCAATTACCTTCATTGATGCCTTCTTGGCTACTAGCTCCCAAGTGTCGTTCTCTTGGAGTGCTTCTATTTCTTCATCCATAGCTTCCTTCCATTCTGCTTTGGTACTTGCCTATTCATATGAAGAAGGTCCTTCAAGTGATAAATCTTTAGCGAGATAAATGGAATGCTTAGTAACTAATGAAGTATCATACCCATATATGATTGGCTTCTTACTCTCTCTTTGTGATCTCCTTAATGCTTGGTTGGATGATTCAGGTATGTCTTCCAACCTCTTCATCTTAGTCTTGCCCTTTTATTTCCATGCTTTGAATTCTTCTAAGTTGATGGTGTCATCATCTAATTTGATGTCTTCAATTTGGCTTGGCTTCTCCTTGGTGAGGCTTGGAAATTCTTCTTCCAAGTCATATCGCAACTTGACCTTCTTGCATTCACTTTCAAACCAAGAATCATTCTCATCAAAGATAACATCTCTACTGACCATAAAACCTTTGTTGGATGGATTATAAAACCTCTACCCTTTCTGATTTAAGTCATACCCTATGAAGATGTACTTCTCTGCCTTAGGGTCTAGCTTACCCCTGCTTTGAGATGGAACATGCACATAAGCAACACATCCAAATATTCTACAATGATCAAGTGATGGCCTTCTACCATGCCATGCTTCATATGGGATCATCCCATCAAGTGACTTAGAGGGTAACCTGTTAATAAGATAAGTGGCAGTAGACACACTCTTTGCCCACAAATAATTAGGAGATTTCTTTTCATTAAGCATTGATCTAGCTGCTTCCACAATCAACCTATTTCTCCTCTCTACTACTCCATTTTGCTCAGGGTTATACCTGGTAGTAATCTCCCTTTTGATACCTCTGTCGTGCAAAAATGTATCAAATTCATTGGAGAAGTACTCACCTCCTCTATCTGACCTTATCCTCTTTAGGCTTCTTCCTGTTTGATTTTCCACAAGTGCAAGATACCTCTTGAAACAATTGAACACTTCATTTTTGTGTTTCATGAAACACAAGATAGTCCACCTACTGAAGTCATCAATGAATGACACATAGTACCTTGAGCCTGAATCCAAAGGGTCCTTGCTTGGTCCTCACACATCTATGTGGACAAGTTCCAAGTAATCCTCATGAATATAACATTTCTTTGTAAAGGGTAACCTCTGTGATTTACCAAGCTGACAAGCACCGCATTTATAGATCATGTGTTGCTTGGATACATTAGGTATCCCAAGCACACATTGATCTCTACATATTTGCTTCAAGGTTCTCTCACCAATGTGCCCTAATCTTTTATGCCAAATCTCTAACTCAAACAATGTTTGATCCTTGTAATTATAAAGTGCAATGTTTTTAGTGTCCTCAAGTTCCAATGTAATGTAAATAATCTACTTGTTTTTTCTCCCTTGGCTATTCTTCTAAGTCCATGTTGGGGGTCCTCCACAAAAGCTCCATATTTGTTGAACCTAACCTGCAAACCCTTTTCCACTATTTGTCCAACACTCATCAAATTCTTGGTGATAGTAGGTACATAAAGAATCTTGCTCAATAGATTTCTATTCCCATCAAAAGTTTTGACATTTCCTACCTTGACCACTAAATGCTTGGTGTCATCACCTGCCTGCACTTGGTTCTTTCCCTTGGGTTCCTCAAGATCAAAAAGAAGAGCTACATTGCCTACTACATGGTTTGAACAACCTGAGTCAATATAGAAGAGGTTCTCATCATTCATACCTTGTTTTGAAGTCATATTCATAATGAGAAGAGAATCCTCTTGATCCTCTGTATAATTTTTGAAATCTTTTCTTGATTTGTATCCTCCTTGATAATTGTTGTTGTAATTGTTGTTGTAATTGTTGTTGTAATTGTTGTTGTAGCCATGGTTGTATCCTTGATTATGGTTGAATCTTCCTCTTGATTGTGAGTAGCCGCCTCTTTGAAATCCTCTTCCTCTATGATTCTTGAAGTTCCTATAGCACTCATCTGTGTGATTCCACAATCCACATATGTTGAATGGGGAAGAGTTGAAAGGTCTCCCCCTACCTTGCTTACCTCCTCTTCCCCTTCCTCTTGAGTTCCTACCTCTCTCTACATAGTTAGCTTGAGAAGTAGTACCTTCATCTTCAACCTTTTTGCTCTTTCGTTTGTCTTTAGACTTTCCTTTATCGATATATAGGGCAGAAGAATTGTTACTCTTGATGGTTCTCCATTTTTGTTGATCTTGGCTTCATGAGTAAAGAGTTGTCCCATGAGTGTGGTAAGATCTGGGATTTGCATGTCTATGTAAAGGTCCATAGTAGTTGTGAAAGCTTCCCAATTATTATGTGGCTTGATGCCATTGATTATCTGTCTCACTATTTTCTCCTCTTCAATCTCCTCTCCTATGCTTGCCAATTGATCAGCCACATCTTTAACCTTGGTCACATACTCTAAAACATTCTCCTTGGGTTGCTTCATTTGAGTAGTAAACTCAATCCACAATTGATTTTTTCTAGCTCTTGTATTGGAAGAAAAGTATGAAGATAATGTATCCCAAGTCTCTTGGGATGTTTTACAATTCCTAATGTGAGGAAGAAGGAAATCAAAAATATATTCAAGTAGATATGACCTTGCTAAAGCATCTTTGGCACACCATGAGTTGAGTCTCTCTAGCTCTTCTCTTGTAGGTTGTCCTTCGCTTCTGAATATGGGCATCTCCTCATCTCCTAATATGTATCCATGGAGGCTCCTTCCTTGTAGATAGGTCTTCATCCTCAAGGAACATGATGGATAATTATTCATGTCCAATTTATCAATAAAAGAATGGAAACCATCTCCCATTTTACCTTAACTTGCTATGATACCACTGTTAGAAGAGATGGATGGATACCTCAAGAAAGTGAGGTGGTACTACCAAAACCTGTTTTGTACCTACCCTATTTCACTTCAAAGTTATGTAGCAAACCCTTTTCTCTTGCAAATGTTACTAATAAATTACCTATGTACTTTGGAGTAGATCCCTCAAACAATTGAATCAAAATAGACTACTTCACAAATAGCTAGTCTCACAAAACTTGCTATTTTGGTCTAGACACCTGTTTGTTCTTTTGCTCAGTGCTCACAGTACAGTTGCAATTGATTAAATTCCTTTTGAGGGAACTTGCTTAGCTTAGGTATCTAATGATTAAAAGTGGAATCATCTAAATTAACAAACTATACACTGAGAAATAAATTTAGCAATCCAAAGCTTACCCCCGACTTTTTAGGGACTGAGTAGTAATTGACTAGAGAGCACTTCGACGCATATTTCTCCCAAATCTATAGAGGAAAAGCTTTGAAATTTTTACGGCATTAAATAAACTCTGAGCTGGTTCAAAAAAGCTATAGATCATGCAAAATGGTTGAGAGATAACTGAGATATGGTCATGCAAAGTTCACTATTCTGAGTAGTCATAGCAGTGAATTGAAGAGAAAATGATCAATGAAGTATATCTATTATGGCACATCATTTTACAAGATCATTGACATTATGATGATGCCCAATGATAGTGAGATGAGTAAGCTATGGTGTAAGCTACTCAACCTCTATAGATGTTACACATATGAGCTCCAAGAAGAGACCATGAGGCAGTGAGTTTTCAAAGTCCTTTTATAACTATCTTTTTCTAAGTTTAAATTTGAATTCAAGTTTGGCTCCAATTAAAAAATGATTCCTTTGATTCAGGAGATATTCTCTCATAAAAAATTTGTAGCTAATATGCTTCCTACCTCCACGAGATACAAGGATCTTGAAAGATTCTCAAAGCTTTAACCTTTTACAAATGGTAAATGACTAATTGTTTCAAGCTATGATTCATATGGATCATCACATGCTTCCACATATAATCTTCCAAGCTCATATTTGCACCAACAAGAAGCATATATGGAAGCCTTAATTATGCTACTATCACATAACATGATGTGTGCAATGTGATAGGAGTTTCTTTTCAGTTTTTGAATTCACCAACTCATGTTCATATAAATGAAGCCAAGAGAGTTCTTAGGTACATCAAGCATATTGTCAACCAAGGGTTGTACTACGCTTATGAAGATGGATTACAACCACACACCTATAGTGATTCTAATTGTGCTAGTTCAAAGGAGGACATAAAGAGCACTTCTCACTATGTCTTTATGCTAGGTCAAAAAGTAATCTCATGGATATCCAAGAAGCAAACTACAATTGCATTATCATCTATTGAGGCTGATTATAGAGCTTTAGCACTTGCTACATGTGAGATCATGTGGCAAAAGAATCTCTTCAAAGACTTGGATGTTAAGGTCAAAGAGTTTACTCTATTTGGAGATAACATATCAAGTATTCATCTAGCAAGCAACCCTCTGTTCTTCCATGCAAGAAGAAAGCACATATAGATCCATTATCACTTTATCAGTGAGAAGGTACTAGCAAAGGAAGTGGACATCAAGTACATCAATACAAAGGAGCAACTAGCAGATATCATGACCAAATCCATGGATGCAAGCAAGTTGGATAAGTTCAAGATCAATCTTAACTTGAAGGAGATCAATGTATACCAGCACTTGAGCTTGAGGGGGAGTGTTAGAAATTCAATAAGCTCATGTGCGTAAACCAATGCTAAAGTCAAGCACGACATCACTTCATTTTTTGGTGAAGACTTGAAACACTTTTCCTTAGGTTTTGCATCTAAATATTCTATCTAACTTGATGCAAAAAACTTAGGGATATTGTAGGGCACCAAGTATAACAAGTTTGGAGCATTACATAAACAAGAGATTGGAAAAATATGTGGCCATCCTCTAGCACCTCTTGGGAACTTGAAGGCTCTCATTGGGAGTGTAAACTCAATGATTAAGCTAGCCCCTAGCTAAGCTAGCCCCATGTCAACTCAAATTCTCTCTTAGGTAGATATCCTTGTTCATCTAAATCTAATTGTGTAGTTGCTTGTTTCATAGGCTAGATAGATCATCTTATTCCTATTCTTATATGATTTCTTTTTATTATTATCTTACTCTCAATTTCTCATTATCATTGATTATATTGAACTTGAAAGCTCATTATTTTGATGTCTACATATCTCCAAGTGTATGTGTGTGAAGAGTACACATAGGTACAAGTTTCCTATTTGGACAATTATCGATTTGTTTTGTGCAAGGAGCTTAACATACTTCACATTCTCATAATTTAATGATATATGAATTGATGGAAAGCTTAAAGAGTCAATTTTCAATATGCAAGGTTTTAGAGGTTCTGTCCTATGTTTAAGAGAGAAATTCAATTTTTGGGTGATTGTTGTAATCAACAATGTGGTCCTAAGAAGAGCCCATCTTTCTTCTACTGCAATTAAGAGTGGATATACTCCATCAGTTCTTGATATCCTTGCTGCATAAATATTTTTTGTGATGATGAAGTATCTATATAGATCAATAAAGAACATTGAAAGGAGAGGATTTTAGGGACAAATAGATTAAAGATGAAAAACCTCCATGTAAATTTATTTGTGAGATATAAATTAAATACTAGATCAAAATCTTATCAATGGAAAATGTTCCATAATGATCTAAACAAGAAGATGGGAAGGTGTGAAAGAGGTCGATAGAGGACCTTCTATGTTGTGGTTTGTCATAGCTCCGATGAGCTCCCCAGTTTTTTGTCGTGTCCTGCTCAGAGGTTGATTCTCTCTACAGTTCGCGCCTCGAGGTCACACGGAGATCCGTTCCAAAACTGCCGCCCAGCCGCGTGGTGTCCTTGTCTTACTCTCTCTCTCCATAATGGTGAGTCATCCCCCCACATGGCTTCATACATGGGTGCCACATGGCACTCATGTATGAGCCCATCTAATCACAACTAAGAGGTGGTTCACACCTCTCTTGGGGGTACTCCATAACATTTCCTTCCCCTTGGTTCCGTTTTGTCCTCAAAAATGGTATTGGAAGGTCTAAAAGAAAGAGAGGAATGATAGTATCACCACTCCCACTATATCCCCATGTATATAAATACATGGTCCTGTCTCCGTGTTGTTTCCCCATATCCTTCCCCTTAAGAAAACTCTTGGGAAGATAAACTGAAACTGGGAAACCGTCTCTGTAGGGTGTTAACCCGCTCCCATGTGGCACTATCTTCTGAACTATCTTTCCACTTTACTAGACACTCTTTATACAAGTGAATCCTCGTCCGTTTCTCTCGAGTGCGTAGTATGCTCTCTGGCTCATGTGGAATAGATTGCACAGAAATAGGTTCTACTACCTCACTATCTGGAATGAGGTTGTCAGATTCACCCAGCCTTTTCTTAAGCCGGCTTACATGAAAAACTGGATGGATTTGACTATTCTCTGGAAGTTGGAGCTGGTAAGCCATATTTCCTATTCTCTTAAGTATTCGGAAAGTTCCACAATACCTAGGAGATAATTTTGGACAAGGTCCCGTCTTCATGGTTTCAGACCTAGATGGAACTCTAAGATAGACTTGCTCTCCTACCTCAAAGTTGATATCTCTTCTTTGAGGGTCAGCATAGGCTCTAGATCTATCCTGAGCTCTCCTAATGCTGTCCTTAGCAAGCCTAAGCATATCATTCATTTCTTCCAAGAAGTCCTTTGAAGCTTGAACTTTTTCATTCTGCAAGCCAACTGCATAAGGAGCCCTTGGCTGAAACCCATACATAAGCATAAATGGACTATGCCCAGTGGAAGAGTGCTTGGCACTATTATATGCAAACTCTACTATAGGTAAGTACTCTTCCCAATTAGTTTGCCTTTCATTTACATATGCTCGAAGCATATCTTCTAGGATTTGGTTAACCCTTTTTGTTTGCCCATCCGACTGTGGATGCTCGACCGTACTCATGCTAAGCTTTGTATCCAGCCTTTTGAAGACCGCTCTCCAAAAGTGGCTAGTAAACTTCCTATCCCGATCAAAAACTATGTCTAAAGGAAGACCATATAACCGGTATAGGTTCTCAACAAAGAGTCTAGCCAACTCTGGTGTCTTCACTGTAGTACGTGTCGGAATAAACCTAGCCATTTTGGTTAACCTATCCACAATTACCCAGATCGAGTCATGCCCTCTCTGTGTCTTAGGTAATCCGACTATAAAGTCCATGGAGATACTCTCCCACTTCCCATTAGGAATATCCAGTGGGTGGAGTAGTCCTCCAATCCTCAACCTCTCAGCTTTGTTGACCTGGCATTTATTGCACTTAAGCACATACTCTAGGACGTCCTTATGAAGTCCAGGCCAATAAAACTGCCTCTTAACAAGATCATAAGTCTTGTTAACTCCTGGGTGTCCCGCACTAGGTGTGTCATGACACTCATATAAAATATGCCATCTCATCTCAGTATCTCTAGGGACACACACCTTACCTTTATATAACAGATATCCATCTTGGACACTGTAATTCTTCCACTTGAACCCTTCTTGAGTACCCGTCAATACTCCATCCTCATTGGAAACCCGTATATCCCGATCCCCATTCTCTATGGCTTCCCAAATTTCGGAATATGCAGGATCAAGCCTACATTTCCCTCTAAGAGACTCAAGTAGCTTACTAGTGATCTGAGTAAAACTCAATCCATGGAGCATAGGCATGCGGCTAAGTGAATCAGCCACCACATTAAACTTTCCCTTCCTATACCTAAGCTCATAATCAAACTCTTGAAGGGTCTTTGCCCATCGGGCCTTACGACCCTTAAGGTCTGTTTGATTAGAGAGCCACTTAATGCTCTCTTGATCAAACACTATCGTAACTTTGGCACCATATAAATAATGACGCCACTTTTTCAAAGCATGGACTATTGCATACAACTCCTTCTCATAGACGGAGTAATTCTTTTGAGCCGGTTCTAGTTTCTTGCTCTCAAAAGCTACTGGTCGACCATCCTGTACTAAAACCGCTCCTATAGCAAAATCACTCGTGTCTGTCTCAACCACAAATGGTTTATTGGGATCTGCTATATGTAAAAGTGGAGCTGTAGCAATTGCTACCTTCAACTTTTCCATACTTTGCTTCTGTTCGTCTCCCCAATGAAAGGCTTTCCCTTTCCCTTTAAGCTGTTCTGTCATCGGGACAGCAATTTTGGCATAGTTCTTAATGAATCTTCGATAGAAACCTGATAAACCTAGGAAGATCTGCAGCTCCTCCAGGTTCCGTGGATGTGTCCATTCCATAATAGCCCTTACTTTTTCAGGATCCATCTCGATTCCATCTTGGGAGACTATATGCCCAAGGTATTTAACCTCTTTCTTGAAAAATTCACACTTTGACTCCTTAGCAAAGAGCGAATTTTCCCTTAGCACTTGAAATACTTTTCTCAAGTGTTCCAAGTGCTCCTCTTCTGATGCACTATAGATCAGAATGTCATCTAAAAAGTCTACTACAAAGTGTCCTAGATAAGGCCGTAAAACACTATTCATGAGTTTCATGAAAGTGGCAAGAGCATTGGTGAGACCAAAAGGCATCACCAAAAACTCATAGTGCCCATATCTAGTCCTAAATGCAGTCTTAGGGACATCCTCTGCCCTAATCCTGATTTGATGATATCCTGATCTAAGGTCAAGCTTGGTAAAATACCTAGCTTGATGTAGCTGATCAAATAGATCTTCCAACCTAGGCATTGGAAATCTATTTTTGATAGTTACCTTATTAAGTGCTCTATAATCTATACATAGTCTCATAGAGCCATCTTTCTTTTTAACTAGGAGCATTGGCGATGCCCATGGTGAGTTACTAGGTTTGATGAAGCCTTTATCTAAATAATCCTGCAATTGCTTCTCAACCTCCTCATGCTGAGAAACACTAAGCCTATAAGGTGGTCTACAAATAGGGTTAGTGTTAGTAACAACCTCTATGGCATGGTCAATGTCCCCTCTCTCAGGTGGTAGCCCTCTAGGTAAGTCAGTGGGAAAAACATCTCTGTACTCAAACATAAGATCCTTAAAACTTTTAACTACACACTCTTGCAAAAAAGAATAGTAGAAAGTCCTGTTCATATTTACATTCAAAGCATGAAAATATACATCAGATGAGCTGTCTGTACAATGCTCCATATCATGACTATACAATAAAAACATATCCTGTACATGCTGTGAACAACAGAGACTATACAACTCTAATGATGAGATGAGAGGTGCACTAGGTACATCTCTCTCTCCCTGAATATAAACTTTACTTCCATTCTTTTCAAACTCGAGTGTGTTATTTTGATAGCTGCGTTTAAGTGTATCTCCCAACCCCCATAGCCATTCTCTTCCTAAGACTAGATCTGTCCTCTCCATGTTCATAATTTGGAAGTCCATATGATCTGTATAATCCTGCATCTTGACTTCCAAATTGGATACCATAGTATCCCATATTCTTTTATCTTGCCCTTGCATCATAGATACAATGTATTTATGTGCACTAGGCTGCTGGGGAATCTTCAATTTCTTGACCAAAGCATAGTTTATGAAGTTATGAGTGGCAGAGTCATCTATCATGACTCGCACCCTGGTCCCGTATACACTACCATGTAGCTTGACCAAGTCATGTGGTCCAAACTGCGGTGACCACAATGACTGAGTCAAACAACACGTGTGCTCTATATCCTCGTGCATCACCTCCACTCCCTTGCAGCTAGAGCTGCCATGAATGGGAAGGGTCTGCACTAGGTGGACCGCCTTTTTGCCCCTTTCAGGAGCGGTACTAGACTCTGGTCCTTTCTTCTTTTCTTCCCCCTTCTTCAGTGGACAGTTCCACTGCGAATGACTAGGGGATAGGCACCTAAAACACAGGTTCTCTCTTTTGGCCTTCTCAAACTGGTCTGTGGATAGCTTAGGCCCTTGTGATCTTTGTTTTTTAATAAAAACCTTGTTTTTCCCAAAAGGCAATTTTTTCTTAAATTTAATGGTACTAAGAGGTTTAAGGGGCTGATCCGTCTCCATAGGAGTATACTGAGGACGGTTATGGTCCTCATATATCTGTGCATATTTGATCGCCTCCTCAAACGTCTTAGGCGCATTCCTCCTGACTTCCCTCTTTATGGCTTTATCCAAGCCCCTAACAAACCCTCTGGTCTTCTGAAAATCATCTAGACCCTTAAGCTTCAAAGTGATCTCTCTATAGTGGGATAGATAGACTGAAAGAGGCCTGCCTCTTTGAGTAATCCTATCCCACTCATCCCAATTCCTCTCCTCTTCATTTTCAGGAAGAAACTCTTTTAGGAAAAGAGTCTCAAACTGAGTCCAGTCACTAGGGATAGAGTTCGCCTCCTTAAGACTCATCCACCACTTATAAGCACGTGGGCCGAGGGAAAGACTCGCCTCTAGCACACGATACTCAAGTGGGGTGCCCTTCAATTGATGCAAATCATGCCACTTTTGTAAAAAAGTGTAGATTGCATCCTTATTCCTGTCTCGGTCATCCCCCGTGAAGGTAGGTGGCTTCAAGTCTTTCAGGAGGGGAGCTTCCCTAGAGCTCTCTCCTTTATGTTTACTAGGAAAAGAAGTCTCTTTCCTGGTAATCTCTAGAGGAATGGTAGGAGTCTCTCTTTCCTTCCTAGCTAGGAAAGAGGTGACACTAGTCTCAAGGGAGATCATTTGAGACTTAAGTTGCTGTATAAGAGATGTGATGCTACCCAAATCTTTCTCTAACTTAAGGGTTTGTTCTTTCAAATCAATGAATTGGTCACGAGTGACAAATTCATCTATAAGCTCTTCATAAGTATACTCTTGTTGTGAAGGCTCTTTTTCTTCTAAATTCTCTTCTATTTCTTGCCCTAACTCTACTTCTTCCATCCTAGCATCAGGATCCTCTAGTTGCTCTCTAGGTGTAGAAGTGGTCTCAACTATTTGTTTGCCTTTAGTTTCCATATTTAAGTACCCTTCCCCCGTTTGCTAACTAGAGTATATGAAAATGAATGGAAGTAGAGTTTAAATATGCAAGAAGAAGAGAAATATAACACAAGAGCACTTCCCTGATACAAAGTAGAGTTGTGGAAGCGTAATCCAAGTGGTCTTTGATGCTTCAAGCCGCTGATTTTGAATCCTCGCCAGTCCCAAAAAAAAAATTGGAAATGTCCGCTTGGTCCGGGGAGGTTCTCAACACCATAAACCATCCAAAACAACACCAAAAGTGCGTAGGAAAAGCCCCAAACGGGCAAACTGAGTGCAACTGAATAATTTCAGAGATATTTCGATCCTCGCCAGTCCACAAATTGCTGCCCAGCACCTGTACTTCAAGTATTTGAGACTATCCCAAGTGAAAAAATTGGATTTGGAGTCCGGATGATGAAAAAACTAGGCCCGGGAGTGGCCGCCTAGTTCCTGCTGAAGCGCTGCAGAGAGATTTTGATGGGGAAAATCTCGTCCAAATCCAACACCGATGGTCTCTGAGCGAAGCTTAGAAATGTAGCTTCGAAACATGACCAAGATTTTTGAAATCCGATATCGTATGAAGAAGATATGGTGCGGAGAAGTCGGGTATGTCACCGATGGGAGGTAAAATGGTAACCTTCTTGAAGTAGAGACTTTGAAGAGCTCCAAACTGAAGGGCTGAAGCTTTTCAAGGAGAAGCCAAGACCCAAAACCCTTCTGCACAGCCCGTATTACATACATGTATCATTTCTTGGCCAAAATTTTGATCCATAGCATCACCTTGATACTTCAGATTCTCAAACAAAACTCGAAATATTACCTCCTTCCTCACATCGAGCTCACTGTCAACCCAAAGAATCTCGGACTGACGATGAAGAAGCTCTTAATCCCATATGCACGTGGGCTGCAGTCTTTTTAGGGGTATAAATAGAAGGCTCCAAAGAGCTTTGGCCATCCAAGACTGGGGAAGGAGGAGCAAGGCCCCCCGTGGGCTGGCGGACGCCTGCGGGCTTGAATGATTGCTCTGTCCTCTGTCGGTTCTACGACTCTATTGCTCAATCGGCTCTGCTGTTGCCCGTCGCTATCATGCGTGCGTGACTCCGTCAGCAAGTGACCGTTACCGCTCGGATACCAATGTCAGAGCTCCGATGAGCTCCCCAGTTTTTTGTCATGTCCTGCTCAGAGGTTGATTCTCTCTACAGTTCGCGCCTCGAGGTCACACGGAGATCCGTTCCAAAACTGCCGCCCAGCTGCGTGGTGTCCTTGTCTTACTCTCTCTCTCCATAATGGTGAGTCATCCCCCCACATGGCTTCATACATGGGTGCCACATGGCACTCATGTATGAGCCCATCTAATCACAACTAAGAGGTGGTTCACACCTCTCTTGGGGGTACTCCATAACATGGTTCATGTTGCTTCCATGTGGAAAAGTTCCTTTTTGTAGGATGTGCTATCTTGGACCTATGCAATGAGACATTGAGAGATCATAAAAATGCATAGAGCATAATGATTTTAGGGAACAATCAATGGATAAACTATATGACGTAATTTCTATTTTCTATACATATGAGAATGGATAAACTATATGACGTAATTTCTATTTTCTATACATATGAGAAATACAGGGGAAGTCACACATGGGCCTTACAATTCCAAACATAATCTAAATTAAGGGACATGTGATCATAAGTGGAAAACAATATAAAGAAAAATGTAATAGTATACAATAATATACAAGAATTATGATATTGTAATGCATATGAATCAGTTTATATCAATTGCCTCGAATCAAATGCATACGTGCAACTTAAGGGACTTTAGACTTAAGCTAATATGATTTAAGCTCACATTCAATCAATGCAAGAACTCTTGGTGGTCCCATAAGACTCCCATTTTCTCTATGCATGTATCAAACATTAAAGGACTTACAAATCCATGTACATTTTCAAATGGTACCTTTTACTTCTAGTATCAAGAAAAAGAACTCATCAATTATATTCTGAACATCTAATGGGAATCAAAAACTCCATCATTAAGACTAATTTTCTCTTATTATATCTAGTTTTTAATATCTAGCACGAAAAAATCCTCGAATGAATACATATCCAATCATTGAATCATAACAATCACTCATATTACCCCTTAGCACATCTATTTTTCATTAATAAAATTTATCATGCTCTACCATAGATCAACATCACACAACATCTGTACTTTAAAGATGAAAAAACTCCCCTTCAATTTCATTACAATGCTCGATTTGAGCATTTTAACTAAGGTGTGAATAAATTTCAATCGAATTCATTTGTTGTAGGGAAAATTGTCTCTTACAATGAGTACCTATAGAAAATATGTGTGCCCAATCTCGGCACCTCTAACAAGTAAAAAATTGTCCCAAATACATATGAAAGTAATACTCTTTATGAAATACTTGATATCCATTTTCTCATAAGTGGTCAATTGCATTGATGCTCATAAGAAGTGATGTAGGCATACTATATGTCCAATCATATAAGCATATAAGATGCATAACTAGGAAATAAATGACATGTATCTCTTACATCCACAATGTTCGATGTGATACCATGTATAACCAATCAACAGATCCATGCCCATGCAGATTTGATCAAGCATGTTAAATGCCCACCATACACTTATAAATGTATCTATAGTACAACCAAAGTACCTAACATCAAAGCTTTTCAAACTAAAAAAATAGTGTGGTTGAACATGCCCGAAACAACACAAAGAATTCACAATTGATAAGAATCAATAATGAACTAATATTTCACCACTATATTAGAATCTATAGCAAACCAAGAACCTAAACTAGCTTATCAAGGTTCCAAAATTATTCAAAATAGATGTGAAATGGCCTAGGCAAAAAAATGATAGAGTAAAATTGCATAATATATCTACAGCAATGAAAATAGAAGTAAATAGTAGAAAATCCAACAAAACCATAACCAAATATCTATCCATGATTCAAACAAATGCCTTCAATCAGTAGTGAGGAAAACTTGATAAATAGATTTGAAATAGACATTGCATCTGATGATTTCTTTGGAAAAATAGTCCAATCCTGTTATAAGTCCATTGTTTTTATTTTTAAGTAAATAGACATTAAACTACAATCCAAAACTTCATGTATTCTATCTATTGGATCACGTCTAGCAAGAAAGCTATGAAAATTCGAAAGCATTTTTTTCCAAAAAATACACTTCAAGACCAAAAATTACAATGAAAATAGAGCTAATTAATTGATGGAGAATTTCTTAAATTATAGCTTAAAAATATGAAACATGAGGGGTATGTATGAGGCTTAGAGCTAGATACATAACTGTGTCAAGCAGTTAGCTTCAATAATGTATGCACCTAAAAGAGAGAAGAGTGAGTACCAAGCAAATATACAAAAATATATCACAAAAAATATGTTTCCAAATGTAAAACAAAATCCAAATCCAAGGTATTGTGCCAAAGAACCATGCAACTTCTAGGCAGATGGCCAGGGTTCAAGTCCCACCCAGGGTTGGATGCCCCAGAGTTCCCCAAGATGGGTGCTTCTACTTTACAAGGTCGGGTGTGTGTCTTTCCAAATTCATTGTTCTCTCAAAAAAAAAAAAAAAAAAAAAACTCTTCTTGTCCGTGCCTGATATTCTTGTGTAACGGATTTAAGTTTTCTACTAGATGCAGGTAGATGCAGGAAGAAGAGAGAAAGAAAACAGATACTCTATGTACTTGCACGATACCTTGAGTGGAACGGGGTGAGAGAGAGAGAGAGAGACCACAGCATGCAATATTCGATTCGTCGCGTAGGAATCTAATGCCATCGTCTCATATATTCGGAGGCCGTACCATGGCCTGCAGAAAGAGAAAGAGAGACACATACAGCGATGAAACTGTCGTTCAGAAACCGGGGATGTTGGTTGGCAGCAATGGCGACGATCCTGTGGTTAAGTTGGGAGGGGATTGTCGTGGGAGCAACGATTTGGACAGTTGGTGACTCGGCGGGATGGGCCGCCATCGACTACAAAAACTGGATCAGCGGCAAAACCTTCCGAGAAGGCGACGTTCTCTGTGAGTTTTTCGACTAATCTTTTGCGTAAGACAGTAATAAGCTCTTTTTATACCATCATACCATGGAATGCTCATGCGAAACACCATTCCTATCTTCTGGCGATAGCAATGGACTCTAACCAGGACGACTATCACGATTTTGCAGGAAAATGATCAAATGTTTTAACAGCGGTTAATTTCTCTGTATTCAAGAAGCATAGCAGTTACTTTGTCTGTATTCAAGAAGGATAGTCAATGCTGATAGGATGTATCTTGTGTTACCACAAACGGCAGCCTTTCAATCAGTGAATATAGAATAAGGAACATGCCATTACTCTCAAGAACTGTGTCTTGCTTAAATCGTCGTTTTTCAATTAATCAAATTCATCATAATAAAGGGAAAATCAGGGCGATCAATCTCTTTTGCCGATCTAGAAAAATTATTTTCTCAGGGAGACAAGATAACAAGTTTGGCTGGTGTTAAGTGAAAAAGGTTAGGCCGACGATAATTTATATATTTTGTTACTCTTCTCTGTGTCTGTAGAGAAATCTCCCAATCATGTTGTTACTAAACCGTGATCTGCATAATAATTCTTACGAGTATTAACTTAAAATTTTCATCTAGTCTGTAATGCTGCAAAGAAGACTAAAGTTATATATTGTAATCTGCATTTCTCGGGCCAGCGATGATACTTATATCTCATCCAACCAATCTTTTTGAGAAACTGAGAGAATAATATATATATAATTATGCTCAAGTACTGTCTTCATGAACTCAAATTATCAAACCAATTAGGTTGTGGTTCATTTTAGGTAGATCAGAACCTACAGTCGTCTTGACTATTTAAAGTTTTCATGCACAGAAGAACCATTTACTCCAGTTTTTTGGTTTGATTCAGTGCTTGGCCACTGCCTTTCAGATCTCTTCGTGTTTTAAGTAAATCAAGCTATCAAGGCATAAAAGCTCATCATACTCATAGACGCAGATGAGAATCTATAATCTGTTACCCTAAGCACAGCGATGAAGATTAGGTTATCATGTTATCATTAAGCAGGTTATTGCGTAATACTTCTCTCGGGTGTTAACCACATGTTTATATGCAGAGAAAAAACATTGTTTACTTATTTGTTCAATAGATCGGATTAGCGCATCATATGTATAGGTGTAGACCTCCAATCCTTCTTTCATACTACATCTATTGAAATCATATTATCTTGTTATCACCAAACACAAAGATTAGATAATGATTCTAATGTGTGTTAAGTAAAGATTCAGGAAAAAAAAATTCTCTTATTCGAGGATTTCTATTTGATTAACAACGCAGATTATATTGATTATATCGAGATTTCTGCATCTAATTAGAATTCAAATATTATATTGATTTAGCGCATCATATTAATATGTAGATTAGGATCCTCTAGCCCAGTTAATCTTCTTCGGGGGTACTGCTCACTAAATCTTCTCAATATGCACAGAAAAACTATTCTCCTTGTCCAATCTACCTATTTTCATTAATAACGCAGAAGCAGGTAGCCATTGTCTTACTGACTTTCCTGTGTTTGTCAGATTTCGCGTATGCTGAGGGAGCTCATGACGTGACTGAAGTCAGCGAGGAAGAGTATACGTCATGTGAAAGTACTTATGCGACTAACAGATGGATCAATGGCAATACAAGTGTAACTCTTGTGGGCAGCATGACCACTCATTACTTCATATGCTCCTTTCCTGGTCATTGCCCCCCCATGCGAATAGCCATTTATGTCCTCCCTTCTCTGAATTCTCCATCCTCGCATATGGACTCAAACTCGAACAGGTCCCCTGTAGCAAGCACTGGAATCTCTTATCGCGAAACCACACATTGGACGAGTTTACCATACATTATAACGACATATGCTCTTGTGTATCTCACAAAGTGATGCACGGCACAATCATAATTATAGATCAATTGCTTTTATGAGTATTCAATGGTAAGGAAATGCAATCAAATTTTAATCTCAATTGATGCAGAAAATACACAATTTAAATTTTGATAAGGAAATGCAATCAAATTTTAATCTCAATTGGTGCAGAAAATGCAGAATGATCTTTTGATTAATCTCTAGTGAATTAAACTTGATAGAAGAACTCTTCTCTCTTCAATCACCTACAAGAGAGGATAATTGCTTTCCTCTCGGAGAAGACTGCTTTGCAGCCAGAGCTTATGCCACTAGAAAACCACTTATCTTTCCACTGCAAAATATACTCAAGGTACAATACGTCACAATGCACCATTCAATTTGGTAACACCCCTTACCTTGAAGGCAAGTAAATAGGAATTATATGAATCGAATTGTAAAATGTGAATAGGGACAAGTTTAGTGACACCATATGAAGGAGCACAATGAAGATTGTTAACCGCCCCATTTTCATTAAATTTATTGGTTGATCCTTCATAATGCATCTACTTCCATGCAAAGCATTGCATTTGGTTGCTTTATGTTATTATACACGACTAGTTCAGAGTTATAAAACATGTTAAGATAATTTCCGATGAAAACTTTAAGTTTTTTGGTTCTTGGATAGATTAAAATGCACTAAAAGAGGCCTTGATAGATATCAATAGATAAAGATGGGCTATAACATGTATACCTAACAATGCATTTGTTTCCATCCAATATTTGGAGTTTAGTTTTCAATGACATTGTCCATGGCTAATCAAACAATTACAAAGGTTCCTAAGATCATCATCCACGCGAAATCCCACTTTTCTACTTTTGCATGTGGATGAAGGAAAAGTCACACAAAGGTCCTAGATAGAGACCAATGGAGGAAAAGGAGATCATTGGATGAAATTAACCTACTCTCTTAAACAATTTCCTTCATAGTTTAGCTTTTTTCTTCAACAGTAGTTTCCCAAGGACACAGTAAGTGAATTTAGATCTATTTTTTTCACATATTTCTAATATGATAATTGATCTTTACATCAAGGGGAATAGTTACTCACAATCATTTTTATTCTTTTTTATGAAAGATATAGAATCAAATAATTCAAAAGATATTCATACATAAAATAATAACATAGGTGACATATGTTCTCCCAATCTTACATAATAAAAGATTCATAGCATAGAATATAAAAAGTATAAAAGGAATATATAATTTTTGGACCATGTATCTCCATCCTGATCTCAATCCACTTTATCTAATATCTATTAATGATTCTAGAAAACCTAACAATGTCACGATCTTATTGTTATAATAATACATCATGATTATCCCAATAATATTTTCTATACTATGTAAGAGCTTATCTACATAGTAACCTTGGTAACTAGTTGATCCCATTAAAGTTTTATCTAGGTACTTTTAAAATCTACATCATATTCTTATTTCTTATTCTCTTTCTTTTTTGTCTAATTACTTTATATGATAAGCTTTATTACCTTGTTTTTTTTTAATATAGACTACTACATTGGAAATTGCATTTAGTTTGATCCATTGTTATAATGTTTTATCACTGATGTAGTAGTTGTAGAAATGGTTGTTAACAGCAGACAAAACGGCCAATGTTAAGGCCCGTGTTGAATTAATGCATTGTTCTAACTGTCAGCACGTGTCATACGAATCGTGGGTTCTTGGGGGTGGTAGGGGTCTGTTAGACAGAGGCCCTATACTTAGTTCCCAAAATAATTGATTCAGTTGAAGCAATAAATTGCTATTGACAGTTCTATCTGAATCTACTGTCCTTAGACAGTGTCATCACAGTCTTAGCTCAGCTACTAGTAACAACTAGAATGTACCAGACGTATCTGTACCTTGGTACCGAATTACTTTAACCTACTATGCTATTGTAACAGTACAGTAGTCCAACCTTCACCAAGACAGCGCTCACAGTCAAGCAACCGGATCACAGAAGGTACCTACGGTTTCAACCTACAGTTCTGAAGATTAACACACACTGGAATTACCCTTAACTATAGGTAATTCTCATCGTACAAGTGCAGATCGAGAACAGCACTACTTCTGCACAACGTTCTTAGGGAAAGATTACTACATTCACATAGACTTATCAGTACTTAGCAGTTCAACAAGGAGAGGAGCACTTCGTCGTACATCTTAACAGAACAATTCGTCACAACGATCCACAGTAACTCTTTCAGACAACGATCCAACGACTTACTGAATGGAACTAGATTCACAGTGTAACCGAGATTGACAAATGACAACCCAGAGTACAACAGAGTACGCAGAGCTTAGACAAGACACACTACAGCAACACTCAGACACTCAACCAGACGAACAGTCTGGCGTTACTCAGAATTGATCCAAAAAATCGCCCCCCCCTTGCGCCTTCCTTTTCATTGCTTTATATAGAAATTACAAATATGCACGTAAGAGCCTTTCACGCGTGTTTTACAAAGATTTCCGTTATACCTGTCCCAATCCGGCGGCCAACTAACACTGGCATGCATGGTGGACTCGAACCCGCATGTTGCAAAACTATTGTTCATCGACTATTCCTTCTAAGTACATGTTTCGGGCTAATCTAAATGTATGGGCGATCTTTTTCTTAAGTGTTTCTAATAATTGTTTGAGAGTTTCGGGTTCTACTAGTTGGGCATCTACTCTAACCGAACTTATGGCTATGGCTTTGGTTAACAAAATTTCTGCTTGTGTTTGCAGAAAGGTTTCTTGCAGATAAAAGTCATTGGCCAATGCAGCATCTCGGGACGTCTTCATTTCCTCGAGCTGTTGCTCCATCTTCTGTACTCTTTCTTTTATGTTTGCCAGTTGGTTTTCGTGCCTCTCGATCTCCTGAACTTGAAAATCTACAGTCCTGATGTATGAGTCCTTCTCGTGTTTGAGATTGGCAATGAGCTTCTGTGTCTTCCCTTCCTTTGTTAGGTAGTGCTTGAGCATATTATTTACGTCTTCCAAATTTTCGTTGGTTCTCTACAGTTCTTCTTCTGTTCTTTTCTGCTGCAACTGTTGTTCTTGACTCTGCTGCACCAGTTCTTGTAATTGCTTTCTGGTTTCTTCTAGTAGATTGCCCAATGCAATTCAGGCGTCTTCTTTGTCTTGTATGTCCTGCTTCATTTTGTTGATTTCTTCATTGGCAATCTGAAGTAACTCTTCTTTCTTTGTAAGTTCTGCCACTGCCGCATCTCTCTAATTGATCAGCATTTCCTGTTCGGTGAGTTTTGCCTGTAATTCCTTCAATTGCTCTTGCAGGGATTGGTTTTCGGCTTTGACAATTAGTACTTCTTCCTGTAGGGGGCTGACGTCAGCTTCTAGCATATCAAATTTATGTTGTAGCTCGTTGCGAATATTGTCTGTGGCTGCTTTCATGTGAATAGGCAGTTGCTAAGATAAATTGATAAGAACTTGACCCATATTGGCCAGAAAGTATTGGAATGGAAGGGAGGGGTAACTGGGGTTGTGGTTGGGAAGCTGTTGGCAGTAGTCAGGGAACCGAAGGAGCCACAAGACGAAGAGAGTCAGAGCGAAGGGACAGCACAAGCAGACATGGAAGTCAAAGAAGATCTGGCAAGTAGGCCATCTAAATTTTTCAGACATCAAGGAGTTGAGCACACAAGAAGAAAGAGCAAGTAGGGAGCTCAAAGGTATGTATGACAAATCAATAGAGAAAATCCCTACACAAATAGTGATTTTCATCACTAAAAATCATTGTAAATATCATTTCGTATTTTTGTAGCTCCATTTTGTGCAAGCCAAGGAATCCTTGAGCTTGAGGAGCTTTAGAAGTATTTACCTGCCAATTTTCATATTTTTTAGATCTCGTTTGAGCCCTCTAATAAGCCCTGGAACCTGATTTTTAACTATGCCGGACACTAGGTCTGGACAGGGCCAAGGCTAGTCAAAAACTATAAAAGGAGCTAGAGAGCTCATTTTTGAGGTTAGATTGTAATTGAAATGAACTTGTAAGAGCTTTTTGAAAGTAATTTAACAACTCCATTGCTTCTCACTCTTTGTCTTGCCGTGTGTGCGCGTGTGCATGTATGTGTGTGCATGCTTGTGTGCTTCTCACTCACGCACTTGTGCCTCCACTTGCTCGAGGTCTTCATACCATCCTCACGTCTTCCCGGATTGACATTAAAGGAGGTGCTACTCATCACTGAGCTACACCAAATTTTGGCGCTGTTGCCGGGGATCGAGCTTTGAGGACGAGCGTGTGATGGTAAGACGTAGATTGGAGACGTTGGCGTTGTAGGTAATTTCTTTACTTTTCCTAATTTTTTCTTTCTTACCTTACCACCATCATCACCATCTTCCACCTCCATTTCCATCATCGCGAAAATTTCAATTTTTTTATCATATCACCTTCTCCACCTCATTTCCCTCATTTCACTTGTGAAAGAGAGCGAGAGAGCAAAATTGTGTGTGTTGTTTTTGCATGTTTCTTGAGCTGTCTTGCAGGTACAGGCCGCATCATCGTCCCCAGCACTCTGCACAGGTACGGAATTCTCGGTAACTGTCTATGTGTCGCCGACTTCTGTCAATCGTGACCGACAGAAAAAATGCTCAAATTGCCAAACAAAGTGCAAAACCATGATCTACAGGCCTACAGCTTCCCAAAAATGTGCTTAGATTTTTGAAATTCATCAGATTCCTGTCAATCGCGATCGCTCTGTCAATCGCGATCGACAAACCACGACGGACAGACCTGTCAATCGCGACGGACCTATCAATCGCGACTGACAGCCCGCGACGGCTCTGTCAATCGCGACCGACAGAGTCAACGACCGATTGACCACGACTGACGGATCATACGCGTGACACGTGTCAATCGCGATCGACTCATCAATCGCGACTGACAGCCCACGACGGCTCTGTCAATCGCGACCGACATAGTCAACGACTGTTTGACCACAACGGACAGACCCTCACGACCGACCTGTCAATCGCGATCGACCCATCAATCGCGACCGACAGAGTCAACGACCCTTTGACCATGACTGATTGACTTTTCGAACCACCTGTCAATCGCGATCGACACATCAATCGCGACTGACAGCCACGACGGACCTGTCAATCGCAATCGACACATCAATCGCGACTGACCTGTCAATCGCGACTGACAGAACTTGCGAACGCGTTAGAAGGGCAAATTTGGCCAATTTTCTAGGGTAAAGAATAGGGGGCTAACTTGGCCAATTTGTGGGACAAACACTCGGGGTTAGCATTGCATGTTGAGGCCGCAACCCAAGTAATTCAAGAATTTTTGCCTGCTTGATTAAATTGTTTTGAACCCTGTTTTAATCCCTGAAGCCTGAACTGACATAACTTCCTCATACAAAATCCAATTGCTGTGATTCTTGTTTTGTCGAAAAGCTCGTGAGGAGTACAACCAAAACTTCCACTGGTTATGTGAAAATTAAGATCAGGATTATTAGATAGGGTTTCTTGAAGTTAACCATACCCGAGGTAGGAAAACTGAGGGATCCTTGGGATTGTTTTTTATAAAGGCAAGAGATAATTTGGTCGGTGAGTCACATGCATGAAAGTGGTCTAGTCTGTCATTTGAACTTAAGTCTGGAGCTAATCTTGGGACTGATGCAGGTCTATTGAGAAGAAATTGAGAGCGTCCAAGCAAGGGCTTTGTGCAAGCTTGAGAATCAACTTCTCGAGCACTAAAGAGCAAGGATCAGCAAGAAAGGTCGGAATATTCTCAACTCCCATTCGTCAATTCCTAGCGTAGGCTAAGAATGATTAGAGGTAGGAGTAAGTCAGGGCGACGATAGGCAATCATCAAGTTGAAGAATACCTAAACTTTCAAGTTCAAGCTAAGGACATAATCTTTGTACTGTCAAAAACTTTAAAGGAAAAGAACTTAACGTGGAACGAACAACTTTAAGCGCGGAACTACACTCAACTATACCTTACGATGTGATATCAGACAAGAATCCTAACAAGGTAATCAACTAAAAAGAATCAAGTAACTGATACAAAAGGACTCTGCAACGAGGTTGTACTTGGGCAAATTTGGGTTATTCAATTAGGCTTATGAACCTTAGATCAGGGCGACATCTATGGAGAGATAGACAAAGCCTTAGGTCTTCAGAGGCCAGTGTCAACCACACTGCTAGGTCGTGGGCCCAGCAGTTGAGCCATCACTCATACTACCCTAGCTCTGAGACTAGTGAATCAGAGATGTCTCAAGGCATGGACAGACCTACGGGAAGTTCAGGAGTGCCATACTTGCAAAGGGTAGAAGGCCCTTACAAAACGCAATTGGAATACCTTAGGACCAACCGATTAGGTGCTAGCATCTATGAGGACGGCCTAGGAAGATCTGTGGTACAGATTAAGAATCCTGATCAATCCATTGGACTAGAGCACCCCGCTGTCAAGTTTGAAAACGGAGCATACTTGGACAAAGAAGGAACCATATATGTAGTCACCAGTCACGCAGATAGGACAGATGAATTCGGAAATGTGATCTCAGATGCGGATTTAGGTGACCTGGAGCAAGGAAATACGGGTGTAGAACCTAGAACCCCCCGAGGCAAATCTGTTCTTACGAGAATTCTCACTCTTGAGTGGATTCCCCAAGACAACAAGAGCATAGATCTGCTTCTGAACCGAGAGACTGATGAAGCCTTTTGGAGGTATAAATCTGATCGGCCAAATGATATAGGAACAATCATGATCTATGAGTTTAAAGATCCTGATAGCCCAGGCAGAGTGACCTACCTGGATCACGCCTCAGAGAGGATCTTTGTGGTTACAAAAAATGATAGGCATGCTTACACTTGGAAGGGTGAATTCGTTTTCCCCCAACCAAGATCGAACGTGTCCTTTGGTCACCCAGGAGCTGGAACCTCCCACGCTCACGGAACTCAAAGAGACAGACATAGAGAAAGGCCGGAGGTGAGCTTTGCCAACTCAGGGGGCAGAGAAAGAACAAGAAACAAATAGAGTAGAGCCTGAGGTACTTAGAGCTCATAGGAATCAAAGAAATGCGGATGAGTTCCCTCTACCACGACCTAGAGAGCACACAAGGACTTTGAGACCAACTCAGCTAGTTAAGTCCATGAAGAACTACTTCGATGGCACTGGAGATCCATACGATCATGTGGCTGAGTTTAGACAAGTCCTGAGAGCTGAACCAGTGGAGGATCTATTCACGCAGTACAATGCCTTTGGTCTAACCCTTAGGAACACTACCCTGACATGGTTTCAGCCACTAAACGAGAGACAGTTCAGGAGCATAGACCAACTCCTAGAGGCTTTCATTATTGAATTCTCTAAGAGTGGCATAAGACATAATACCTCCTCACTGATTCACAGCTTCAAGCAAACCCCTCAAGAGACCGTGAGACTTGCAGGAAGGAGATTTAGGCAATATCCTTAAAGATGCCCTGTCCCTGAGCTACCCACACCAGCTAAGCAAGTGGCTTTATTCTTGGATGGATTGCTAAGTACCAAATTAAGATCATATGTGTACTTGAAGGACCCTAGGACCATAGAAGAGTGTGTACGCATGTGTATTGACATTGAGGATAACCTAGGGGAGGAGTTAGAGCTTTCCAAGATATACAAAGATTTAGATAGTGCCTCTAGCCTCTCTTCCACGCAATCCACATCGATTGAGGAACTTGCAGAGAAAGTTGCTCAAAAACTAGGTGTCTCTAGCAAACAAATTCCGAGATTTGCTTCGGTGAAAAGATGCTATACTTGTGGGGGTGACCATATGGCAAATGTATGTCCCATTCTGGCTCAACCCCAAGTAAATTCTAGTAGCTAGTACTGCACCATAGAACGGAGGTACACCAATCACACCGCGCAAGATTGCCCATACAACAAGCAGGCGGTTAGGCAACCCTACCCTCAGCCATACCCTCAGCAGGGAAGATACCAGAACCCGTACCCTCCATAGCCATATGGCAGGCCACAACAACCTTATCAGCAACCATACCAAAACCAACAAAGGCCTCAACCTGTGTTAGCACAACAACCCCCTGCCCCAGCTAATGTGATCCCAGTAAAATATGCAGCAGCAGAAGAAAACCTGAATAGAGCTATAGTCCCTGTAACACCATTGCTTTCTGAAAGTGACCCCAGTGACCATAGCTTTGATTCTACACATGTCGATAGTCCCCATGCTTACTACATGCAATCTCCTGAACATGGTGAGTCCTACTACAGTGAGGAACCGAGTGAACCTAGTTGGGAGTCAGATTACACAAACGTCATGTATACGAACCCCAATCCTAAGCCTCAACCTAGGCAGGTAAGACCCCCATTCCCTAGAGGACCATGCTACAGATGTCAGGGAGATCACCTCATTCGTGATTGTCCCTTACCTCCACTTACACAACCCCAGTCAGTGACAATTCAGGGCTTTTGCCAAGAATGTGGAAAGGAGCATCTCTTACGAGACTGCCCTAAGAATCCTAATAATATGCCAAAAATCACTCCTATTAACGTTATTGGGTTGGTGGTAGACTCCACAGGAAGTGTGACATCCACTGCACCAGTACAGGTAGTGACTAGAGCTCAGGCATTGCAGCAGAACCAAGGGGTAAACCAGGACAAGAACCCAGAGGCTAGTGAAACCGAGAGCATGACAAAGAAAAGGACTAGAGCGTGGAAAGATAGTCGAGAAAGAATGAAAAGACAATGGGCTAAAAAGATGAGTGAACTTGAGGAAAGCATAAGAGAAACCAAAGCCAGGATAACTGAACTCACATCTCAAACTCCCTCTCACACTACCCCACCACCACCATTCCCATCGCCATCCGACCCGCCACCTTCCAACCCACCTCATACGATTCCACCACCCCCTAGAGTAGGATCAGTATTAGCTGATCCCACTCCTGAAGACATAGACATGATGCTTAAAGCATATCAGGCCAGAATCCAAGAAGGGCCAAATGTAACGGATCATGACAAGTGCTACCCAAGAGCTGACCTAGAGATAGAAAGAACCAAGCTCTGCGCGAAAATGGTCGCATTGGCTCAGACTATGTTTGAAGCCAGTCGCCTTTTCAATTACTCGGGCTCAGCCAAGACGCAATTACACTTGGATGGACTTCTAGAGAAGTTAGAGGGCATAATTGCAAGATCTGCCAAGGAAGAAAAAAATCAAGAAAGAGATAAAGCAAGCAAAAACATGACCCATCCCCCATCGAAAGCTTATGTGCCCAATTCCACTGAACCAGACAACCCCCCCTCCCTAGAAAGAATAGAGAATCTAATGGCACAATCACAAAAGGAACTCGCCCCTCAACACCATGACAAGGCTAGTGAAAGAGCAGGTCTTCCTACCCAGAAAGCCTATGTGCCTGAGGCCTACGTGCCTAACTCTACGGAGCCAGACACCTTTTCTTCTATGAATCAATACACACCAGAATTCTTGCGAGAGATTCAAGAAGACAAATGGGCTAAAGAGAGTGAAGTTCCTCCTCCCATTGAACTGGTGGATGACACACACGATCAATTCCCACAAGACCTTCCTTCCATTTATGGAGAGCAGGAGAGTGCCCAATCTCAAGAAATATTAGACTTCGAGTCTAATTCTTTACAAGAACTACCCCATTTCACAGGCCCATGGGAAGCAAAGTCCACCTGTATGAGAGCACCTACAGTCATGGTAAGAAACGAAGATTCAGTCATACCTAGGAACACAGAGGTAGTGAAGAACACCAAAGTGCAGTGCAATCTCACTTTGGAAGAGCTGCTTAAGGTTAGACCAGAAGTGTGGAAACATGTAGCCAATCAAGTGCCCGAGATAGCAAAACCTCGTTCCCAGGTAGGATCACATAGGACAATGCCAGAGATACCCTTGGATACGATAGGAGATATGTGTGAAGGTGAAGAAGGGAACACCTATCTTCCCATTACCTACCAGGAGTACACCACCAAGGCAATTTTGGACTCATGTGCAGGAGTTGCAATTGCCACCACTTCCCTATGGAAGCGTTGGGGCAAGCCAGCACTCAGGCCAACGAGAATGAAATTGCAGATGGCCGATGGTCATATTGAGAGACCCTTAGGATTACTAGAAGGAATAACTCTCACCACTTGTGGTGTCGAGTTCGAGCATACCTTTGCTATATGTGATTTTAGCAAGAACCATGCCTATGAAATGATCTTGGGACGACCCTTTATGCGACAGTTGCAAGTGGTACAGGATTGGGGAACCAATTCTTTGTACCTGCAGCACTTAGGTGTTACGACCAAAGTCAATCTCAAGGATTACTCTCATAGAGATGTCCCTCCTATCCAATGGAACCCCATCCATAGAGCCAAAGAAGATACGGAATCGGTGCATTCCATAGGATCAGGATCCTCATGGATGCATGAAGACACTCACTTATGGATGTGCAAAGTAGCAATAGAGGAAGAGAAGAGAGAAAAGGCTAGAGAAATAGGTGCAAACGAAGCACATAGACCCATTCAAGACCCAGCCTATGCACCTGTAGTTTTTCCAGACGAAGAATTCGAACCTCACGGCTGGGCAGAAATTCTAGCAACCATAGATGTAGCCATCAATGAGGAACAATGGACACCTCACTGTGATGAGGATGGCTATGACATTTCAGTCTTCTCCATGGAGCCAATCATGGGAGAGGCAGTTCTAGAAGAATGCGAACCTAGCCCTGATGCAATTGAGGATGCAAGTGACTCCGATCTAGAGTCAATCATTATGGACCCACCTTTTGCATCAGATGAAGAATACTTCCATGAAGTAGAGTTTCAACCCCAGAGGCATGGAGAGCTTACAAATGATGTAAGATTAGCCACACATGTGACCCCGAAGGAAGAAGGAAAGAAACGAAAGAAGAGAGAAGTCTCACCAGAAGAGGAAGAATCTTTGTTTGAGGTCCCGGAAAATTTTAAGAAGTATGAGATAGACGACAGGAGAGTTATGATAAGAATGCCTAAATGAGAGGCACAATCAGGAGAGGCCTATGATAACAAAGAAACCACCAAGAAAATAGTAGTGGCCCTAGAAGAAGGAGAGGAGAGATGCACGTACATAGGCCATGACCTAACAGAGGAAGAAGAGCATGCATTAATAGCCTTGCTAAGAGAATACAGAGATGTATTCGCTTGGAGTTACAAGGATTTGAAAGGAGTGGACCTTGACATATGCTCACACACTATCCCCATGACCTCAGATGCCAAACCCTCTAAGCAAAAGCCATATACATATAATGATAATTATGCTGCCAAGATCAAAGAAGAGATAGATAGGCTGGTTGAAGCTGGATTTATCTATGAAATTGAGCACACTGAGTGGGTATCCCCCATCGTAGTGGTGCCCAAAAAGAATGGTAAATTACGTGTATGCATTAACTTAAAGAAGGTCAATGCAGCCACAATCCGAGATAACTATCCGCTTCCCATCACAGAACATCTCTTAGAAAGAGTGGCAGGCAAGGAAGTGTACAGCTTCCTTGATGGATTTTCGGGTTACAATCAAGTAGCCATATCTCCAGAGGATCAGCATAAGACAGCCTTTGCCACAGAATGGGGCATTTTGGCCTTTAGAGTAATGCCATTTGGGCTTACCAATGCACCAGCAACCTTCCAGAGGCTGATGTGCCATGTATTTAAAGAGTTCCTGAGGAAGAACTTAGAAGTCTATGTTGATGATCTTTGTGCTCATTCCAACATTAGACAAACCCATATTCCTGAACTCAGACAAATCTTTGACAAATGTAGAGAATATCAAGTCTGTCTGAACCTAGAAAAGTGCGTCTTTATGGTCAGGCAAGGCAAGATTCTGGGACACATAGTGTCAAAGAATGGCATATCCACTGATGAAGAGAAAGTGAGAGCCATAGCCGAGTTACCTAGGCCAAAGAATGTCAAGGAAGTACAGGCTTTCATGGGGCATTGTGGATATTACCGATGGTTTATACACATGTATGCCATCATAGCAAAGCCTCTGTATGGACTTTTGACTAACTTTGAGTGGACTGACGAATGTGAGAATTCCTTCCAGGAGCTTAAACGAAGATTATGTTCAGCACCAATCTTGACCACACCAGATTGGAATAAGCCATTCCATGTTCACGTGGATGCATCCAATTATGCTATTGGGTGTGTGCTTGCTCAACCTACTGGTGAAGGTAATATGGATCTTCCAATTGCCTATGCCAGTAGACAATTGAATGCAGCTGAACGAAATTACACCACTACTGAGAGAGAAGGCTTAGGCATGGTATATGCAGTTAAGAAATTTAGACACTATTTGCTTGCAAACAAGTTTAAATTTTTTACTGACCACCAAGCATTGTTATATCTCGTGAACAAGCCATGCAATATAGGAAGATTAGTAAGATGGTTTCTCTTACTAATGGAATATGATTTCGAGGTTGTGGTAAGGAAAGGGAGGACTCATTTGAGAGCTGATCATCTTTCTAGGCTCACATCTGGAGAAGCCCCACAAGGAGTATCAGATGACCCTCCTGATGCTTACTTGTTTAACTTGGAAGTGGTACCGCAGTGGGCTAAGCCATTAGTACCAGTATTGACATACGGACCTAACCATCCAGTAATAAACACGCAGGATAGAGAGGTAGTAAAAGCCCAAAAGTATCACATCATGGCAGGAAGTATGTACAAGCACACAGATCAAGGAATCTTGGCTTGTTGTGTAGAAGAGGACGAGTACACTAAATGGTTGCATTTAGCACATGTAGGTGCATTAGAGCAACACTCCTCAAAGCAACGAACCTTACAGACACTAAGGAGACTAGGAGTACATTGGCCAACTATGGAAGCTGATGTCCAAAAGTTGTGCAAGGAATGCTGTTGGCATACAAAGCAACAAAGGAGTCATGCACAATACGGCAACAAGGCCAGATCATTTTTTCCCATAGATTATGTACAACCCAAGTGATTTTAATCACTACACAAACATTGTAAATCCCGTTTTTGGTAGATTAGACTCCATTTTGTGCAAGCCGAGGAGTCCTCGAGCTTGAGGAGTATTAGAAGTACCATCGTACCAAATTTCATAATTTTTAGACTTCGTTTGAGCCCTCAAATAAGCCCTGGAACCTAATTTTTAACTAGGCCGGACACTAGGTCTGGACAGGGCCAAAAGCTAGTCAAAAACTATAAAAAGAGCTAGAGAGCTCATTTTTGAGGTTAGATTGTAATTGAAACGAACTTGTAAGAGCTTTTGAAAGTAATCTAAAGAACTCCATTGATTCTCTCTCTTTGTCTTGCCGTGTGTGCGCGTGTGTGTGTATGTGTGTGCATGCTTGTGTTGGAAGCAGTCAGAGGCACAGACGCCACGGAAGCATGTGAAGACGAAGCAGGGAGCCAGTCGGACCATTTTTTCAAAACAATTATATTTTTATTACTTCTTCATCCAACAGTGATTTTCATCACTCTTGTAACATATGTAATATAGACAAAACCCCATTTTTGTAATCCATAGCTCCATTTTGTGCAAGCCGAGGAGTCCTCGAGCTTGAGGAGCTTAGGTAGAATACTCGTACCAAATTTCGTTATTTTTAGACATCGTTTACCCTCCCAAATAGCCTCTAGGACCTAATTTTTAACTAGGCCGGTCACTAGATGTGAAACCGGTCAAAACTAGTCTAGAAACTATAAAAAGAGCTAGAGAGCTCATTTTTGAGGTTGGTTCATTGTAGCTTGTTTGAGATTAGAGTTCTTTTGAGCTTGTAAGAGTATGCTTGAGTAATAGAGCTAATTTCCCACCTTCCATTGTGTCTTGCTTGTCTCTTCATTGTGTGTGTGTATGTGTGTGTGCATCTTTGTGCTTCTCACCTTCACTCTCACATCTTCCCACATTCACGATCTTCATATCACTCCTACCTCTCCCTCGGATTGACATTAAGGAGGTGAAGCTTCTTAACGTGGTTCTCACCATTGTGCTAGAGCAACACCAAATTTGGCGCCGTTGCCGGGGATCGAGTCTAGGACGAATGTGTGATGGTAAGAGTATAGCAAGAAGTGGCGTTGGAAGGTAAAAATTTCAGTTTTTGTTGTTGTTTTTACTTAGTTTTTAGTGTTTTTCACCTCCCCCACACTCCATCTTCATCATCGCATCATCATCTCCATTTCCAAAAAAAATCAGAAAATTCACCATATCCACCCATTCACCTCATTTCCCCTCATTTGTGCGTGCGAGAGAGCGAGAGAGAGTTTTTGCGCTTGTATGCACTTGTGTTTTCTTGAGTTTTCTTGCAGGTACAGAGCTTCAGAGCATCAGGAAAGCTTCCAAAAGGTAAAAATTTCAGTTTCTGTCAGAAATTTCCGACTGTGTTGGACCATCGCGACGGTCCGCCAAGTTCGGAATTTGGAGAAGGCGACCACACCAGCGTGAAGAGCACACCTGCGCCACTAGGAATCCATACTCGCATCCCAAAAATTCGTCATTTGGTGGACCATCGCGATTGGCTCGGACCATCGCGATTGTGTCACACCATCGCGATAGGCTCACGCCATCGCGACGGCTCGGCCGGACCATCGCGACGGTTCGCTTTTTCGGACCATCGCGACGGTTCACTTGAGCCATCGCGACGGTCCACTTGGACCATCGCGACGGTTCATTTGACCCCGGACCATCGCGATTGGCTTATGCCATCGCCACGACAGTGCCACGTGTCACGATAGACCATCGCGACGGTTCAACTTTTGGACCATCGCGACAGCCCAAAATCGGACCATCGCGATTGGCTCAAGCCATCGCATCGCGGACCATCGCGACGGTTCACTCGGACCATCGCGATTGTCCACCGTTGACCGTTGACCGCGCCATCGCGATTGTCCGCCCGATCACGCCATCGCGACGGTTCATTTTTTGGACCATCGCGACGGTTCGACCTCACGCCATCGCGATCGTTCACTTCGAGCCATCGCGACGGTTCGCTTTTTCGGGCCATCGCGATTGTCCAAATTTCACGCCATCGCGACGGTTCGCCTTTTCGGGCCATCGCGATTGTCCAAATTTCACGCCATCGCGACGGTTCGCTCGGACCATCGCGACGGTCCCAGACCATCGCGATTGCCCACCCCCATCGCAAATTTTGGACTTCAATTTTTGACCAATTTTGGGGGTATTTTTGGAAAATTTTTGGACCATTAAACTCATAGGAGACCCCTTAGCTCATGTTTGAAGGAAAATTGGATTGTCAATTTTTACCCCCCAGGGCCTGAACGCTCATAACTTTTTCATCCGAAGTCCGTTTTTTGAGCTTAATAGCTCGTTAGAAAGCTCGTGACGAGTACTACGTGACCTCAACTGTTTTTTTCATAAAGAATACGTCTATTTTTGGATAAGCTAAATTGAGGTTCACCTAGTCTGGGACTAGGAAGTCAGGGGGCACATCTTGAAAATTTGAGCTAAAAAGGTGTATATACTCAAGTGTTTAATCATCTTGTGAATTGGTCTAACATTGGAATTTTCCAGGTCTAGCAAAGGCAATCCAAGGCAAGCAAGCAAGGCAGTGAAGACAGCAGAGCTTGGGAAGCACGGCCTCTTGGGCAACAGGACATCAGAGCAACCAGAAAAGCCGACTCGAGGTTGGAAGATTACTCAACCCCCCTCAGTCAATTTTTAGCTTAGGCTAAACGGTAGTGGTGGATTAACGACGATAGGAACGCCTCAAGTTCAAGATACCTAATTCTATCAAGTTTAAGACTTAAAGTAAAGGTGTGTGTGACGCAAAAACCTAAAGAAAAGAACATAAGTCTGACGGAACGAAAACTTAAAATCATAACGGAAAGTCGAATTCCTGACGCATAAATTAAGACAAGAATCCAAAGAAAAATTAAAAGGAACCAAGAATTAATCACAAAGAACCATTGACGATCTAAGTGTGTAATCGAGCGTGCAAGGAAGAAAATTAATGAACCTTAGATCGGGCAAACATATAGGTAAGTCGGACAGAAGAAGCCTTAGATCATCAGAGGCCAGTGTAAGAACCACCGCACGATCTTGGGCTCAGCAATTGAATAATAGTTATCCCTACGAGTTGAGCTCAGAATCAAGTGAATCAGAAATGGCATTTAGCACAGACAGACCTGCAGGAGGGTCTAATGTAGCATACTTAGAAAAACCTGAAGGACCCTATAGAACGCAGTTAGAGTTTCTCCGAACCAACCGACTAGGTGCTCGCATCTATGAGGATGGTTTGCAAAGGCAAGTGGTGCAATTGCACAACCCTGATCAACCCATTGGATTGGAAAGGCCAGTGGTGAAATTTGAGAGAGACGCTTACATAGACAAAGAAGGAACCATGTATGTCCTAAGTACGCAGCCAAACGATACTAATGAGTTTGGCACAATCCAATTAGAAACAGGAGCGAAATTTCAAGGAAAAGAACCGTTAGAAGAACCTAGAACACCTAGAGGGAAATCCGTATTAACGAGAGTACTCATCCCAGAGTGGATCCCTCAAGATAACAGGAGCACAGAGTTGTTCATAAATAAAGAAACAGACGAAGCCTTTTGGAGGTACAGAAAGGAAAATCCCAGTGAGGTAGGCATCATTACAATCTATGAGTTCAAGGACCCAGATACGCCTGGAAAGGTGGTATACCTGGATGAGACTTCAGAAAGAGTCTTTGTGGTGCCTGAACGCGCTAAAAACACATACACTTGGAGAGGTGAATTGATATTCCCTCCATCCCGAACAAACATGAATGCAAATCAACAAGGGGCAGGAACATCCTCAGCCCATGGAAATCAAAGAGAAGGAAATCACGAGAGACCGGAAGTAAGCTTCAATCCCCCCATAGGGAGAGATAGAACAACCACGAACACTAATAGGACGGATAGACAAAGAGAACATGGAATACCAGGTGGTAGAGATGATTTTCCTCTACCTAGACCACGTGAACATGCCAGAGTATTGAGACCCACACAGTTGGTAAAATCAATGAAAAATTATTTTGATGGGACAGGAGATCCCTATGACCATGTCGCAGAATTCAAGCAAGTACTGAGAGCAGAACAAGTCGAGGACATGTTCACGCAGTACAACGCATTTGGACTAACGTTAAAGAATACCGCTTTAACTTGGTTCCAACCACTGCAACAAAGGCAATTTAGAGACATCCATCACTTTTTAGAGTCGTTCATTACTGAATTCTCTAAAAGTGGGATTAGACATGACACGTCTTCGTTGATTCATAGTTTTAAGCAAACCCCTCAGGAAACGGTAAGACTGGCAGGACGTAGATTCAGACAATTTGTTGAAAGATGTCCAATGCAAGAGCTACCCTCACAAGCCAAACAAGTATCACTGTTCCTAGATGGCTTGTTGAGCGCTAAACTACGCTCTTATGTGTACCTAAAAGAACCCAGAACGCTAGAGGAGTGTGTAAGAATATGTATAGACATTGAGGATAACTTAGGAGATGAATTAGAACTCTCAAAGGTCTATAAGGACTCAGATTGTTCTTCTCTAGCATCCACAAAATTGTCTAATTCGATAGAGGATCTAGCAGAAAAAGTGGCCCAAAAACTAGGAGTTTCTAGTAAACAGGTGCCCAAGCTACCTACAAACGTACGTTGTTACACTTGTGGTGGAAATCATTTGGCAAACATGTGCCCCAATGCACCTCAACATCACGCCAACCCTAGTGGCCAATATTGCACAATTGAGAGAAGATACACAAATCATACAGCTCAGGACTGCCCGTACAACAAACAAACCGTGAGACAGAACTACCCGCAAACATACCAGCAGCCAGGTAGGTATCAAGGCCAATACAATGCTCAGCCATATTACTATAGGCCTCCTCAGAACTACCCATACCAGGCTCAACAGAGACCTCAACCCGTCTTAGCTCAGCAGCCACCCCCACCAGCAAATGTCATCTCAGTCAAATATGCGGCTGCAGAAGAGAACCTAAGTAGGGCCTTAGTGCCTTCTTCACCCCTGATCACCGAAAGTGACCCGAACTCTAACAGTTTTGACTCTACTCATGTAACTAGTCCACCCGCTTATTACACGGAGTCACCAGAGCATGTGGAGACATATCATTATGATAGTCCACCAATGGAACCTAGTTGGGAGCCAGACTATACTAATGTGATGTACGCAAACCCAAACCCACGGCCCCAATTGAGACTACAGAGACCACAGGGCCCTAGAGGACCATGCTTTAGGTGCCAAGGAGATCACTTCATCAAGGATTGTCCACATCCCCCAATAGTAAGGCAATCACAGTACTATAGCATCCAAGGCTTTTGTGCCGATTGTGGCAAAGAGCACATAATCAAAGATTGTCCTAAGAACCCAGTTAACACTTCAAATGTGACATCGATCAACGTGATAGGTATTGTAAACAATGCAGATGCATCCAACCCTACGTACGTGCCTATCCAAGCTATAACCAGAGCCCAGGCGCTCTTACAAAACCAACAGCTTAATCATGAGAAAATAGCCGAAACTAGTGAAGTTGCGGAATCGAGTAGTAAAAAGACAAAATCTTGGAAAGATTCTAGAGAAAGGATAAAGAGAAAATGGAGTAAAAAGATAAGTGAGTTGGAAGGAAGTCTAAGAGAATCTAGAGCCAAAATACAAGAATTGGCTTCACAAGAATTAAATCAAGAAAACCCAGCTCAGAAATCAGGATCGGTTTTAGCGGAACCCATACCAGAAGATCTAGACATGATGTTTCGTGCATATCAGGCTAGAATAAAAGAGGGACCTCAAGTCACGGAAATGAGTAAAAACTACCCTCGAGCTGATCTAGAAATTGAGAGAACTAAATTGTGCATGAAGATGGTAGAGTTAGCACAAGCTTTGTTCGAAGCCTCTAGATATCTTAATTGGAATAACATGGCAAAACCAGAACTACACTTTCAAGGACTAATGGAGAGGCTAGAACACTTGATAGAAAGCAAAGAGAAAAAGGATCAGCATAGGAACCCTATTGTCCCAGAGACACAGGAAAGGAATCCACCATCCCTGTCTCAAGTACCCAACACAGAGAGTCAAGATAACCTATCTTCCATACATAAGTACTCACATGAATTTTTAAGAGAAATCCAAGAAGAGAAATGGAGAAAAGAACGAGGAACTCATCCTCCTATTCAAGAAATAGACGACTTGCAGGAACAATTTCCCCAAGACATCCCCTCTATATATGGTGATGTAGAGGTGGAACGACTGAGTGAACCCACAGGATTTGAATCTAATTCTTTACAAGAATTACCTCAGTTCACAGGACCTTGGGAAGCAAAGTCTATTAGTATGAGAGCACCCACGATAATAGTGAGGAATGAAGACTCAGTGATCCCTAGGAACACGGAAGTGATCAAGAACACGAAAGTACAGTGTAATCTCACTCTAGAGGAATTGTTAAAGGTGAAACCAGAATTGTGGAAGCACGTGGCAAGTCAATTCACGGAGCTAGCCACCACACCCTCTCAAATAGGATCACATAAGAAGGTACCAGAGATACCCGTGGAAAAGATTGGAGACGTAAGCGAAGGAGAGGAAGGTAACACATATCTTCCAATAACCCATCAGGGCTACACCACGAAAGCCATCTTAGATTCAGGAGCCGGAGTAGCTATCGCTACTACCGCCTTATGGAAACGTTGGGGTAAGCCAGCACTCAGACCCACCAGGATGAAGCTACAAATGGCTGATGGACACATAGAAAAACCATTAGGCTTACTAGAAGGCATATCCCTCACCACCTGTGGTGTCGAATTTGAGCACACTTTCGCCATTTGTGACTTTGCTAAAAATCACGCGTATGAGATGATATTGGGACGACCATTCATGCGTCAGTTACAAATTGTACAAGATTGGGGAACTAATTCTTTGTACTTGCAACATTTAGGAGTGACTACCAAAGTCAACCTTAAAGACTATTCACATAGAGATGTACCCCCAATACAATGGAATACCATCCATAAGACACCAGTAGAGACGGAATCCGTGCACTCATTAGAATCAGATCCTTCTTGGTTGCATGAGGATACCCATTTATGGATGTGTAAAGTAGCTAAACAAGAGGAAGAACGATTAGAAACCAGGACCTTAGGTGCGGAACAACATCCACGAACCCTTCAAGATCCAGCCTACGCACCAGTAGTATTCCCAGACGAAGAGTTTGAACCCCATGGTTGGGCAGAGATTCTAGCAACCATGGATGTAGCCATCAATGAAGAACAATGGACACCCCACTGTGACGAGGATGGCTATGACATTTCAGTTTTCACGATAGAGCCAATCATGTGCGATGCAATTTTAGAAGAGTGCGAACCAAACACTGATGCATTTGAGGACGCAAGCGATTTTGATTTAGAATCAATTATCATGGACCCACCCTTTGCATCAGAGGAAGAATATTTCTACGAAATAGAGACTCACACTCAGAGTCACGAGGAAAATACGAACGAGGTAAGGTTAGCCACTCAAGTGACTGATAAGAGTGAAGGCAAGAAGAGAAAGAAGAAAGAAACCATGTCGGAAAAAGAAGAATCTTTATTTGAAGTACCCGAGAATTTCAAGAAATATGAAATCGACGATAGAAGAATCATGGTACGAATGCCTAATAGAAAAGAGAATGATGGACAAGCATATGATAACCGAGAGAAAACCAAGAAAATAATAGTTGCTATCGAAGGAGAAGAAGAAAAATGTACATACATAGGGCATGATTTGACGACTGAAGAAGAAGAAGAGTTAGTTGCCCTATTGCGCGAATATAGAGATGTTTTTGCTTGGAGTTACAAAGATTTGAAAGGAGTAGACCCGGATATATGTTCTCATAGAATCCCTATGACTCCAGATGCAAAACCGACAAAACAGAAACCTTACACGTACAACGATAACTACGCTGCGAAGATTAAAGAGGAGATAGATCGGTTGATAGAAGCAGGATTTATCTACGAAATTGAGCATACCGAATGGGTATCCCCCATTGTGGTTGTGCCCAAGAAGAATGGAAAATTGCGTGTGTGTATTAACCTTAAAAAAGTTAATGCCGCCACGATTAGAGATAGTTATCCTCTTCCTATCACGGAACACCTATTGGAAAGAGTTGCGGGCAAGGAAGTTTACAGCTTTCTTGATGGCTTCTCAGGCTATAACCAAGTAGCCATTGCTCCAGAAGACCAACACAAGACGGCTTTTGCCACAGAATGGGGCATATTTGCATTTCGTGTAATGCCATTTGGCTTGACAAATGCACCCGCTACTTTCCAGCGACTCATGTGTCATGTTTTTAAGGAATTCTTACGCAAGAGCTTGGAAGTTTACGTCGATGACTTATGTGCTCATTCAAATGTAAGACAGACACATATCCCAGAGTTAAGACAAATATTTGACAAATGTCGAGAATATCAGGTTTGTTTGAACCCAGAAAAATGCGTTTTCATGGTCAGGCAAGGCAAAATTCTAGGACACATTGTGTCGAAAAATGGAATCTCTACGGACGAGGAAAAGGTGAAGGTAATTGCAGAATTACCAAGACCAACTAATGTGAAAGAGGTACAGGCGTTTATGGGCCATTGCGGCTATTATAGGAGATTCATACACATGTATGCAATCATAGCCAAGCCTCTGTACTCTCTTTTGACCAATTTTGAGTGGACAAATGAATGCGAAAATTCATTCAATGAACTCAAACGACGCTTGTGCTCGGCACCTATATTGACCACCCCAGATTGGAGTAAGCCATTCCATGTACATGTGGATGCATCCAATTACGCCGTAGGATGTGTGTTAGCACAACCCACGAGTGAAGGTAACATAGATCTCCCCATAGCTTACGCTAGCAGACAATTGAACGCAGCAGAAAGAAATTATACCACGACGGAACGAGAAGGATTAGGGATGATCTACGCAGTAAAGAAATTTAGGCACTACTTGTTGGCCAACAAATTCAAGTTCTTTACAGATCATCAAGCCCTATTATATTTAGTCAACAAACCATGTAACACCGGACGACTGATACGTTGGTTTCTATTACTCATGGAGTATGATTTTGAAGTAGTAGTCAGAAAGGGAAAGACGCATCTTAGAGCTGACCACCTCTCAAGATTAACCTCAGGAGAAGCCCCTCAAGGAGTAGCGGATGATCTACCAGATGCATACTTGTTTAACCTTGAGATAGCACCAGAATGGGCTAAGCCGTTAGTCCCTATTCTGACATACGGACCCAAGAATCCTAGGATAAAGATCAGAGAAGGAGAGATTACCAAATCCCAGAGGTACCAAATAATGGCAGGAAGCATATATAAACAAGATAATCAAAAGATTCTTGCCTGTTGTGTAGATGAATCAGAACATGCGAATTGGTTGCAATTAGCACACTTAGGTGCACTAAAGCAACATCATTCAAAACATAGAACACTACAAACTCTGCATAGATTCGGAGTATATTGGCCTACGATGGAAGCAGATGTCTACAAGTTGTGTAAGGAATGTCAGGAGTGTTGTGAAAGATCACCAGTAGAGCATGCGACATTATATCATGTGTCTCTCACACCAGACTGGAGTGAACCTTTAGTGACATACTTGAGGACGAACACATTCCCTCAAGGAATGACCTTAGCTCGACAACGCAGTCTAGAGCAGGAAGCTCAAGACTATTCACTTATTGGCGATAATCTATACAAAAGAGGACGAGATGGATATCTAAGACAATGTGTTCATGAGAGCGATTATCTGAGAATACTAGAGACTGCACACCAAGGTGTTGCAGGAGGTCATTTTGGACCAGATAGGATAATCAAAGCCATTCTCTTTGCAGGATTATGGTGGCCCACTCTTCACATGGATGCACATACCTATGTAAAGAGATGTGACGTGTGCCAAAGAACGCAGTTTCCTACTCGCAGAGATGAAATGCCATTGAAACCCATGATGGGCGGACGTGCATTTTCTAAGTGGGGTATAGACTTTGTAGGACCCATTAACCCCCCTGCAAAAGGTACACATGCGGAATACATTATTGTTGCCACAGATTATCTTACGAAATGGGTAGAGGCAAAAGCCACAAAAAAGAATGATGCTCACACGACCGCAAAATTCTTATTTGAAAATGTCTTTACAAGATATGGACTGCCTATAGAGCTAGTGAGTGATCGAGGCACTCACTTTCTAAACCAAGTCATTGAATATTTGTTACAGGATTTTATGGTGATTCACAAGAAATCTGCACCATATCATCCTCAGGCCAATGGTCAGGCTGAAAGCACTAACAAGATATTGTGTACCGTACTGACGAAACTCGTGAACAATAAACGTTCAGATTGGGACAAACAGCTACACCACGCTGTTTGGGCATATCGAGTGGCCTACAAGACCGTACTCAATGCAACTCCCTTTCAGATGGTTTTTGGTCAGAATGCAGTGCTTCCTTTGGACTTCTTGATACCGACCCTTAAGGTTGCACAAGAACATCAGTGGACCGGCCATGAATTATCAGCAAGAATAATGGACTTGGAACGATTAGGAGAAACCAGGCTGAAAGCAGCAGCAGGAATATACGCAGCAAAGAAGCGACAGAAAGCATATTTTGATGCACATGTGAAAGATAAAGGCCTAAAAGAAGGAGATTTAGTTCTAGTATATACGCTGAAACAGCACGCGCGGAAGTTAGAAAAGCGAGGTTATGGACCTATGATCATTAACAGACTCTCGACTAGTGGAGCAGTACAGTTAGCCACCTTAGAAGGAGATATAATGCCTAATTACATTAGTGGCTGCAGAGTCAGGTTGTATCAAGAACCTCTTACTGAGGATATGCTAAGACGACTCACGTTGGCAAAGAAGCGTAAGGAGGAAGAAAATAGAATACGAGCAGAAGCTCAGGCAGAAGCCATAGAACGCATTAAGCGCATGAAGCTAAGAAGACAAGGACTAGGGAGAGAACATTATAACCATCTGAAAACATCACCCAGATATCCCATGGCCATGTGTCAAGTAAAGTCAACCACTCATCCGAGCATAGTGGATAGGAGACCATTCATTACAGTGAGGCTAGCGCACGGTAACCATAGCCAAGAATTCAGGGCTTTGATTGACTCGGGTGCTGCGACTAGTGCGATTAGATGGTCCCACTATAAGGATTCAAGAATAGAAATGCGGCCAATTGAGGCATACCTCATAGGCCTAGGAGGCATGGAAACCCCTTGCATGGGTGAGGTGGACCTTCCTATCCTCATTAAGGATGAGATCATGACAGCGAAATTACTAGTGTGCCATGATGACGACCTGATAGAACCCCTAATCCTTGGCCAAGATTGGCTATACGATCACTCAGTGGACCTAAATCTTAGACAAGGATCCTTACAGATTGGAACCTTAGAGCAGAAGCGAGTGATACCGCTTGACTTCCCTAACCGCGCTCCGCTTGACGGTTGTGACCCTAGACCCTATGAAACGCATGCTACGGAAGACAGGAAGATTTTTGGGCAGACCAGTCACGTTACGTCTACACCAACCCACTCGGGCTTGGCTATAGATAATTGTCAATCAGAAGGACGACCGATGATCTTCCCTGGGACTTCCTGCAAACTAGAAGAGACAGTTACACAACTGCAAGGGCAGAAGGGTTGGTAAGACGTAGAGTTGACGCGTTGGAGTGGTAGGTATTTTCTTCACTCTCATCGAATTTCTTTTACTTTCTTCACCATCTTCATCACCATCATCATCATTCCCATCTCCCACCTCCATCTCCATCATCGCAAAAATTTCAGTTTTTGACTATATCCCCATCTCCACCTCATTTCCCTCATTTCACTTGTGAGAGAGAGCGAGAGAGCGAATTTGCATGCGCTGTTTTTGCATGTTTCTTGAGCTATTTTGCAGGTTTTTTGCTGTACCATCATCCCCAGCAGTGTGCGCAGGTACGACAGGCTCTACACAGTTCCCGAGATGACGATCTCTGTCTATCGCGACAGACAGAAAATCTTAACATTTTGTGAATGCATGAGTAGCATTGTAACCTACACCTTGAGGGCATTCTAGATCACTAGAAGTTTTTCAAAAATTTGCGTTTTTTCTGTCTATCGCGACAGACACCGTCTATCGCGACAGACACCGTCTATCGCGACAGACACCGTCTATCGCGACAGACAGAAATCCGCGACAGACAGAAATCCGCGACAGACACCGTCTATCGCGACAGACACCGTCTATCGCGACAGACAGAAATCCGCGACAGACAGAAATCCGCGACAGACACCGTCTATCGCGACAGACAGAAATCCGCGACAGACACCGTCTATCGCGACAGACAGAAATCCGCGACAGACACCGTCTATCGCGACAGACACCGTCTATCGCGACAGACAGAAATCCGTGACAGACACCGTCTATCGCGATAGACACCGTCTATCGCGACAGACAGAAATCCGCGACAGATACCGTCTATCGTGACAGACACCGTCTATCGCGACAGACAGAAATCCACGATAGACACCGTCTATCGCGACAGACACCGTCTATCGCGACAGACAGAAATCCACGATAGATACCGTCTATCGCGACAGACACCGTCTATCGCGACAGACAGAATTTCACGATAGACACCGTCTATCACGACAGACACCGTCTATCGCGACAGACAGCCCCCACGATAGATTGTGTCTATCGCGACAGACACCGTCTATCGCGATAGACAGGCATTTTCGGCAAAAAATTAAGGAGTGAATTTTTGGAAATTTAGGCTAAATTTTGGGCATATTTGCACTTTCATGTACTCATCTACTTACGAAGGCCTTAGAAAATGCATTAAAACCCCCGAAAGGTTCTGTTTGTCTAGTTAACCCCCTAAACCCTGAACGGTCATAACTTTTTCATACGAAATCCATTTTCTGAGCTCTAGGGCTTGTCGGAAAGCTCGTGACATATACTACACGCCCTCAACTGTTTTTTATAAGAATAACGCGTTGATTTTTAGATAGGATATTTGGAAGTTGACACACTGAGGGGTAGGAACACCAAGGGAGCTCTAGAGTAAATTTCTAACAATGCAAAAGGGGGAACAAGGGTCATTAAAAAAGTGTCTGAAATAAATTGTCTGTCAATTGAAAGATCTACTTGGAGCTAATCTTGGGATTTATGCAGGCCTATTGAGAAGCGACTGAGAGTATCCAAGCAACGGTGTGGCACACGCTTGAGAATCAACTTCTCGAGCACTAAAGAGCAAGGTTCGGCGAGAAAGGTCGGAATATTCTCAACTCCTCTTCGTCAATTCCTAGCTTAGGCTAAGAACGATTAGAAGTAGGAGTAAGTCAGGGCGACGATAGGCCACTGTCAAGTTGAGACTACCTAAAAACTCGAGTTCAAGCTAAAAACTTAATCACTGTACTGTCGACAACATAAAGGAAAAGAACCTAACGTGGAACGATCAACCTGAAAGTACGAAGAACATTCAAGTATTCCGGACGACGTAATAGCAGATAAGACTTTAAACACGAGGAATAACTAAAAAGAATCAAGTGACTGGTACCAATTGATCGGCAACGAGGTTGTACTCAAAAAAAAAAAAAAAAAAATTGGCTAATCCGTCAGGCATATGAACCTTAGATCAGGACGACACCTAGTAAGAGAGAGACAAAGCCTTAGGTCTTCAGAGGCTAGTGTCAATCACACTGCAAGGTCCTGGGCCCAGCAGTTGAGTCACCACTCTCATTACCCTAGCTCGGATACCAGTGAATCAGGGATGTCTCAAGGCATGGATAGACCTACGGGAAGTTCAGGTATGCCTTACTTGTACAGGGTGGAAGGCCCTTACAAAACACAGTTGGAATACCTTAGGACCAACCGATTAGGTGCGAGCATCTATGAGGACGGCCTAGGAAGATCTGTGGTCCAGATTAAAAACCCTGACCAATCCATAGGACTAGAGCACCCAGCTGTCAAGTTTGAAAATGGTGCATACCTGGACAAGGAAGGAACCATATACGTAGTCACCAGTCATCCAGATAGGACAGATGAATTTGGAAATGTAATTTCAGAAGCGGACTTAGGTGACTTGGAACAAGGAAACATGGGAGTGGAACCTAGAACCCCTCGAGGTAAATCAGTTCTCACTAGGATTATCACGCCTGAATGGGTCCCCCAAGACAACAAGAGCATAGAGTTGCTCCTCAATCGAGAAACTGATGAAGCCTTTTGGAGGTATAAGTCTAATCAGCCAACAGACATAGGAAATATCATGATCTATGAGTTTAAGGATCCGGACAGCCCAGGTAGAGTGACTTACTTAGATCATGCTTCAGAACGGATCTTTGGGGTGACAGAAAATGATAGACATGCCTACACTTGGAAGGGCGAATTTATTTTCCCCCAACCTAGATCAAATGTATCCTATGGTCACCCTGGGGCTGGAACTTCCCAAGCTCATGGTACGCAAAGAGACAGAAGTAGAGATAGACTGGAAGTAAGTTTTGCCAACCCAGTGGGCAGAGAAAGAACGAGAACCGAGACGAATAGGGTAGAACCCGAGATGCATAGAGCCCACAGGAACCAAAGAAATGTAGATGGATTCCCTCTGCCGAGACCTAGGGAGCACACAAGAACTTTGAGACCCACCCAGCTAGTTAAGTCCATGAAGAATTACTTTGACGGCACAAGAGATCCCTATGATCATGTGGCGGAGTTCAAGCAAGTCTTGAGAGCCGAACAAGTTGAGGATCTATTCACGCAGTACAATGCCTTCGGTCTAACCCTGAGGAATACGGCACTTACATGGTTTCAACCATTGGATGAGCGCCAGTTCAGGAGCATAGACCAACTCCTAGAAGCATTTATTATTGAGTTCTCCAAGAGTGGCATAAGGCACAACACCTCCTCACTGATTCACAGCTTCAAACAAACCCCTCAAGAGACTGTGAGACTTGCCGGAAGAAGATTTAGACAATATCTTGAAAGGTGCCCTATTTCGGAGCTACCCACATCTGCTAAACAAGTAGCCTTATTCCTTGACGGATTGTTGAGTCCAAAATTGAGATCCTATGTGTATCTGAAAGACCCTAGGACTATAGAAGAGTGTGTACGTATGTGCATTGACATTGAAGATAACCTAGGAGAAGAGCTAGAGCTGTCCAAAATTTACAAAGATTCAGATAGTGCATCTAGTCAATCTTCCACACAAGCCACATCAATTGAGGAACTGGCCGAAAAAGTAGCTCAGAAATTAGGTGTGACTAGCAAACAAATTCCAAGGTTTGCTCCTGTGAAAAGGTGCTATACATGCGGTAGTGACCATATGGCGAACGTTTGTCCCATTATGGCTCAACCCCAAGTAAACCCTAGTAGCCAGTACTGCACCATAGAACGGAGATACACCAACCACACCGCACAAGACTGCCCATACAACAAGCAGGCGGTTAGGCAACCCTACCCTCAGCCCTACCAACAAGGCAGATACCAGAACCAGTACCCTCCACAACCATATGGCAGGCCACAACAAAATTTCCAACCTCAATATCAAAACCAACAAAGGCCTCAGCCTGTGCTAGCACAACAAACCCCAGCCCCAGCTAATGTGATTCCGGTAAAGTATGATGTTGCAGAAGAAAACCTGAATAGAGCTATAGTCCCTGTAACATCCTTGATCTCTGAAAATGACCCAAGTGATCATAGCTTTGATTCTACCCATGTGGATAGCCCCCAGGCTTACTACATGCAGTCTCCAGAACATGGTGAGTCCTACTATAGTGAAGAGCCGAACGAACCTAGTTGGGAATCAGATTACACGAACGTCATGTATGCAAATCCCAATCCTAGACCTCAACCTAGGCAAGTACGACCACCATTTCCTAGAGGACCGTGCTACAGATGCCAAGGAGATCACCTCATTCGTGATTGTCCCTTGCCTCCACCCACACAACCTCAGTCCTTGACTATCCAAGGCTTTTGCCAAGATTGCGGAAAAGAGCATCTCTTACGAGATTGCCCAAAGAACCCCAATAGCATGCCAAAAATCACCCCTATCAACGTTGTTGGGTTAGTGGTAGACTCCTCAGGAAGTGTCACTTCCACTGCACCAGTACAGGTAGTCACTAGGGCTCAGGCATTGCAGCAAAACCAAGGGGTAGGCCAGGAAAAGAGCCCAGATGCTAGCGATACTGAGAGCCAAAATAAAAAGAGAACAAGAGCTTGGAGAGATAGCCGCGAACGCATGAAAAGGCAATGGGCAAAGAAGATGAGTGAACTTGAGGAAAGTCTACGAGAAACCAAGGCTAAAATCATAGAGATCACATCTCAACCGCACTCTCACACATTCCCACCGCTACCATCCCCATCACCCTCCATCCCTTCACCCTCTAAGACAGCCCACGTAACCCACCCACCACCCCAAACAGGATCGGTATTAGCTGATCCCACTCCCGAAGACATAGACATGATGCTTAAAGCATATCAGGCCAGAATCCAAGAAGGGCCAAACGTCACGGATCATGACAAGTGCTATCCTAGAGCTGACCTAGAGATAGAAAGAACCAAACTATGTGCGAAAATGGTCGCATTGGCTCAGACTATGTTTGAAGCCAGTCGCCTTTTCAATTACTCAGGCTCAGCCAAAACGCAATTACACTTGGATGGATTCCTAGAGAAGTTAGAGAGGATAATTGCAAGATCTGACAAGGAAGAAAAAAATCAAGACCAAGAAAAAGCAAGCAAAAACAGGAATCATTCCCAATCAGAAGTGTATGTGGCCAATACCCCTAAACCGGACAACTTCCCCTCCGTAGAAAGAATAGAGCGGCCAATAGCACAGCCAGAAAAGGAATCTACCCCTCAAAGAAAGGGAAGGGCAAGAGAACGGGTAAGCCAGCCTCTTCAGGAAGCCCGTGGGCCTCCTCAAGAAGCTTATATTCCCCCCCAAAAGGCAGATGAGCCCCCCTCGAAAGCTCAAGTACCTCCACAGGTTGCCTACATTCCTTCTCAGGGAATGTGTGAGCCTGTTCGGAAAAGTAATAGAATAAGTAATCCTCCCCAAGAAGCTTGTGCTCCAGCCATTTGCGAGAACGAGGAGAGAGTCAACAATAGAATCAGCCCTCCTTCACAGGTTGCTTATGCGCCCAATTCTACGGAGCCAGACACTTCTTCTTCTATGAATCGGTTTGCACCAGACTTCCTACGAGAGATTCAAGAAGACAAATGGGATAACGAAAGCGAGGTCGCCCCTCCTTTTGAACTTGTGGACGATGCACACGACCAATTCCCACAAGACATCCCATCTATTTACGGGGAGCATGAGAGTGTTCAGTCTCACGAGAGATTAGACTTTGAGTCTAATTCCATACAAGAGCTACCCCACTTCACAGGCCCATGGGAAGCAAAGTCCACATGTATGAGAGCACCCACAGTCATGGTAAGGAACGACGACTCAGTCATTCCTAGGAACACAGAGGTAGTGAAGAACACTAATGTGCAGTGTAATCTCAGGTTAGAAGAGCTACTCAAGGTTAGACCTGAATTATGGAAACATGTAGCCAAACAAGTACCAGAGATAGCAAAACCTCGTTCCCAGGTAGGATCCCATAGGACAGTGCCAGAAATTCCCTTGGATAAGATCGGGGATATGTGTGAAGGTGAAGAAGGGAACACCTATCTTCCCATCACCTACCAGGACTACACCACGAAGGCAATTTTGGACTCAGGTGCAGGAGTTGCAATTGCCACTACCTCCTTATGGAAGCGTTGGGGCAAGCCAGCACTCAGGCCAACGAGAATGAAATTGCAAATGGCAGATGGTCACATAGAGAGACCCCTAGGATTGCTAGAAGGAATAACTCTCACCACTTGTGGTGTCGAGTTTGAACATACCTTTGCCATATGTGACTTCAGCAAAAATCATGCCTATGAGATGATTTTGGGAAGACCATTCATGCGACAGTTGCAAGTGGTACAGGATTGGGGGACCAATTCTTTGTACCTGCAGCACTTAGGTGTTACAACCAAAGTCAATCTCAAGGATTATTCTCATAGAGATGTCCCTCCTATCCAGTGGAATCCCATCCATAGAGCTAAAGATGACACAGAATCGGTGCATTCCATAGGGTCTGGATCCTCATGGATGCATGAAGACACCCACTTATGGATGTGCAAGGTAGCAGTAGAAGAAGAGAAGAGAGAGAAAGCCAGAGAGGTAGGTGCGAAAGAAACCCATAGATCAATCCAAGACCCAGCCTATGCACCTATAGTTTTTCCAGACGAAGAATTTGAACCTCACGGTTGGGCAGAAATCTTAGCAACAATGGACGTAGCCATCAACGAAGAACAATGGACACCTCACTGTGATGAGGATGGCTATGATATTTCAGTCTTCTCCATAGAGCCAATCATGGGAGAGGCAGTTCTAGAAGAATGCGAACCTAGCCCTGATGCATTTGAGGATGCAAGTGACTCCGATCTAGAGTCAATCATTATGGACCCACCATTTGCATCAGATGAAGAATACTTCCATGAGGTAGAATTTCAAACCCAGAGGCATGGAGAGCTGACAAATGACGTAAGATTAGCAACACATGTGACCCCTAAGGAAGAAGGAAAGAAACGAAAGAAGAGAGAAGCCTTACCAGAAGAGGAAGAATCTTTGTTTGAGGTCCCAGAAAATTTTAAGAAGTATGAGATAGATGACAGGAGAGTCATGATTAGAATGCCCAAACGAGAGGCACAATCAGGAGAGGCCTATGATAACAAAGAAACTACCAAGAAAATCGTAGTGGCCCTAGAAGAAGGAGAGGAGAGATGCACGTATATAGGCCATGACCTGACAGAAGAAGAAGAGCACGAATTGATTGCCTTGCTAAGAGAATACAGAGATGTATTCGCTTGGAGTTACAAGGATTTGAAAGGGGTTGACCCAGACATATGCTCACACACTATTCCCATGACCTCAGATGCTAAACCCTCGAAGCAAAAGCCTTATACATATAACGATAATTATGCTGCTAAGATCAAAGAAGAGATAGATAGACTGGTTGAAGCTGGATTTATCTACGAAATTGAGCACACTGAATGGGTGTCCCCCATCGTAGTGGTGCCCAAGAAGAATGGCAAGCTGCGTGTGTGCATTAACTTGAAAAAGGTTAATGCCGCCACGATTCGAGATAACTATCCGCTTCCCATCACAGAACATCTCTTAGAAAGAGTGGCAGGCAAGGAAGTGTACAGCTTCCTTGATGGATTTTCTGGCTACAATCAAGTAGCCATAGCTCCAGAGGATCAGCATAAGACAGCCTTTGCCACAGAATGGGGCATTTTTGCTTTTAGAGTAATGCCATTTGGGCTTACCAACGCACCAGCCACCTTCCAGAGGCTGATGTGCCATGTGTTTAAGGAGTTCCTGAGGAAGAGTTTAGAAGTCTATGTTGATGATCTTTGTGCTCATTCCAATGTTAGACAAACTCATATTCCTGAACTCAGACAAATCTTTGACAAATGTAGAGAATATCAAGTCTGCCTGAACCCAGAAAAGTGCGTTTTTATGGTCAGGCAAGGAAAGATTCTAGGACACATAGTGTCAAAGAATGGCATATCTACCGACGAAGAAAAAGTGAGAGCCATAGCAGAGCTACCTAGGCCAAAGAATGTCAAGGAAGTACAAGCTTTCATGGGGCATTGTGGTTATTATCGACGATTTATACACATGTATGCTGTCATTGCAAAGCCCATGTACGGACTTCTGACAAACTTTGAGTGGACGGATGAATGTGAGAATTCCTTCCAGGAACTTAAACGAAGATTATGTTCAGCACCAATCTTGACCACACCAGATTGGAATAAGCCATTCCATGTTCATGTTGATGCGTCCAATTATGCCATTGGATGTGTGCTTGCACAACCTACTGGTGAAGGTAATATGGATCTTCCAATTGCCTATGCCAGTAGACAATTGAATGCGGCTGAACGGAATTACACCACTACGGAGCGCGAAGGATTAGGCATGGTATATGCAGTCAAGAAATTTAGACACTATTTGCTTGCAAATAAGTTTAAATTTTTTACTGATCATCAGGCATTGTTATACCTAGTAAACAAGCCATGCAATACGGGAAGATTAGTAAGATGGTTTCTCTTGCTAATGGAATATGATTTTGAGGTCGTGGTAAGAAAAGGGAGGACTCACTTGAGAGCATATCATCTCTCTAGACTCACGTCTGGAGAAGCCCCACAAGGAGTATCAGATGACCTTCCTGATGCTTACCTATTTAATTTGGAGGTGGTGCCGCAGTGGGCTAAGCCTTTGGTACCAGTCTTGACATACGGGCCTAACCATCCAGTGGTAAACACACGGAATAGAGAGGTTGTAAAAGCCCAAAAGTATCACATCATGGCCGGAAGCATGTACAAGCACACAGATCAAGGGATCTTGGCTTGTTGCGTAGAAGAGGATGAGTACGCTAAATGGTTGCAATTAGCACATGTAGGTGCATTAGAGCAACACCATTCAAAACAACGAACTTTACAGACTCTAAAAAGATTCGGAGTGCACTGGCCAACTATGGAAGCTGATGTCCAAAAGTTGTGCAAGGAATGCCCAATCTGTTGCACTAAACCACCAGTGGAACATGCCACTCTTTATCAAGTATCCATTGTGCCAGATTGGAGTGAACCTCTAGTATCATTCTTGAGAACAAACACATTCCCTCCAGACATGACTCTAGCTAGGAAAAGGAGTTTAGAACAAGAAGCCCAGGATTACTCACTCATCGGTAATAATCTATATAAGCGCGGTAAAGATGGTTACCTGAGACTATGTGTCCACGAAAGTGAATATCTGAAGATCTTGGAAACTGCTCACCAAGGTGTAGCAGGAGGACACTTTGGACCAGATCGGGTAATCAAGGCGATACTATTTGCGGGCTTCTGGTGGCCTACCCTTCACATGGATGCACATACCTATGTGAAACGGTGTGATGTCTGTCAAAGGACTCAGTATCCTATACGCAAAGATGAGATGCCACTGAAACCTATGATGAGTGGACGTGCATTCTCTAAGTGGGGAATAGACTTCGTAGGTCCTATTAATCCCCCAGCTAAGGGTTCTCATGCGGAATACATCATTGTGGCAACAGATTATCTCACCAAGTGGGTAGAGGTAAAAGCTACAACCAAGAACGATGCTCAAACAACTGCCAAATTCTTGTTTGAGAATGTATTCACGAGATATGGACTACCTATAGAGCTTGTAAGTGATAGAGGCACTCATTTCTTGAATGAAGTTATTGAAAATCTACTCCAAGAATTCTTGGTAATACACAAGAAGTCTGCCCCTTATCACCCTCAAGCTAATGGTCAAGCTGAGAGCACTAATAAGATTTTGTGCAATGTGCTGACAAAATTAGTGAACACTAAACGCTCTGACTGGGACAAACAGCTACACCATGCTGTTTGGGCATACCGAGTTGCCTACAAAACGGTACTCCAAGCCACCCCCTTTCAGATGGTATTTGGCCAAAACGCTGTGTTACCCTTGGACTTCCTGATCCCTACATTGAGAGTAGCACAAGAGCACGAATGGACAGGTCATGAGCTCTCCTCTAGGATCTTTGACCTTGAACGATTAGGGGAAACGAGACTGAGAGCCGCTGCAGGGATATACGCAGCCAAGAAGAGACAGAAGGCATACTTTGATGCCCACGTGAAGGATAAAGGCTTGAAAGCAGGAGATCTAGTTTTAGTCTATACACTAAAACAACACGCGAGGAAGCTAGAAAAGAGAGGCTACGGACCTATGATCATCAATAGGATCTCCACGAGCGGAGCAGTACAATTGGCCACATTAGAGGGTGATGTTCTCCCAAATTATATTAGCGGTTGCAGAGTCAAGTTGTATCAGGAACCCCTCACGGAGGAAATGCTCAGTCGACTCAACACTGCTAAGAAACGCAAAGAGGAAGAAAAGCGAGTTCGAGAAGAGGCTCAAGCTGAAGCTTTAGAACGCATCAGAAGGATGAAATTACGAAGGCAAGGTAGAGATCAGCCTGGAGCGAATGACTATGCAGACCATGGATTTCCTATGGCCATGTGTGAAGTCGCAGGAACAAGCTCGCATAGGATAATTGATAGACGTCCTTTCGTAACCTTAGATATAGGACACGGAAAGAGTGCAAGGACCGTAAGAGCCTTGATTGACTCAGGTGCAGCCACTAGTGCTGTTAAATTGTCTTACTGCCAAGAATTACAATTGACTGTCAATCCTGTGGAAGCATATCTTATAGGATTGGGAGGAGTGGAAACCCCTTGCATGGGCGAGGTGGAACTTCCCCTCTACATTCACGATGAGGCAATGACCGTTAAAGTACTAGTGTGTCAAGATGAGGATCTCACTGAACCTCTCGTCTTGGGTCAGGATTGGATCTATGACCAAGCAGTCAATCTAAACCTAAGAAGTGGACTTCTCCAGGTTTGGCTCAATCATAGTCGAGTCACAGTAGAATTAGACAATGGAGCACTCAAGGAGCTAGGAAAGGCACAGACTCCTGGTCCTTCCAGGGGTACACATGAAGATGACCATGCTGTTCTTGTTCAAAACCCTGTGTTGCAGAGGAATGATATTTGCAAAAAAGGAGTCAGGGATGCAACGGAACTCCCTTCTTTTCCAAAGGCCAGAAGGAGGCAGCAACCAAAGGCGGATCACAAGCAGAAGAAGCAGAGTACTACCTATGTCCGAGATCAAAAATACCTGCGCAGCAGAATGTCCCAGAAAATAAACCAGGTGTGGGTGCGGAAAGGCGAACGACCGGGCGCACCACCGTCAACTACACGGGCAAAGCCTCTTATTAGTAACCAACAACACGACGCTAATAAGAAGTCTGTCAGAAATTCTTCTGCTAAAGTAAAATCTATTTGGGTGCCCAAGAAGTCGATGAAGGCAAGCCCACAATCTAGACAAATTTGGGTGCCTAAGGCTTGCTTGAGGGCACAAGTAGTTACACCAAGGCCACAACCTATGCAGCATAACCCATCTACGAGTACAACCAGTATTCCCTCGTGCTCAACACTTAGGAACACACCAAGACCCATGAGCATGCATGTAATCACTTATAAGTGGGTCCCTAAAAGGCCCCACTCCCAAACAGCGACACCGACACAGCTCTCTGGAGTCTCTACGAAACCGAAAGCAAAGCCCATCCACTGCATTTGGCAGTCTAAGATCTGTAATAAACCCCCCGACCCCGATTTGTAAATTCACCCCACTTACTAACGGCATTAGTCTCCTAGGAATACACAAACGTTAACTACACTCACTGTCTTCGTGCACTTACTAACCACTAACTCACCATCTACCTCATGTTAATGTTGTAACGGGGACAACAACGGATTTATTTTGTCCATTACGATGTTAACACATGATTCTATATTCTCACAGAATCAGAAAGCAAGAAGAAAAATGGCAGAAGCGACAGGTTCGAGCTCACAAGTAGGGATACTTACTGCAGGAATTGATGTGGATAGCCTACCCGTGGATGTGCCCCCGACTGAACGACCAGTGGAGATGCAACACCTCCAGCAACTCCCGGTGCCAGATCCACCTACAGGAATCACGGAAAGAGTTCATGCGAATTCTCATTGGTTCAATGGCATGCCCGGTCCATTAGGTGAGGCCAAGTATATCTGGGAGTCTAAATGCGAGTATGACAGATCATGGGTGCGATTCCAATTTTTCTCCAAGGAGTTCGAGACTTTACAAAACACAGAAGATCTACATATCATATGGCAACGAGCAGGATTGGCGGAATATTTTGAAGCCCCACTACCTAAACCCGATCTCCTCCGATGTTACTATTTGGTCTCCACATTACAAGCTAATGAAGATAAGGACCAACCCGGATCATTTGTTCTCCCCTCATTGCTGGGCAACAACGAGTTGAAGAGGTTTGAACTTACTGTGGAGTTGGTAAGCGACGCTTTAAATATGCATGGCACGCATGTACCCTCAGAAAAGGATGCTCTCGTTCCCAACAACATGAAGGACAGGAAAGTAGTGAAGCTGAAAGACATGGCAGCCCTCACCCCAAATGTGTCCATCCCTCTCCGCATGTGCATGCAACATTTCGCCTTCCCCGGTCAAGACCGATTCACGCAACCACACAAGAAGATCTGGTTTGCTCTCTACTTGGCGGAGGCAGGTGCGCTACCTATTAAGCTACCAGTGTGGATTATAGATCAGTTGTATGAAGCGAACAAACGGGCTTCTAGGAAATTAGTGGTGAACGGATGCTGTGCACTCACACGCATCATTTACCGATGCTTGGCATATGATGTCCCCATTGAGCGTGCCTTAACTTGGGCACAATTACAAATGTTTAAAAGGCTCAAGACATCCACACATCAGTCCAAGCGCATGAGGGGCGCGATTCCGTGTGTCCAGGCAAGGGAAGTCCTGACTACTCCTGAGGCATCACCATTAAGAGAGGGCACTGTACCTCCTTTTACCATTAGGATACCCAGATCGGAATCTGACACTACGACACAACCCACCCCATCGGCTCCTCCGGTTACACCTGAATTCGAGTTTGCTGCCACTGGAGAGGCGGAAGGACTGGACCCCCAGGATTTCGAAGCATTCCTACAAAGCACACAATTCTCTGATGTAGAGTTTTATTCAGAGGCAGAGGAGCAGGGCACATCCTCACGAAGAAGAAGAAAGTCTACAGACGGTAGACATGTCCATTGGAGTGACACTCAGGAAAGTCAACAACACGGACATCCGGAAGAAGAAGAAGCGTATGAAGAAGAGACCACTGAAGCCCCAGCATATACAGCCGAACTCCGAAGGCTGTATCAGATTATGGAAAGAGTACGATCGCAGCAATTACTCACTGAACAGAGCAGCAGAGTACTTATGACTCAGTTGTTGGAAGAAGCGGGAGTTGACTCAGAGTACAGGGAAGGTCTCTTATTGATGGCAGAAACATATGGAGTTGTAGAAGCTGTGCGCACTGCCATTCAGAGGCCTTCAGTTCAATATGACCCACGAAGGTTCCAGACACGACCTCGCTCAGGTAAAAATATACAAATTCCCGTTACAGTTGCAGAAGAGCCGACTACTACACCTGAAACTATCAGAACAACCTCCCAGACAGCTAGCCAACAGCACCCAGCCACCCATGAGGAGTCCACCGAACCACTACCACCTACTCCCCCACCATCACCTCCTAGAAGAGAAACAGTAGAAACCACATCGACTACTCAACCCACCGACCCCACCTTCATCTTCCGTACTCCGATCTCCAGTGCCACCCTATTCTCTACCACTGATAATCCTATCTTCGAAGACAACCCCAACACTACACAATCCGCCGAACCCCTCCTAGACCCTGCCCTAGGGCAACCATCCCCAACGCCCTCAGCCACGGGTCATCCTGACCCTAGATCCACATTCATGGGCTTCCCTGCTACCACGCAACCCTTTCAGCCCTCCTCAAATTTACGACCCCAACCCCCGATATCCCTCTCTCCATTTCTACAATCCCTCCAGGACATCTTTGCTAGGGCTTTTCAACCAGGCCCTCAACCATTCCCTGTCTTTTCAGCTCCCCACCCCATGTCACATCTATTCACCACTTCCACACACACACCACCTACCATACCAATGTATATGGCAGGCCCCACACTAACACCCACTCCTGAAGGTATGGACATTTCACCACCCACGGCACCTCCACCCACGGTTTCACCTCCTCCCATTCCCCCTCCACCAATTTCACCCACACACACAACTTTCGTAGACACATCATTCACTGTCTCCCTTCCCCAATTTCCTTCCCATGCATCTTCCACAGTAAACACCCCCCACTCATCTATAGGTAATGCATTGGACACCATGTTGGCTTGTATATCAAATTTAAGAACAGATTACATTCAGCTCCAGCAACAAAACGCACGCCTGCAAGAGCACTCAGCGACACTACAGCTCCGCCTTGCGGTACTAGAAGAGGAGAATGCTCGCCTCCACACACAGTTCCAAACCCTCCAAGACGCCCATAATATATTGGAAGTACAGCTACAGAACGTAGATCAGGAAGCAGTGCAGGTGGTAGAAAGTCACCTACGGACACAACTGGAACGCAACTCAAAACTTCAGCGAAATATGGCGCTACTTAAACGCCATCTTGCGGCTGCTCAGGAAGAGAACAGACGTCTGCAAATACAAAATCAAGAGAACCTGGAGGCAGCTATTGAGAGCACACCGGGGGCACCCATCAGCCCATCCAAGTTTCAAGCAGTGACCCCCGATAATATCAAGATTATATTGGAAGATTATGCCATGCTACTCGAAGCACATGATAAGCTATCGGAGGAGCTAGGACAACTGAAGCAGGAACACCAACAAGGCCCAACAGCTGCCCCTCCAACCACCCACTCTGCAGCTTCGCTTCCCTCCGACGCAGAGGCCATAAAAGATCTCCAGCAACAGGTAACTGAATTGCAGACACGCCTACTACAATATGAGAGGCCATCTTCCCCTCCGGAGGCTCCCACGGACGAAGAAGTTGTGCAAATTCCTGTGGAACAAACGTTTGATGAAGAATATGATCCGCAACCATTCCCAGGAGGCCAACAAACAGAAGAAGCGCAGGACACGTTTGAGGCACCACGGCCGCCATGGTTACGACAAGTGGAGGAAATAGGGACCTCGCATGAAGAGCGCACCGTAGTGCAAAATCAGGCTATGAGGGTCATAGAGGAGACTGTTTTACAATCAGATTACTTCAAGAACTTGTCATCGAGACGCCTGATCCTCTCATCGGAACTCCAGTACAGGCCATATTATATTATCTTGGCTGATTATAATGCAGAAATACAAAGAGTCACGGGTCAGATTCCTACTTTTGCGACCCAATTTCAACCTGAAGACCTTCCTCCAGAGGTGCGAAAAGGCAAGATTCGTCAACCAATATGGCGGCAGAAACTTTTAGAGACTTATCCAGAAATGCTACGCACATGGAACAACGCGCCGTTGCACCTCCTGTACAACCCATGCTACGGTCCAGTCCCCCGCCGCAGGTCGTGGAAGGCATTTAATATCAAGGTACAGAACAATGCGCAATGCAAGGAATGGCTGAACTACCCGTACATCACGCCACCACAAGGACCACCATCGGTAGCATATATGATGGGGACCATTCGCCACTGGATGCCGCGCTTGAAGCCCATGCAAGATGTAGCAGCGCAAATGATGCTTAAAATCTTAGATATGATGCAAGTAGTGCTGAAGACCTTTAGAAATGCAGCCGCACCACAGGTACGTCTTCCGGGGTTTAGCAATGGAAAATACGACTTGGTGTATGACATGAGCACCACCCCCAGTATCCGTGTGGCTTACGCTTGGCATGCACGCATCAAGTACCTCCCCGCCTGCTACAAACAGACCTTCGAAGAAATGTTCAGATCAGGTTTCTGGGAGTACCACTCGGAGATTTTCGCACCAAAGCCGACACATCTACTTCAACTGTTTGCTTGTGAACAAGCAATGTATTCAGAGTACTACACCACCCCGCAACCAGAAACCCCCGGTGCAATAAATTGGGAGGCATTGGAAGCCGATCTAGCCAGAGGCTTAAGGATAGGAGAACATGAACTGGCCACCAATGTCATCCAATATTACATCGACCACCCGCGCGAACAAAGGTCTGTCAGGGGCGACAGACGCTAGGAAGGGGGGAGTGTTTGCATACAAAGCAACAAAGGAGTCATGCACAATACGGCAACAAGGCCAGATCATTTTTTCCCATAGATTATGTACAACCCAAGTGATTTTAATCACTACACAAACATTGTAAATCCCGTTTTTGGTAGATTAGACTCCATTTTGTGCAAGCCGAGGAGTCCTCGAGCTTGAAGAGTATTAGAAGTACCATCGTACCAAATTTCATAATTTTTAGACTTCGTTTGAGCCCTCAAATAAGCCCTGGAACCTAATTTTTAACTAGGCCGGACACTAGGTCTGGACAGGGCCAAAAGCTAGTCAAAAACTATAAAAAGAGCTAGAGAGCTCATTTTTGAGGTTAGATTGTAATTGAAACGAACTTGTAAGAGCTTTTGAAAGTAATCTAAAGAACTCCATTGATTCTCTCTCTTTGTCTTGCCGTGTGTGCGCGTGTGTGTGTATGTGTGTGCATGCTTGTGTGCTTCTCACTCACGCACTTGTGCCGCCACTTACTCGAGGTCTTCATACCATCCTCACGTCTTCCCGGATTGACATTAAAGGAGGTGCTACTCATCACTGAGCTACAAATGCCCAATCTGCTGCACTAAACCACCTGTGGAACATGCCACTCTTTATCAAGTGTCCATAGTGCCAGATTGGAGTGACCCACTAGTATCCTTCCTGAGGACGAAAACATTCCCTCCACATATGACCCTGGTTAGGAAAAGGAGTTTAGAACAAGAAGCCCAGGATTACTCACTCATTGGTGATAATCTATACAAGCGTGGTAAAGATGGCTACCTGAGACTATGTGTCCATGAGAGTGAATATCTTAAGATCTTGGAAACTGCTCACCAAGGTGTAGCAGGAGGACACTTTGGACCAGATCGGGTGATCAAGGCAATACTATTTGCGGGCTTTTAGTGGCCGACCCTTCACATGGATGCACATACCTATGTGAAACGATGTGATGTCTGTCAGAGAACTCAGTATCCTATACGTAAAGATGAGATGCCACTGAAACCTATGATGGGTGGATGTGCATTCTCTAAGTGGGGAATAGACTTCGTAGGTCCTATTAATCCCCCAGCTAAGGGTTCCCATGCAGAATATATCATTGTTGCAACAGACTATCTAACTAAGTGGGTAGAAGCCACAACGAAGAACGATGCTCAAACAACTGCTAAATTCTTGTTTGAAAATGTATTCACAAGATATGGGCTACCTATAGAGCTAGTGAGTGATAGAGGCACTCACTTCTTGAACGAAGTGATTGAACATCTACTCCAAGAATTCTTGGTAGTTCATAAGAAATCTGCCCCCTATCACCCACAAGCTAATGGGCAAGTCGAAAGCACAAACAAGATTCTATGTAATGTGTTGACCAAGTTAGTGAATAATAAACGCTCTGATTGGGACAAACAGCTACACCATGTTGTTTGGGCATACCGAGTTGCCTACAAAACGGTACTCCAAGCCACTCCCTTTCAAATGGTGTTTGGTCAAAATGCTGTGCTACCTTTAGACTTTTTGATACCTACATTGAAAGTGGCACAAGAGCATGAATGGACGGGTCATGAACTCTCCTCTAGACTTTTTGACCTTGAACAATTAGAAGAAACAAGACTGAGAGCAGCTGCAAGGATATATGCAGCTAAGAAACGACAGAAGGCCTACTTTGATGCCCACGTTAAGGATAAAGGGTTGAAAGTGGGAGACCTAGTGCTCGTCTACACTTTGAAACAACATGCTAGGAAGCTAGAGAAAAGAGGCTACGGACCCATGATCATTAATAGAATCTCAACAAGTGGAGCAGTGCAACTAGCCACATTAGAAGGCGATGTTCTTCCAAGTTACATTAGTGGGTGCAGAGTCAAGTTGTATCAGGAACCTCTCACAGAGGAAATGCTAAGTCGACTCAATACTGCTAAGAAACGCAAAGAGGAAGAAAAGCGAATTTGAGAAGAAGCTCAAGCAGAAGCCCTAGAGCGCATACGGAGAATGAAATTAAGAAGACAAGGTAGAGAGCACCCTAGGCAAGATGCATATGCATATCAAGGATATGACGTGGCTATGTGTGAAGTTTCAGGTGTTAGCTCACATAGGATAACTGATCGACGTCCTTTCATAACCTTAGATATAGGGCAAGGAAAGAGTGCAAGGACTGTAAGAGCCTTGATTGACTCAGGTGCAGCCACTAGTGCTGTTAAATTGTCTCACTGTCAAGAGTTGCAATTAACTGTCAATCCTGTGGAAGCATATCTCATAGGATTGGGAGGCGTGGAAACCCCTTGCATGGGCGAGGTGGAACTTCCCCTCTATATTCATGATGAGGCAATGACAGTTAAAGTACTAGTGTGTCAAGATGAGGACCTCACTGAACCCCTTATCTTGGGTCAAGACTGGATCTATGACCAAGCAGTCAATTTAAACCTAAGAAGTGGACTTCTTCAGGTATGGGTGAATCAGACTAGAATTACAATTGAGTTAAATAATGGAGCACTCAAGGAACTAGAAAAGACACGGACTCCTGGTCCCTCCAGGGGTGCACATGAAGTTGACCATGCTGTTCTTGTCTAAGGTTATGTGATGCAGAAGAATGAAGATCTCAAAAAAGGAATCAGAACCACAATGGAACTCCCTTCTTTTCCAAAGGCCAGAAGGAGGCAGCAACTAAGGACAGATCAATCACTAAAGACTCTCCAGGCGAGAGACCAAAAGAACGCGCGAAGCAGAACAACTCAGTCGATGAAACAAATGTGGGTGCGGAAAGACGAGCTGCCGACCGTAACCAAGTCGCAAACACGGTCTCAACTTCCTATTAGTAATCAACGACTTGATGATAATAAGAGGACTCCTAAAACCCCTGTTGAGAAAGTAAAATCTATTTGGGTACCCAAGAAGTCGATGACGGCTGACCCACAATCAAGACAAATTTGGGTGCCTAAGGCTTGCTTGCGGGCTCAACTAGTCCCACACAATTCACATCTTACACGACATGGTTCACTCGCTCAAGCAGCCGCCACCCACTCTTGTCTGATACACTCGAACACACTGCCACCTAGAAGCACGCACGGACTCACTCGTAAATGGGTCCCAATGACACAACAACTCCCAGCAGAATTACTCATGCGACCCTCCCGAGTCTCCACAAAACCAAGACCAAAAGTCATCCATGGTGTTTGGCAACTGAAGACTTGTAATAAACCCCCCGACCCCAATCTGTGAATTCATCTCCACTTACTAACTGCATTAGTCAGACAGTGCATCTTTCCATCTAGCTCCTAGGACTATCCAGGCATTAACTACACACACTGCCATCGTGCACTCACTGACCACTAACCCATTACTCACCTCACGATAATATTGTAACGAGGGCAAACATGTTCTATCTTGTCCATTACAATATTAACGCATGCTCTATATTCTCGACAGAATCAGTAGCGAGCAATAACAATGGCAGAAGCCGGAGGTTCCAGTTCTCACGCCGAATCTAGCGCACAGATTGTGGATATAGAAACACTCCTCCTCGAACCACATCTCACCGAAAGGCCGCAAGAACTTCAAGCTGTGCATGTGCTCCCAATTCAGGATCCTCCTCAAGGACACACCTCTCAGGTGGGCAAACATGCTCATTGGTTTAGTGATGTTGTAGGACCATTGGGTGATGGAACCTATTTTTGGGAAGCTGAATTGGAGTTTAATTGTAAATGGGGACGCTACCATTTTCTCGCGTGCGAATTTGAGAACTATCAGAATGCCAAAGTAATGCGTTCGGTATGGACCAAAGCGGGCCTGGACAGTTATTTCAGGGCCCACTTACCAAAGCCGGATTTCTTACGTTGTTCTTATCTTATCAGTACCATCACTCCTAGCAGGGCCAAGGGAGGCGACAGCACTTTTGTGTTACCCTCACTGTTGCCGGGCCACGAACTTAAAAGATTCAAACTGACCCTCAATCTGGTACGAGAAGCATTGGACATGCATGGTATGCACATTCCTACTGAAAAGGAAACAATGGTTCCAGGCAGAATGAAACATAAAGATCTCAATAAGCTGAAGGATATGGTAGCAATGACACCGACCATCGCTCTTCACCTACGGACCGTCATGCAGCATTTTGCTTTTCCCGCCCAGGAAAGATTCACCATGCCACCAAAGAAGATATGGTTTAGCTTGTATTTGGCATAGACAGAAAACCTCCCTATCAACGTACCACATTGGATCATAGATCAGATCCACCTAGCCCATCAATGGTGGAACAAGAAGCAGAAAAATGTGCTCCACGGGTGTTGTGCTCTAACCAAGATAATCTATCGATGTCTAGCCTATGACGTGCCTATTCAGCGGGCACTTGTATGGTCCCGGGCCCAGGAGTTCCAGAGAAGGCTATCAGCGGCAGGTCCTCCATCAAAGAAGATGAGAGGGGGATTCTAATTACCCTGCGCTCAACCAAGGGGAGCCACCACTACACCAGAGATTACCCCTCCCCAGACACGACGCATTAGACCATTCACCATTCGGCTACCAAGACCAAGTACAGAGGGGCCCAATCTGGTGTTTCCACCCGTCCCATCGGACTTGGAATTTCCACAGGGCTTTACTCTCAATGATCTCACTGATGAAGAAGTGGCTAGACTAATCTACGACTCTAATCTCGAAACGGAAACAGAGCGAGCTCAGGAACCACAAACCCATACAACAACATCAGCCCCCACCCGACCGCAAGTTGTAGAAGTCGACGTCGATGAACAAGAGACCGAACAAGAGGAAGAAGCCTACGAAGAACAAGAGTATGATGAACTTTCAGAGTTAGCAAGTGCCCCCGCGTATTCGGCACAAATAAAAAGACTATATCGAACCATGCAGCTAGTTCAAGAACAGCATAAAATGTCACTTGAAGCAGGCAAGAAACTCATGAACCAATTGCTGGCGGAGGAAGGCATGGATGATATGTTCATCGAGTCCATAAACCTACACGCCGATGCAGTAGGATTGGATGAAGCCATTCATGAGGCAATGGCCTACATTCACCGATTTGAGAAAGGAGTTCCCGCCCGTCCCATGAGGTCCGGGAAACAAATTCATATCAACGTATCAGCACCAGGAGATACAACGCAAATAGACGAACATCAGGAAGCACCACTATCACCACCCTCCCAACCTCTCACTACACAACTCACTCCACCACGTGACACTATCGCCACCACGTCCACTATCACCACAATCGTCATGGGAATTCCACTCTCTCCGGGAATCCAATTCGGGGGAGTCACTATGCCCACCTTCACCACTCTCTTCACTAACGTCACATCCACCCCACCCACGGTCCCCATCTACACGGTCACTCAAACATTTGACACTATGGAAACATCTCCTACCCACAGCACCACTCCCTTCCCCCAGGCAACCTCCGTCCCCCATACCCCCTCCACCCACATCTCCACTTGACTCCACATCATTCACAACTCCCTTTCCCGTCCCCTTTTGCCCTGCATCTTCATCTCTCCCTGCATCATTTAATGTAAATAGTATATTTCTAGCTTTAAATCAATGTGTCTATCAACTTCAGAATGAGTATCGAGCTCTCGACGATCGTTATCATCAAGTGATCACTACCAATCAGAAACTTCAGAGCCGCCTCACAGCGATCGAGGAAGAAAATGCAGAACTCAACCAACGTTACACCACGCTCGAACATGCCCACCAAACACTCCTAGAAACTCCCCAACCATCACAACAGCCGGGCACCAAACAACTCGAGGCCTTGCTGGACGTATACCAAGCTGATAATCTCAGAGTCCGGCGTAACTTGCCACTCCTCAGAAAACACATGGCAACCACCCTTGAAGAGAACAAGAGACTGCAGCAGCAAAATGAAGCAAATCTAGAAGCAGCAATGGAAGGCTCTCCCCACGAAATGGATCCAGAGCAGTTTAAAGCCGTACCCTCAGAGACAATGAAGACCATCTTGGAAAGCTATGCAGATCTATTAGATGCTCATGATGAGTTGGAAAGGGAACGTGATGAGCTACGTGGCCAGCTCAAGGAACAGGAGGCTCCAACCAAGGTAATAGAACCGGCCTCGACTTCAGAGGAAGTGAAGGCATTGACAGAGCAGGTGGTTGAGCTCCAGAAAAAGTTACTAGAGTATGAAAGGCAACCCTCTCCAGTCATAGAACCTGAGCTAGAAGACTTGGTTCCCATTGAGGTAGATGATTCGTACGAGGAACCATACGTTCCTATGCCAATGCCAGGAGGGCAATAGACCTCAGAGGGAATGGATACCTTAGAAGTGGAAGCACCTGAATGGCTTCAGTCGTTAGAGAAGACAGCGAACACCCACGATGAACGAGTAGCAATACAAATCCAATCATTAGCCAAATTAGAAGACACTATCATCAAGTCCGAGTATTTCAGACGTATGTCCCATCACAGGTGGATAGGGACCAATGATGATCAGTATGTGCCATATTGCATATTATTGGCTGATTACAACGCAGAGATCCAACGACAATGTGGGAAGGCCCCCACCTTTGCCACCCAGTTTGGCCCCGACGATATACCAGAGAGTGCGAAAAGAGGATCTATTCATCAACCCACTTGGAGGATCCGCCTCTTGGAGACTTATCCTGAAATGGTACGAACCTGGAATAACATGCCCCTCTTTATTAAGTACAATCCTTGTTATGCCCCAGTCCTACGGAGACGCACATGGCCCGAATTCACCATTGCTGTCAGAAACATCAAAGGCTGTGCCAAGTGGCTAAATTATGTTTATCTAGCACCTCCACGAGGACCTCCCACTATAAATTACATGATTTCTACTATCAGACACTGGAGCACTCGACTACGCAATACACCCGATGTGATGGCACAAATGTGTATGAAAAAATTTGAATTAATGCTGATGACATGCAGGACATTTAAAAACATTAAGGATCCCCACTTCTCAGGAGCAGGCTTCGTTACAAGCAACCAAGACCTAGTTTACGACATGAGCACCACCCCATCAATAGAAGTAATATATGCTTGGCACGCCAGAATAAAGTACCTCCCCGCCTGTTTTAAACAGAAATTCGAGGAGATGTTCATAACGGGATTCTGGGAATATCACTCAGAAATTTTTGTACCCAGGCCTTCACATCTCCTCCACTTATTCGATGTGGAGAGAACCATACATTCAGAACAACTACGGGTGCCACATCTGGACGTACTAGGACCAGTGAATTGGGACGCATTATTAACAGATCTAGCACGGGGGCTCAGATTAGAAGAACATCACCTCGCTTCCGACGTCGTCCAATACTACGTTCAACGAACATCTAGACAAGGGTCTGTCAGGGGCGACAGACGCGAGAGTGGAGGGGGTGTTGGCAGCAGTCAGGGAACCGAAGGAGCCACAAGACGAAGAGAGTCAGAGCGAAGGGACAGCACAAGCAGACATGGCAGTCAAAGAAGATCTGGCAAGTAGGCCATCTAAATTTTTCAGACATCAAGGAGTTGAGCACACAAGAAGAAAGAGCAAGTAGGGAGCTCAAAGGTATGTATGACAAATCAATAGAGAAAATCCGTACACAAATAGTGATTTTCATCACTAAAAACCATTGTAAATATCATTTCGTATTTTTGTAGCTCCATTTTGTGCAAGCCAAGGAGTCCTTGAGCTTGAGGAGCTTTAGAAGTATTTACCTGCCAATTTTCATATTTTTTAGATCTCGTTTGAGCCCTCTAATAAGCCCTGGAACCTGATTTTTAACTAGGCCGGACACTAGGTCTGGACAGGGCCAAGGCTAGTCAAAAACTATAAAAGGAGCTAGAGAGCTCATTTTTGAGGTTAGATTGTAATTGAAATGAACTTGTAAGAGCTTTTTGAAAGTAATCTAACAACTCCATTGCTTCTCACTCTTTGTCTTGCCGTGTGTGCGCGTGTGCGCGTGTGTGCGTGTGCGTGTATGTGTGTGCATGCTTGTGTGCTTCTCACTCACGCACTTGTGCCTCCACTTGCTCGAGGTCTTCATACCATCCTCACGTCTTCCCGGATTGACATTAAAGGAGGTGCTACTCATCACTGAGCTACAGACGCGGATGCGTTGAGGAGCTGTTGGGAGTTCGGTGGAGAGTAGTTGAGGGAGGAGGATGAGGACTCGGCGGTTTCAACAGGGTGAATGGGCTGGATGGGGATGATGGGTGGTTCCGGTGGGGGAGTGGGAAGGATGGTTTGATTTGTTACCTGATTGGCAGTTTGTTGTTCCTGCTCTACAACTGTGGATTCCACTGCTTTTAGGAGTCTGTCCAGTGCTTCCTTAGCAGCTTGTTCTTCATCTATCTGTTGTTTTTCTTGAGACTCTTGTTGTAATTCTTCTTCCGTCGATGATGTGTCAGCTTCTGTATGTTTTTCTTGTTGTTGTTCTTGGGACGATTGTGCAGAAGATTCGTTTTGCATGGATGTTGTGGTGTCGTGGAACGTTTCTTCTTCTTGCTTATCCTGGGATAAAATAACCCAAGTGGCCGGGTACCACTCAAGTAGCGAAAGATGTGCTTAACTACCTACCAATGCTTGACACCTGGGCAATCCATAAACCTGTTCATTTGTGAGATAGCAAACTAAATATCTGGCCGGGTAATGCATAAGTAAATCAATCATCCAATAGCCTGTTGATAGAGAACAACATCAAATGCATCTCTAGCATCATGGAGACTCAATCGTAAACCTATCTCCATAGGAGTGGCAATAGGCTTATAGTCTTCAAGGCCAAAATCCTGCAATAATGTGTCAATATATTTCGTTTGACACAAAGCCATTCCACCATCAACTTGCATAAATTGAATGCCCAAATAGTGATGCAAATGCCCCAAATCAGACATCGCAAATGAGGCATGCAAATCACCCTTAAAATTGGCAATATGCATGTCATGAGGACTAGTGAGTAGCGTGTCATCAACATACACCACAATGATCAGAAGTACATCATTAGCACGCTTAACATATAAGGTGCTTTCAGTTCGATTGTTCTCAAAACCATGTGCAATGAGATAGGCATGTATCTTTTTATAACAAGCATGTGGTGCTTGGAGGCATCAAAGTATCATACATGTCTTTGGAGCTAACAGATGTCTCCTTAGTACATGAAAGTAATGGTTGAATAGCATCTTCCACAAAAACAACATCACGACTAACTAGAATGTGTTTAGTCTGTGGATGATATAGATGATAGCCTTTACTTTTAGAACTGTACCCAACAAAAGAACATTTTACTGCCTTATCATCCAATTTTATGTGATGTTGTTCAGGCACTAGTGCATATGCCAAACAACCAAAAACCCGCAGGTGAGCAACAAATGGCTTGCGATCATGCCAAGTCTCATATGGAGTGATAAACTGCAGCGCTGTCGGGATGAAATCCCGCAAGGAGTGTGCACTGAGTTTTTTTTCAAAAGTTCATTGTTTTTGAGTTTTTGTGTGATGTTTTGACTAAAGAGTGGTATATTTTGTACATATTTTGGCTGAATTAATTGATTGTGTGATGCGGAAACATGTTTGAGATGTATGTTAGACCTCTGTGTACAAATAACTGACATTAGACCTATAAAAACCTAGGTTTGACCCTTGAAACTGATTGGAAACATGAGTTTACCCTATGAAAACCGGACTTGAACCCTTGGAAACCCTTGGAGTTTAGGCCGAAACTATAAATAAACCCATGAATTGGCGAAGTTGAGATAATTGTGAGTAAACCCTTACTTTTCCCGATCAAAAACTTTAGGTTGGACCCTTGGAAATGGCGGTTTCTGTAGGTCAAACCCTAAAACCCAATTTAAATTGCGAACATCCAGTGTGAAATGGAAACCTTAGTCTAGGGAAAAATTAAAAGACTGCCAAAAATAGAAAGTTCATTGAGGAGGTTAGAACGTTCTAGAAGGAAGTCCTAGGGAGGGGCCTATAAATAAGTCCAAACTCATTTGTTTCTTCCCCATCCTGTGGATTGCCCTTGTGGATCGTCTCCTCCAGGTTTATGCGATTTCTGATTATCTGAAGTAAAGAGAAGGCCATTGCGGAGGATACTTGAAGAAAAGAACGGACCGAAGTAAAGACTTAGAAGAAAAGCTTGGACTGCGAAGACTGAAGCAGAATCCTGTGGGCGATTTCTCGCACTGTAGCGAGGGATCTATTTTAAACACTAGCTGGCCCGCACTGTAGCGGCGGCGTTCATATTGTATCATCGCACCGCACTGTAGCGGTTTCATTGTACCCTCGGCCTGCACTGTAGCGGCCTGTTTGTATCACTCATTTTTATTGGAGTACTTCAGTTTCATATTTCATTGTATAGTTGGCTTGATCTGCATTCCGTGTATCACTGCGGTATCCAATCGTCTCTTTCCGACGCCCACGGTCCCACGTCTCGATACTTCCGAGGGGCGAGGGACCCTACGAGGATCGCGCACGCTCCGGAGAGCACAGGCGAGGTGCCCAGCGCGCAGACACCGCTTGCAGGACAGCGGGAACGGCGCACCAGAGCGGGCCTGATCCAACCCCACGCGCCGGCTTCCCGCCACGACCTCCTTCTTCCCGACACCTGAACCCGACGTGAAGCGAGGCGGTTGCCCAGTGATCCTCGACGCGTCACCCACTCCTTGAGAAGACAGACGGGAACCTCGGCATCAGACAGAGACTCCAGGTACCAACATTTTAAGTTATTTGAATTTTTTGCATTGATTCCATGCACTTTAAAGAGAAAGATTGCTTTTGACTGCCTGGATTTGATCATCCACTTTTGCATCAGTTTTGATCATACGAGTGTGCACTTTTCCATTGAGGCATAGATTAAGAATCCACTTCTCAGTTTAGATCATAAGAAGAGGGAAACTAAAATGAACAAAATGATTGAGGAACAATTTTCGAAATACGAAGAGCGAGTTAAGGAAATAGAATTTAACACGAATGAATCTCTAAAATCAAAGTTTAGTATTGTGATGACCCTAATGCAAACTATAAATGCAATATCAGATACTATTCAGTTAATTGGCATAAGTATTAAAGACCTAAAAAATGAAATGGATTCTGAGATTTCTAAATTGAGAAATAAAGTTGACCTGTTGACAAACCAAGCTAATGAGCTACAAGTATTGAAATGTGATAATGAGCATGAGGTAATAGTCCAAGGCATATCTGCACACAAACAGTCATTAGGTCTTAGAAGACCCACGCCTAGAGTGATACCTAGGAAATCAAGTTGGGTTGAGAAGAGACCTATATGTTGCTTTTGGTGCGATCAGTTTGGACATATGTTCTGGGACTGCATTGCATTTGAAAGTGCATGTAAACATAAACTAGTGAGCGAATATGAAGGAAAAATTTGTAAATATCAAGAGGAGCTACCTTTACATTTGAATGTAGGAAAAGGTGGGATGAAAGAGTATTTCGAGAAGACCAAATCTAGATCAAAGTCAATTCAAAAGATATGGAAACCTAAAAGGCATGAAAATAATAGGTCTGATGAACAAAAGAGCCTACTATCTATTGAGAGTCAAGAGAAATTTATTGAAGAAACCAAAGGTAGACAAATAAAGGTCGAGAAGCAAAATATTGAACGGATAATAAGAGAACAAATGGAAATTGATAAAAGAGAATGTGATAGAGAAACTAAAGAGAAGTCAAAGAAAGACCAGGAGGTGTATGTTTCATTTGATCCGAAAATTTTAACTAATGAGAATCTATTTGATCAAGAGAAGGTTGCAAAATTACAGTCTCAATTAAACTTTGACAAACAAATTGAACTAGAGAAGAGTAAAGAAGAGACTAAAGAAAATATAAAATATGATAAACGAGTTAACAAAGCTGAAAAAGAGTTGCTTGATGATATTATCAAGCAAATTGAGGGGAATATAAAGACAACTTCAAAGACTTCTAAGAGTTTGAAGAAGAATAAAAGAAGTAAAAATCTAACCCTTCAAGATATATTTTCAAGTATTGAAACATGATTGAATAAGAACCATAATGAAAACATATGAGAATGATCAAGAGCTATTGGAGATTGATGAATGATTATGATTGATGGTTGATGATGATTATGATGTTGGAGGATATTGATGACCTTGGAGGATACTGATGACACTGGAGGATACTGATAACACTGGAGGATACTGATGACGCTGGAGGGAACTGATGACACTGAGGCTGATGCTGATGAAGAATGATAGACCATGAAGATAAAGAAAAGCTGGATCAAAATGAAGAAAAATGACCAGGTGAAACGTTTCTGATTTGAGATTTGTTTTCTTTCTGATAGAGCATATGCATTGCATTGATGTGTGTGATAAAGATATGTATGAGTTTATGAAAATCATGTAGAATGAAGATAACAAAGATCTATTATGGGTTTGCACGAAGCATGAATGACTAGGAAATTATATGAGTGAGATCAGTTAGTGGACTAGAGACTTTTGGGAGTGAAAGCTTGGGATTGTGATGACATGCTTAGACCGAGTGCATGTATATGCTGATTGATTTGAACACTTAGTGAGTGGGAAACTTTGGATCCTAGTATTTATTTCTTGCGAGATCTTACCTCCATATGGATCATGATTTATAAAGAAACATTCATACTCATGCCAGCTTATTTGTGCGTGTATGTTGTTGGTGCGCTACGATGGGCTAGTAGGCGGGTGGAACCACCTTGGTCAGGTGATCAAGGCCATGAGCCGTAGCTAGTTTCGTCGTAGGCCTGACCTATCTGTTATCATGCGCCTGTATGGGTCGGTAGGCGGGTGGAGTCACTCTGACCGGGTGGTCAGAGCCACGAGCTGACGTCGATTTCATGCAGTGCTGATGTTGTGTATATCGTGTGCTATGTCGGGTCGATAGACAGGTGGGGTAAACTTGGCCGGGCAGACAAGTCCATGAGTCGCACCCGATTTCGACATAGGCCGATTTGTGAAAAATAAAAGATAAAAAGAAATGCTGAGCTGAGATGAAGAGGAAAAGAAAAAGAAAAAGAAAAATGAAAAAGAAAAAGAAAAAGAAAGAAAGATCTAATGGAGAGCTGGACAAGTAGGAAATAAATAGTGGGAATCGAGGTATATTCTACAAACTGAGTTAGTAGAAACATATGTATATGCTAGTACTTAGAATGAGCAGTTGGAGCTGAACCAGTTGAACAAACAGAAGATCTAGAAAGCCAACGATTTATTCATGTGATTACTTGTCAGATTGCAGACGCAGAAACATAATATGATGTTTGTGAAGCTTGAATCTACCTAATTTTCTAAAATTCATACTAATCTTTATAAAAGATTGCATGACTGCATGAGATCATGATTTAAGAAAGGCATAAAAAGTGTAAAGAGATTTCAAAAAGAACCCTGATACTCTTCTGTTGGATCTTGCAGGTTGGCCCATCGGGACGATGTGCAGGTTTAGCGGGGGGGAATGTCGGGATGAAATCCCGCAGGGAGTGTGCACTGAGTTTTTTTTCAAAAGTTCATTGTTTTTGAGTTTTTGTGTGATATTTTGACTAAAGAGTGGTATATTTTGTACATATTTTGGCTGAATTAATTGATTGTGTGATGCGGAAACATGTTTGAGATGTATGTTAGACCTCTGTGTACAAATAACTGACATTAGACCCATAAAAACCTAGGTTTGACCCTTGAAACTGATTGGAAACATGAGTTTACCCTATGAAAACCGGACTTGAACCCTTGGAAACACTTAGAGTTTAGGCCGAAACTGTAAATAAACCCATGAATTGGCGAAGTTGAGATAATTGTGAGTAAACCCTTACTTTTCCCGATCAAAAACTTTAGGTTGGACCCTTGGAAATGGCGGTTTCTGTAGGTCAAACCCTAAAACCCAATTTAAATTGCGAACATCCAGTGTGAAATGGAAACCTTAGTCTAGGGAAAAATTAAAAGACTGCCAAAAATAGAAAGTTCATTGAGGAGGTTAGAACGTTCTAGAAGGAAGTCCTAGGGAGGGGCCTATAAATAAGTCCAAACTCATTTGTTTCTTCCCCATCCTGTGGATTGCCCTTGTGGATCGTCTCCTCCAGGTTTATGCGATTTCTGATTATCTGAAGTAAAGAGAAGGCCATTGCGGAGGATACTTGAAGAAAAGAACGGACCGAAGTAAAGACTTAGAAGAAAAGCTTGGACTGCGAAGACCGAAGGAGAATCCCGTGGGCGATTTCTCGCACTGTAGCGAGGGATCTATTTTAAACACTAGCCGGCCCGCACTGTAGCGGTGGCGTTCATATTGTATCATCGCACCGCACTATAGCGATTTTATTGTACCCTCGGCGTGCACTGTAGCGGCCTGTTTGTATCACTCATTTTTATTGGAGTACTTCAGTTTCATATTTCATTGTATCGTTGGCTTGATCTGCATTCCGTGTATCACTACGGTATCCGATCGTCTCTTTCCGACGCCCACGGTCCCACGTCTCGATACTTCCGAGGGGCGAGGGACCCTACGAGGATCGCGCACGCTCCGGAGAGCACAGGCGAGGCGCCCAGCGCGCAGACGCCGCTCGCAGGACAGCGGGAACGGCGCACCAGAGCGGGCCTGATCCAACCCCACGCGCCGGCTTCCCGCCACGACCTCCTTCTTCCCGACAGCGCTTTAGTGGGACACCTGTTAAGTACATATGCTGCACACATGACAGCCTCAAGCCAGAAACTATGTGGTAAAGCCTGACTCTTGACCATATACCTCGCCATCTCCATGAGTGACATGTTCTTCCGTTCAGCAACTCCATTCTATTGAGGTATATACGGCACTGTACACTGGTGTTTTATCCCACATTTAGCCAGAAATGCATTAAAATCAGAAGACATATATTCCCCCCCTCAATCAGAACGGAGGGTGCCCATTTTACATCCTAACAGATTTTCAGCGAAAACCAAAAACTTTTTGAAGCACAAAAACACTTCGGACTTTGCCTTCAATGGATATACCTATGCATGCCTGGAAAAATCATCAATGAAAGTCACGAAGTAAAGATAGTTTCCAAAAGAAGGTGTCTGCATAGGACCATAGACATCATTATGTACAAGCTGCAATTTCTGTGTAGCCCGAACTGAACCATCTTTTGGAAAGGAGGAACATTGCATTTTGCCCAAAATACAGCCTTCACATACATGTTTTCTAGGTGCCTCAAGCTGGGGCAAAGAAGACACCATATCAGATTTCTAAAGGCGTAGCAAACTAGCAAAATTCAGATGACCAAAGTGTGCATGCCAAAGCTTTGCATCTGACATAGCCTGAGAATCATGAACTGCACATGCCAAATCATTCACAGATCTTTCATAGTCTATGAGCTTATACAGCCCACGACATAAAATTCTAGAAGCAATAATAACATCGCCATTTGACAGATCATGAACTATACATCTGTCATCAACAAATTTCACAACCAAGCCAATCTTGGCTAATGCAGAAACTGATAATAGATTCTTCTTGATCCCTGGCATAAATAAAGCATGTGACAAGGTGAAAGAACTACCATCAGCAGTACTCAGAATGATCTTACCAACTCCCATAACAGGATGAGAGGAGTTGTTGGCGCATGTGACAATATTCCCTGTAGGGGCAGGCTGGAGTGAAGAGAAGAAACTGCGTTGCAAGGTAATATGTTTGGTCACCCCACTATCAAAGTACGAAACATCTGAGTCCACTACAGACATGCATTGCTCATGAGAAGATGGGTCAAAACTGCAAACAGTAGTAAACGCCCATTCTTCTTCCTGCACAAGATTAGAAGACTCTATTTTTGGTGTAGAGGCTTCTGCAACAACCATTCCAGCCTCCTTTTTCTTTGCCTCTTTTGCAACCAGTTTTGGACAATTCTTTATGATATGATCATTCCCTTTACAGTACTTGCAAAACAATTTCTGCTTTTCTGATTTCTTCTCATCTTTATCCTGATTCTTCAAATGTGCAACATTTGCAGATTTCTGCTTACTATTAGAAGAGCTCCATTTTCCTTTGCCCTTCTGACTAGCCAGGAAAGCTTGATCTGCAACATGCATAATGGACCTATTGTGCCTGGACTGATCTTCTTGTAACAGAACAGAGAGTAACTCCTCAAATCACAGGGCATTTGGATCGCCTTTCATCATCAATCGAAGAGTAGAAGCAAAACTCTGATATGAATCAAGAAGACCATTCAAAACGGTCTGCACAAGTGAGCTATCTGGTATAACCTCATTAGCAGAAATCAACTGTTCCTTCAAGTCTTTAATCTTTGTTAGAAAACTGTCCATAGAATCACCTTCATTCATGTGCTCACTCTCCAACTGTTTTCGGAGGTAAGCAACACGAGCCTCATTCCTAGCCTGGTACAATGTGATAAGTGTATCCCAAGCATCCTTTGCTATTCTGCAAGAGCGAATGGGAGGAATAATAGCACATTTAACAGACAAAGCTATCAATGCATGTGCTTGAGCGTCTCTGCCATCCCAACAAATTTGCTCTGTAGTAGGTGCAACAGAAACAGCAGCACGAACAGGAATCTGCAAAATATCATCTTCGACACCATCTCCATCAGCTTCAGCACCTGTATTTGCAATACCTGTAGTCGCAGGTGTAACAGGACGTCTTTCAACACCCTGCACAATGTTCCACAATCCTTTTGCAACCAATACATGTTGCATCATATAAGCCCATAATAGGTAGTTGGTACCATCCAACTTATCCTCAACAACCAACGTATGGAATACATCACTGTTTTCAGCCATGGCCGGTGACTAAAATACCTTGATGCAGAAAATTGACTATATCTCAAAAAGTTGAACGGAACTGTCCAGACGAGTTCTGCTAAACCTGTAGCAGACTTCAAGATGCTTATACTAGAGAATCGAAACAGGTATATATCTTTGGCACAAAAAGATGAATAGCCTGCACAAGCACTATGATAGTGCGTTCAGAGGCCAAAACGAGCTCAGATCGCGATTTCGGCACCACATAGCAAAGCTATTTTGATCTCTAAAACACCCTGAGTATGCTCACCAAATTTCGTGCGAATCTGAGACTGCAACCGGAGGAGTGTCGACTCCGTCCTAGATGAAACGACGACCTGCTCTGATACCAATTGTTGGAGTTAGACGTCTGCGGAAGCATGCAAACAGCACAAGGAAGAAGAAGAAGCTTGGAGCACAACACACAAGACTGAATGTATTACTATAGAATGTACAAAGATAAGTAGCCCATTAGGGCAATAGGCGTATATACAAGCCGGGGGAAAAAAACCTCCTAAAGAGGGAAAAAGTGCCCTGGCGGTCCTAGAGTATTCACACACATCACTACCTAAATATATCAACAATTATATGGGTTAAAGCAAGCACCACATGCTTGGTATGAAAAGATACATGCTTATCTAATTGCACATGGTTTTGAGAACAATCCAACTGAAAGCACCTTATATGTTAAGCGTGCAAATGATGTACTTCTAATCATTGTGGTGTATGTTGATGACATGCTGCTCACTGGTCCTCATGAGAAGCATATTGCTGATTTCAAGGCCGATTTACATGCCTCATTTGAGATGTCTGATTTGGGGCATTTGCATCATTATTTGGGCATTCAGTTTATGCACGTTGATGGTGCAATGGCTTTGTGTCAAATAAAATGTATTGACACATTATTGTAGCATTTTGGCTTTGAAGACTGTAAACCTATTGCCACCCCTATGGAGAAAGGTTTACGATTGAGTCTTCATGATTCTGGAGATGCATTCAATATTGTTCTCTATCAGCAGGCTATTGGATGCTTGATTTACTTATGCATTACTCAGCCAGATATTCAGTTTGTTTCTCATAGATGAGCAAGTTTATGCATTGCCCAAGTGTCAAGCATTGGTAGGCAATTAAGAGCATCTTTTGCTACTTGAGGGATACCTGACTACTTGGGTTGTTTTATCCCAAGGGGGGATCACTACCACCAGATTTGTATGCTTTTTCTGACCCTGAATGGGCTGGATGCCATGACACTCGCATGTCCAATAGTGGTTTTTGCTTCATGCTTGGTAGTTCGTGCATATCTTGGCCAAGTAAGAAGCAGCCTACTGTGGCCACTTCTAGTTGTGAGGCTGGGTATAGAGAAGCTTTCATAGCGAGTGTTGAATGTGTGTGGCTCAGACGTCTTATGGCTTATTTGGGTGTTGATCAGTCTTCTGCCATCACCATCTTCACTGAGAGTCAGAGCGCATTGGAAGTTGTGAGGAACCCCGTGTTCCATGCTTGCACTAAGCACATTGAGGTGCATTATTATTATGTCAAGGAGAGGTTCTCTGTTAGAGAGATCAGCTTGGCATATGTGCCCAGGCAAGAGAACATTGCAGACCTTTTCACAAAGGCTCTACTTAGGGAGAAGTTTGAAGCTTTCCGCAAAGCTTTGGGCTCACTTCCTTTTGTGGATTGATTCCACATAGCTTGGCACTTCCTTATACATGAGTGCTAGCTCCTTGTTCACTACATCACTCCTAGAGGGGATTTGTTGATATATTTCGGTAGTGATGTGTGTGAACATGTTGGAAACAATGTCTACATTGGTTCTAATCATCCACTTTCTATAGCACTTAGCATAAAGTTTCGAGATCTTGTACAAGAAAAATTGGGTGGCGGCATGGCTAGAACATTGTCTCCAAATGGGCAATCCGAGTTCAATTCCCGTTCGGCGCAAGGTGGAGATCTATTTCAAAAAGCAAGTTGATGCTTTTTTAATAAAAAACACGAAAAGAAATTAGAAGAAGCTTTTAGTGATGCCTTTATTGCAAGAGATTTTTTTTATTACGGTCATAGATGATCGTAGCATTTTAGTATGCTTTTTGAAGTATGCTTTTGGATAGGTCTCAAAGCTATATAATGAGGGTATTGCTCATTGTTGAAATATCACTCAAGGATCATCTCAAGGAGCTTAAGTGCTCAACACAAGGAGAAGGTCTTCTTGAAGAGAGAGTGTTCACACACTCTTGAGGAGGTGATCATTAGGAGGCCATCTTGGAGGAGGAGTTCTCACACTCTTGGAGGAGTTGCACTCTATGTCTTGGTGATTATCTGGAGGAGATTTTGCCAGCTTACCATCAACATCAGTTGTTGATTTACTATGAATAGCAAGTCTATTTGTGTTCACACTTGCTAGGTCACTCATTTCTAATTCAGGTTGATCAGAATTTGGGTTTGTTCTAAAACAGTTATAAAGTGTTCGCATTCTCCATATTCTCACACACACACTTTTCATACCTCTTAGGCACACAATCTCTTGTATCTAGTTCCTATTTCTGCCTATATATAGATATTGTCAGCTTGTATCATATACACACATTGTAATTTGACATTGGAATGCTCAACACAAGGAGAAGGTCTTCTTGAAGAGAGAGTGTTCACACACTCTTGAGGAGGTGATCATTAGGAGGCCATCTTGGAGGAGGAGTTCTCACACTCTTAGAGGAGTTGCGGTCTACGTCTTGGTGATTATCTGGAGGAGATTCTGTCGGCTTACCATCAACATCAGTTGTTGATTTACTGTGAATAGCAAGTCTATTTGTGTTCACACTTGCTAGATCACTCATTTCTGATTTAGGTTGATTAGAATTTGGGTTTGCTGTAAAACAATTATAAATTGTTCGTATTCTCCATATTCTCACACACACACTCTTCATACCTCTTAGGCACACAATCTCTTGTTTCTGCCTAGATATAGATATTGTCAGTTTGTATCATATACACACATTGTAATTTTACATTGGAATATATAAGTAGTGTAGGTGAGCCTCATAGCTTACCATTACACTTGAAATCTCGTCTATTCTCTCTATCTCTCACTCATCTATTTTTTAGTCTTAAGGTGTATATGTTAAGGTTCATCTGTTGGAAGATCCTGTAAACCTATGATATATTGTTATTGTGGCCCACTACCATTCCCAACATATGGTATTCAGACCTTAGAACAACAGAACACACTATGACTGTCGGGGCACTTTTTTCCCTTTTTAGGAGGTTTTTTCCCCCGGCTTGTATAACGCCTATAACCCTAACAGGTTACTTATCTTTGTACACTCTAGTGGTAATACATTCAGTATTGTGTGTTGTGCTCCAAGCTTCTTCTTCTTCCTTGTGTTGTTCGCGTGCTTCCACAGACATCTAACTCCAACATCAACTGTTCCATTAGGTTTATGCTTCAGCATGTATACCCACTTAGTGCCAATGGTCTTCTTGCCAGGAGGCAAGTCACATAAAGACCATGTACATTTTTTCATGATCGTAGGTGCATCTAATTTGCTATCACACAAAGTTTGCACTAGCCATTTTGGCATAGTTTTTGCCTCCTCAATATCAACTCTCTCATCAACAAGTGCATCATGCAAATCTGCATCAGAAATGAAATGATCTGCATCATCACATGAAACTTGCAATAGTTGAGAAGTTGCCTCATTAGGATGAGCACTAGATTGTCCACTTGTAAAAAGAGGAAGCAAAGTATTATACATGTCTTCAGAGCTAATAGATATCTCCTTCGTACATGAAAGTAAAGGTTGAATAGCATCTTCTACAAAAACAACATCACCATTAACCAAAATGCGTCAAGTCTATGGATGATATAGGCGATAGCCTTTGCTTTTAAAACTATACCCAACAAAATTACATTTTACTGCTTTATCATCCAATTTCTTGTGATGTTGTTCAGGCACTTATGCATATGTCAGACAACCAAAAACACACAGATGAGCAATAGATGGCTTGCGACCATGCCAAACCTCACATGGAGTGATAGAATGTAGTGCTTTAGTGGGACACCTATTAAGTACATATGCTACACACATGACAACCTCAAGCTAGAAACTATGTGGTAAAGCCTGACTCTTGGCCATACACCTCTCCACCTCCATGAGTGATCTGTTCTTGCGTTCAACAACTCCATACTGTTGAGGTGTATACAGCACTGTACATTGATGTTTTATCCCACGTTCAGCTAGAAATGCATCAAAGGTAGAAGACAAATATTCCCCCCCTCGAACAGATCGGAGGGTGCCCATTTTACATGCTGATAGATTTTGAGCCAAAACCAAAAATTATTTGAAGCACATGAACACTCCAGACTTTGCTTTGAGTGGATGTACCCATGCACGCTTGGAAAAATCATTTATGAAAGTCACGAAGTAAAGATAGTTTCCAAAAGAAGGTGTCTGCATAGGACCAGAGACATCACTATGTACAAGCTGCAATTTCGGAGTAGCTCAAATTGAACCATCTTTTGGGAAGGATGAATATTGCATTTTGCCCAAAATACATCATTCGCAAACATGTTGACTCGGTGCCTCAAGTTTGGGCAAAGAGGACACCATTTTAAATTTCTGCAGGCGTAGCAAACTAGCAAAATTCAGATGACCAAAGCGTGCATGCCAAAGCTTTGCATCTGACATAGCTTGAGAATCATGTACACATGATGAATCATTCATATATTTTTCATAGTCTATGAGCTTATACAACCCACGACATAAAATGCCAGAAGCAATAATCATGTCACCATTTAAGAGATCATGAACTGTATATCTTTCATCAATAAATTTCACAACCAAGCCAATCTTGGCTAATGCAGAAACTGATAACAGATTTTTCTTGATCCCTGGCACAAATAAAGCATCTGCCAAAGTGAAAGAACTACCATCAGTAGTAGTCAAAATGATCTTACCAACTCCCATGACAGGATAAGAGTTGTTGGCGCATGTGACAGTACTCCCTATAGGGGTAGGCTCAAATGAAGTGAAGAAACGTTGTTGCGATGTAATATGTTTGGTTTCCCCACTATCAAAATACCAAACATCAAAGTCTACTACAGACATACACTGCTCATGAGAAGATGGGTCAAAATTGCAAAGAGTAGTAAACGCCCATTCTTCATTCTGCACAAGATTTGCAGACTCTGTTTTCGGTGTAGAGGCCTTTGCAACAACCATTCTAGCCTCTTTTTTCTTTGCCTCTTTCGCAGTCAGTTTTTGATAGTTCTTTATGATATGATCATTTCCTTTACAATACTTACAAAAGAATTTCTGCTTTTGTGATTTCTTCTCATCTTTGTCTTCCTTCTTCAAATATGCAGCATTTGCAGATTTCTGCTTACTAGTGGATGAGCTCCATTTACCTTTACCCTTCTGACTAGCCAAGAACGCTTGATCTGCAACACGCATAAGGGACATGTTCTACCTAGACTGATCTTCTTGCAACATAACAGAGACTAAGTCCTCAAAATATCAAGGCATTTGGATTTCCTTTCATCATCAAATGAAGAGTAGAAGCAAAACTCTGATATGAATCAGGAAGATCATTCAGAATGGTCTACACAAGTGAGCTATCTGGTATAACTTCATCATCAGAAATCAACTGTTCCTTCAAGTCTTTCATCTTTGTTAGAAAATTGTTCATAGAATCATCTTTATTCATATGCTCACTCTCCAATTGTTTTTGGAGATGAGCAACACGAGCCTCGTTGCTAGCCTGGTACAATGTTGTAAGTGTATCCCAAGCATCCTTAGGTGTTTTGCAAGAGCAAATGTGAGGAATAATGGCATGTTTGACAAACAAAGCTATCAATGCATGTGCCTGAGCATCTCTGCCATCTCAACGAATCTGCTCTATAGTAGGTATAGTAGAAATCGTAGCACGAACAAGAATCTGAAGAATATCAGCATCTTCAATGCTATCTACATCAGCTTCAATACCTATATTTGCAAGTGCAATAGGACATTTTTCAACACCCGGCACAATGTTCCACAATCCTTTTGCAACCAATACATGACACATCATATAAGCCCACAATGGATAATTGGTACCGTCCAAATTATCCTCAATAGCCAACATACGGAATACATCACTGCTTTCAACCATCGCCACTGACTAAAATACCTTGATGCAAAAAAATGGTTGTATCTGAAAAAGTTGAACAGAACTACCCTGACGAGTTCTGCTAGACCTATACTAGACTTAGAGACGCTTATACTGGTGAACCAAAACTTGTATATATCTTTGGCACAAAAAGGCAAAATAGCCTAGACAAGCACTGCCATAGTGCATTGAAAGGCCGAAACGAGCTCAGATCGCGATTTCAACACCACATAGCGAAGTTGTTTTGATCTTTTATCACCTTGAGTATGCTCACCAAATTTCATGCGATTCTGAGACTGTGATTGGAGGGGTGTCAACAACACCCTAGATGAAGCGACGACCTACTATGATACCAATTGTTGGAGTTAGACGTCTGCGAAAGCACGTGAACAGGACAAGGAAGAAGAAGAAGCTTGGAGCACAACACACAATACTGAATGTTTTACCACTAGAATGTACAAAGATAAGTAACTTGTTAAGGCTATAGGCATATAAACAAGCCGGGGGAAAAAAACCTCCTAAAGAGGGAAAAAGTGCCCGGTGGACCTAGTGTGTTCACACACATCACTACCTAAATATATCAGCATTTTCCTATTCTTGAAAGATCAAACAATTTATCTATTGGCAATCAATCACATCATGTTGAATATCATGCGTGTAACACGAAGTCAAGCAAATGCACACTTTGCACATTAACCAAACAATAGGGAAGTTTAAGAGAAACCTGAAATTTTCATCACACACTTAAAAACAACAAAATATTCCCCTTACCCTTTGAACTCAATGCCTTACACAACTCAATGCTTACCATCATGCAAGTATCGAATAGGAACTCTCCTTAATAACTGCATCAAAAATGTGTTGTATCACTACAGAATAGTGTTTTACTCGTACACACTTACTTGTCGATCCGAGAGAAGACCCAACGTGATGCAAATGACGACAAAATGTGGATGAAGGAAGGATATGGTAAATATCTTCTCTAAGAAGGAAATCTTTCAATTGAACATCAAAATGTGTCCAACATGTCTAACCGTTTACATGTGAGCGGGATGGGCTTTTATAGAGGCCCCTTACCTAACATCCCTTTTTACAGAGTAGGAAATTAGAAATAATACATTTACGAGAGCTTCATCAGAACTTTCTAATAAAATCTAATCTATTGAGGGTCATAAATCCAAGAAACCATAGGAGAACATATTTTTTCTAGTAGATTTTATCCACCAAATCTTTGTGCATAAGCATGCTATAACACGAGGACATCTTATTCGAATACCTATGTGATATAAAGTACTAAAGTAAATAAGTAATTAAAATGTAAGAAAAAGGATATATGAACACTCCTCTTATACTTGCAGATACTTCAATTTCCCTAAAAATGTGCATAAAATCCCATGAAACGTGCATTCTAACTCTTAAGTTTTCCTCTTTAAATTTGAAACAATTGACATTGACATACTTCTGAAACAACAAAACCATCCATTTCGTGCCCAAAAATTGCGTTGAACAAATATCCTATCCAAAGTTTAACCAAAATCTTGGAAATGAACGCCTATACATAAATAGTCATAAAATACTTGAGGCTCATGCTTTCAATTTCGAGCAAATATTGGCCTTATATACGTGCCTCCAGCCGAATGGTAAATATTTGATGTCACAGCCATGGTATCCCAATATTTATAGGGGCCGCTATATACCACCTGCAGCCCACTAATTCCTTCGCTTTGTTGTAGCGATCGTACGGCATCATCGCGCGTCATGGCCATCCTACACAGTCGAACTTCAGTCTTTAGACTAGATAGGATCCAACCCCAATGATTACAGAGAGAAGGTTTTTGTATCGTGCAACTCCAATTGTCACTCTAGCAAATGTACCTATGTGATGTTTGGTGACCCTTCGAAATATCCACAATCTACATTCAACTTTTAAAACCATGTGGAAGTGAATATCACAGATTGTCTGTTAAAGCATGGAATGCGTCTTCGTGCTTTGCAATGTTCTTGTTCTCTGAAACAGTAGGGATGTGATCTATTGCCATCAAAATCTATGCTCCTCTATGCAACTTCAACGTGGATTGATGAAGTGCAGCTAAAACATTATACGCTTGAAGGCAGTCAAAGGGAAGATAAGTTAAAGCCTCTCCACGTCTTTAGCAGATCACTCAACGGGCAGAAGCATTGCCCATAGAAGGACTCTCAGGCTGTAATAGCGTGTCAATAAATAAGGCGCTATGAAGATTAACATATGCTAGTATCCATAGTTGCTCAAGAAAGGAGAGAAACGTACAAAGCATTCATGCAAGCGGATACTATGAAATAAATAATAAATAAAAGAAAAATTCTTCTAATCATCAGCCCGAAAACATGGTTGTACAAGCATGTTTATGCAAAGTTTTAGATGACCATTACAAGGTTGTACAATCATGTTTATGTAAAGTTTTAGATGACTGTTTTCACGAGGATGAAGAGGAGGGAAAGAAGGCAACCGAAGAATGAGAGGGAAATTCAAATGGTTAGGGTTCTTGAGCACTGGTGAGAGCAGGCCTGACAAAAAGCGGGTTGATAATGCATAAAAGCATACAAGCTGGGCTTCACGAGCAGTGATGATGACGACCCTGACAAGTAGAGAGCTTCACATGCAAGGGCTCGTGAGCAATGGTGATGACAGGTCTGATGGGCAACAGCCTGATGATGACGAGAGAGAGAGAGAGAGAGAGAGAGAGAGAGAGAGAGAGAGAGAGAGAGATGACCTATGGGACTAAAAATTCTTATCATATTGAATCTCATATATGGTACGTGTAAGCAGAACAAAAGATTATAAAAGATGTGAGAAAGAAGGATAGGCTATCTTCAGTATGTTCAATGATGTATGTAGCCGCAACAAGGTACTTTACACCTTTGTATCTGCCTCTGGCGTTCTGTGACCATTACTGCCGATAGACTAGCTTCTATCTCACAAGGATATGAGATAGACTAGCTTCAGTATGCTCATTGGTGTATGTGGCTACAACAGGGTACTTTACACCTTTGTATCTGCATCTAGTATTCTGTGACCACTACTGCAGAATGCTGGTCATATTGAGCATTTTCAGTAGTGTCATCCCATTTCTATTCCTGTGGGGAACTGATCAACATTCTGCTGTTTGTATTATAAGAACTCAGTTGCAGAATTAAAGGGATTACAATGGTCATGGAGATGATAGTTAAGGTTCTCTCACAGAGGATCTTGTTTTCTCTGTTCTTGTAGTAAAGACGAGTCATTGCATCCAGTTATTCTGTCATTAACACTGCTTCAGAATTGTACTTTCCTGCTCCATTCTATCTGCTCCTGTAATGCCAGAGTCAAGCCAAGTATTTCAGTTCTACAGACTATGATGGACATTTTGAAACCTGTTATGTTATTCCGCATGCCGTGGTTCTTTTTCCAGGTCAAACAAGTGATTAAATCAATAAGATTTTGTCTTTGCATTTCCTACTGCTTGCTGATGATGAAGTTGGTGGTTAGGTCATTTATAGAGACTCATAATGACATAGAACATGAATTTGGGATTTGATTCTACAGTACTTGTTGCTCAACTGCAGAACTGTGCAAAGAATAAGGATCTAGTTGAAGGGATCAAAGCACATGCAATTGTGTTGAAAAGGGGGTTGCAAGAAAGCTGCTCTCATGTGGGCAACAATTTAGTGAAAATGTATTCGAGGTGTGGCATGCTCACAAAAGCATATCAAACATTGCAGGATCTCTATATTCAAGATATTATGGCTTGGTCTGCACTGATTGGCAGTTATGTTGAACGAGGTCAGGCCCATGATGCTTTGCATTGTTACAATAAGATGCAATTAGAGGGGTTACGTCCAAACTCAGTATCCATAATTCTTGCTTTGAAAGCTTGTGGCATGGCAAAAATGCTTCTTCAGGGAATACAGATCCACAATGATATTTCCAGGTTTGGGATACTAAAAGAGCATACCATGCTTGGAAATGCTTTGATAAATATGTATGCAAAATGTGGTGCTTTGTCCAAAGCACGGAAAATACTGGAGGAACTTCGGACACGAAATGTAGTGTCTTGGTCCAGTCTAATTGCAGGACATGCCCAACAGAAACAATGCAGAGATGCTTTTAACTGCTTCAAGCAGATGGAAGAAGAGGGCATAGCCCCTAATGATGTGACATTCATTTGTCTCTTGAAGGCTTGTGCTAGCATTGGAGCAGCTGATAAGGGGCAAAAGATCCACAATGAGATTGCTAGACATGCATTACTGGGAAAATGTACTGCACTTGATAATGCTTTAGTTGATATGTATGCCAAATGTGGTGATATCAAGAAAGCTGAGCGAGTGTTTGAAGAGATACCTACTCGAGATGTTGCCTCTTGGTCTGCATTGATTTCTGGATATACACAATGTGGACAAGGTGAAAATGCCCTAAATTGCTTCGAGAGAATGCTTTGTGAAGGTATCACTCCAAATAATGTGGCTTTTCTTTGTGTTTTGAAAGCATGTGGCAGCATAGGAGCACTTAACAAAGGGGAGCAAATACATGATGAGATCATTAGGCAGAAGCTACTTGGGAAAGACCCTTTGCTTGGCAATGCTTTGGTGGATATGTATGTGAAATGTGGTGCATTTGCAACAGCACATGAAGTACTGTATGGTCTTCACGAGCGTGATGTTATCTCTTGGTCTACATTAATCTTAGGGCACTTGCAGCAAGGACATGATGAGGAAGCTCTTATTTGCTTCAAAAGTATGCAACGTGAAGGCTTTTCTCCAGATACAGTGACCTTAGTGCTTGCTCTGAAAGCATGTGGCAATATAGGATCCATTGAGATTGGGAAAGAAATACATGAGGAAGTTGCAAGGAGAGGATTATTAAAGCATGATATTAGTCTAGGAAATGCTTTGGTGGACATGTATGCCAAATGTGGCAGACTTATCAAAGCCAGACAAGTACTTGAAGAACTCCCAATCCGGGATGTTATAACTTGGTCAGCACTTATTTCTGGATATGCTGACAAGGGACATGGTGAGAATGCTTTGGATTGTTTTGAGCAGATGCAATCTGAGGGTATTTCCCCAAACGCAGTAAGCTATCTGTCTGTGTTGAAAGCCTGTGGCAGTATCGGTGCAACTGATAGGGGGGGCAAGATACATGAAGAAATAAGAACAAAGGGCTTGCTAAGAGACAATGTAAAGCTGGGCAATGCTTTGGTATGTATGTATACCAAATGTGGAGCCATCACAGAGGCACGTAAAGTGATTGAAGAGTTCTCAATCCAGGATGCTACTTCCTGGAATGCGTTGATTATAGGATATGTACAAAAAGGCCAAGGTGAAAATGCAGTACTTCTTTTTGAGATGATGCTTTGCAAAGGCATTACCCCTGATGGAAAAACCTTTGCATGTATATTGAAAGCATGTGGTGCCATGGGACAATACAACAAAGGGAAGCAAATTCATGATGAGATTGCAAGGCGTGGATTGCTAGTTAAAGATGTGGTGCTAAGCAATGTTTTGGTGGACATGTATGCCAAATGTGGAGCGCTTACAAAGGCCCAAGAGGTTTTTGACAAGCTTCCCACTGCAGATGTTATTGCATGGTCTTCCTTGGTTGCTACATATGGGCAAGAAGGGCAGTTCAAGAATGCTTTAGAGTGTTTTGAGCAGATGCTCTTAAATGGCATCATGCCAGATAGAGTTGCATTTTCTTGTGTACTTAATGCATGCAGTCACTCTGGTCTTGTAGATGAAGGCCAGATATATTTCACGCAAATGATGCCGGACTTTGGGATCACCCCAGACTCGGAGCATTTTACTTGCATGGTTGACCTTCTTGGTCGGGCAGGACAATTGCTCAGGGCAATGTCACTGACAAGGAAAATGCCATCCTGTGACTATGCTGCAGTTTGGTCTGCACTTATGGGAGCTTGTCAGAAATGGGGAGATGCAGGCATTGGGAAGTGGGCCTTTGATAATGCAATTTGTATGGACAAAGAAGATGCTGCAACTTATGTCTCTATGTTCAATATATACATGGCTGCTGGTATGCATGAAGAAGCGTACAGGATTAAGACTATACTGGTTGACAACCTAGCATAAATGTAGATCAAGTTTTGATGCAATTTTTGTGTGAGTTTACTTATCAGTACAGTGACTCCCCTTCAAAATTGTCAGACTACCCATGTGGAATGGCTGCTCTTCCTCAGGCTTGTGGAGTTGCAGCATATAGGGACAAGTGTATGCAATGAAGTGAATGCTTCATTCATGTGGATTATTGACTGAACATCAATACGAGTTGGACAGTAGATGGGTAAAACAATGGTGGGACTGCTCTTCATCCACACTCCATGCAAAATGAAAGTGGACAGCTGATCTTAATGTTACTTGCAACAAAACAAGGGGGTAGAATATAAGCCAAAGGGCTGGTGGCTTACTAGAAGTATTGGAAAGATAGACCACTCAGAAATTGTTGTCTTCCTGTGGAGAGCCATCATTAGGGTCATGAAGAGTAGGGTTTATATTTCAAGGTATAGCCCTACTAGTATACAACTTTGACTTTGTGGCAGCAAGAAAGAAAGTATGCAACATTTATTTTGTGATTCTCGGAAATTCAAAGCCTGGAGGCAAGTTAGGTTTTCACATTCAGGTCTTGGTTCATCAGCATCAACACATTTAGGATTTACATTTGGTTTATATATGCATGTCAGGATGAGGATGCCCCTTGGCATTATGAATCAGTTAAGAATTTTGATTCCATAGCTCGTCTAGAAGCCAAAAAGATTAAAAGAAAAGAGCACTTTCTGAGCTACACTACCTCTGAAATTCATCATAGGTTGTATCATTAATCATGCTGGTTGCCTTGCTCAAGGTAGATGGAATCATGTGCATATCGTCTTGATATCACCTTCTAGCTCTGATAAGAAAAAATAAGGTCGATGAGATATACCAGGAACTTTCATGTCTGTCGATATTGACAAAAATGGCAAACCAAACACCCCCCCTTCTCCCACAGAAAAAAAAAGGGGGAGGGGGGGTGTTTGGTTTGATCACTCCACCTTGTCTATCTGCATAGTTGTAAGTTGTAACTCGTGCCTGTGAGATCTAGAAGCAAATTCAAATATAATTTATTTTTATGGTTATAAAGATAGGATCAATCTCCCTCTCCATGGAACAGAGTTAGAGCTTTATTATTGGAAATGTTAAATACTATCATTTGTGATTGCAACTTGCAAGTGGTATTTGCAAGATTATCTAGTAAAGATTTTAAGTGATGAAAGCAGAGATGTCAAGTTCACAAGACCTTTGTGCTGGAAAATAATCAATCAAAATATCACAATACTAATGAAGAATGTTAATTGTAAAATGAACATGGATTGCTATTTCAATAGCACATTTTGGGGATGCATTCGGTACTTGATGAGAGCTTATCTGAACCCTTTTTTGAACGAAGTTCGATCTTGCAATCTACTCTTCCTGATAGCTTAGATTGATCGAAAGTACAATGTGAAAGGCATAGTGCCCATGGGACCCCCTAAATCCCACACAAGCAGGGTAGAACATCTAGCACCTACTCAGAATGAACAACGATGGAAGGCCTGCTAAGGGTAGAAATTTGGTAAGGACAAACTAAGCCCAAACGAGAAGACTGGTTTGAGCTGAAGTTGACCTTGCCGTAGCAAGCACGGACCTTGGCACTGCTGATGTAGTCCACCAAGAGTGCTTGAAAGCCAACAATTCCCCAAAGAAGCTGGCTTACCATCTCATCATAGCACATGATAAGGAGTGTCCAGCCAGTGCAGCCGACACGATTTGAACCCACCCCCACCTTGGAGGAATGATTTCCTAAGCAGATATTGAGCTTTCCTCATGTCCCCGACGTGGAGGTGAATACTGGCCAAGTTATATGGGGCAGTGCTAGAGACAGAGTTGAGCACTCTTGCCGAGAGGAAGGGTATCAGGGCCCCGGGACAGGCAAGATTCAGACGAGATTACTCTACCATTGACCACATCTTCACTTTGAGATGCTTGATTGACCAGGCACGAGTGAGGAAGAGGAGATTGTACTGTTGCTTTGTGGACTTCCGCAAAGCCTTCGACACAGTTCCCAGGGAGAGGCTCTTCAGACGTCTACATGATATCGAGGCTCCAGAGGAGATGATATGGGGGATCTACGCCTTATATGAGAGAGTATCAGGTAGAATCAAATGCCTAGGCGGTCTATCCGATTCACTTGCTAGCACCATCGGGGTGAAGCAAGGGTGCCCCCTCTCACCGACCCTTTTTGGTTTATACATTGACGAGATAGTGGACTTCATATGGCAGCAAGGAGGAGAGGGCATTGAGGTACGAGGGACTACTATCCACATTCTTTTATATGCTGATGATATTGTGCTCGTTTCAGAGTCTGCAGAGGGTCTACACCGTCACCTACACGGCCTAGATGATTTTTGTACACATAGAGGGTTATCAATGAACCTTGGTAAAACCAAGGTTTTGATCTTCCATACATCAGCACAGGTGAGGAGACACAGTTCTTTCACATCGGCAGGCGGACTCATTGAGGTAGTTGGTTCATATGTCTACTTGGGAGTGACTTTCACAGCAGCCTCTTGGATTTTCTCCATGTCTCAGGCAGCCCATGATCGCATCACACGTGGATACGCAGCGCTAGCTTTGATGGAGAGACTGTCACCATGCATATTTTCAGGAGCCCCGCACAAAGGGGTGGCTCTTCGACACTTTAGTTACCCCAGCACTCATGTATGGTGCAGCTATATGGGGACCGGGATTAGCTACATCATCATGGACAGCACTGGAGAGACCGCAGATTCTCATGATTGCTAGACTCATCCGCAGCAAATCTTCGGTACCCCATGATATCATTAGGGCAGAGCTTGCTGCACAACCGATGCTAGTAGAGGCACTCTTCCAAACAGTATGCCTATTACAGAGGATCCAGAGCATGGACACAAAGCGCATCACTTACAGAGCTTTCCAGGCATCACGCTGTCGTCGAGATTTTCTCTCCTCTCTCACTTGTGAAGGCCTACAAAAAACATATTTGGTGAAGGTAGCCGGAATTCCCCGAGAAGTCCAGGATGCATCAAGGATGTCAAAGGAAGCTCACATACAAAGTTTTAAAGAAATCAAGAAAGTCCATGGTAGCGGTCAAAGCTGGTCAAAGTTGGGAAATTAGGGCAAAAATTTCATTGTCACCAAATTAGATGAAAATTCATATACTTGTAAAGATTGTCAAAGGCAGTCTATAGCTCAAATTTCAGAAGAAAATGGATTTTGTAGCACATTGATATGCTATGTTCATTTTGTAAAAATGTAATTTTTCTAGTTTGAGACTACAAATTCTTGTATAGAAATTTATGTTAGCCATATGGTTTAGCATGTATAAAGATCATATGTGGCTACATATTTGTACAAATTTTCAAGGCTATCAGAGCTTCCTAGACACCTTAATGCCACCTTGCAAGCTTCCAAATGTAGTCAAACTTGTACAAGGGAGATTCAGATGGGAGTTTTTTCTGCATATTCCTGAAGGAGATCTTTGGAAACATAGTCCTACAAAGTTTCATCTTCATCAAAGCCTATTTGGAGGGTCAAAGAGTACAAATTCCAGTTTTCAGGATCACCGCAGTTTTCTAGTTTAAGCAAATTGAAGGGTTGAAGGGCCACCACATGGCGAAAGCTGATTGAGCCATGTTGTACGATCAAGATGAGCTCATATTCAAGGGTGGAGATGCACTTATGCTTAAAGCAAGGAGGATCCACGAGTTTTTCCATAAAAGAAGATTTTTTTGACAATCAAAGATCAATAATGCAGCTTTTCTCCAAAAATAGTGGCTTATCTTATCCAAACTGATGTCAGCACTGATCCGACGGTCCCGATCATCCCCTGATCCAATGGTGGAGAATGAAGGCGCCTAAATTTCACTCCTTAACACTAGATTTGATAGAAAGAACAATTCCAAGCCATTGATTTGATTAATCAAATGGTTGTAATCGAAAGTAGTGATCCTAGAGTTTAGAGTTGATTTCTCTAGATCCAAGGGCCCAAATTCATTCAAAAAACTATATAAACTTCCCTCCAAACTCCTAGAGCATCATGGTTAGGCATCCATAGGACTCATGCTAGCTTACGGTTTCCTTGAGACGATCACCCTCGGTTGAGCGAGTGAGGATCCAAGGTGAGCTAGTATGAGTATAGTACCTAGTTTCAAATTTAAGTTAGAACTCCAATCTAGGATAGGCTCTTGAAACCAGCATCTCTATCTCGACTCACCCTCGGTGGAGCGTGTGAGTGAGTTAAAGCTGATTTTAATGAGTCTTAGACTTCTTTAGTTAGACGTTACGAACCTAGACATACATAGGATCACTGGAGTGGAACTCACCTTCTTACGTGTGACATTCGGTTGAACTGTCATGGTTTGAGGGTCGGAACCACCTTTGATCAGTAGACTGTCTAGCTTGACGTACCACGACGATCTTATACATGTATCTTAATTCAAATCCTTTTAATTCATGTCACTTGTCACTTGTCTCTTATCTCCTCTCTCAGTCTCTTAAGTATTTTTACATGTCTTCTATTTCTTCTATGTGTGAGAAGGCTCCGCAGTATTGCGTTGAGCCAGTGAGGATGTTTCTTTGAGCTTGTGAGTAAACTCTATCATCATAATTCACTTGCATGCATATAATCCATACATACCCATACATATTGATTAGTTTCTGAAAGTGTATAAGAAGCTCCAATATTGGACCATTCTTCCTTTCGAAACTGGTTTATGTGTAAGGATTCAATCTATTCACGTCATGCATACATATCATCCAAAGAAGACTATGCATATGGATTAGAATTAGGAAGTGTTTAAGAAGCTCCTTCAATGGACCATTCTTCCTTCCAAATTTGATTCGTGTGTATGGTTCTCTTTCATTCTTATCATTCATGTTCATAAATCTAACTTTCACTCCTACTTTCCCATTCCCATAATCATTTCAACATCTCTCTCTTCTCCATACTCAACATTAATTTCACTTTCATGTCCTTAAACCATCCAACATTCATTAGCTTCATACACCCTGTGTGTGCCACGACCGGACCCGATCCACCCGGATTGCGATCACCTCCACAACGCGACATGGCACTAGCCGGAGACACCTCATCATGGTATGCACAGACACTGGATTGGCTTGCCCTCCATGGTTTTGACATAGACAGACTACCACCAGTACAGTACGACTCCCAGGCTCCCACCTATTCACTCTCTCACCAAGAGAGAAATAGGATCATCCGTCAGGAGATATGGCATACATACATACAGAGGACATGGATGAGCCCGGGGAGGACATTGACACCGAAAATGCTTCACTACCGTGAGCATTTTCTACGGATTTCAGACCAGGGCTTCATTGAGACTCCACGCTACATGAAGACATACCTACCACACCACCTTCGAGTCATCATTGGGCAGCTTCGAGTTTCATCACATCAGCTCAAGATCGAGAGGGGTCGGGCTAGAGGAGTCCCTCGAGAGGAGAGGTGGTTCCCAGTATGCCATACAGAGATAGAGAGTGAGGAGCACCTCGTTATCAGATGCCCGGCATACTCGGACCTACGAGCAGAGTTCCAGATAGAGGAGTCACTCCAGTTGTGCATGACCACTGCAGACCAGCGGAGGATGGGGCGTTTCCTCATGGCTGCATATGAGAGACGAGATCAGATGCTAGAGCCTATACACAAGACACGGGTGAGTACCCACCAGACTATTACTCAGTATTTTGAGCGCGTTGGTCCACATCGGACAGACCCGCCTCCCAGAGGCATAGGGCTCACACTCCAGCAGGCAGCGGCATAGAGAGTGCGACGCCGACCACATCTGGTTGGGTACCGACGACCACGACTACACGAGGAGGATATCTCACACATCAGGATAGCCCACGACTACATGATGGAGCATATGCGCACTACCACCACTTGGACAGGCTTCCTCCAGGAGGCACTCCTACCGACGCCGATGTACCATATACTCCACCCACCTCCACCCATCATCAGCAGTTAGGGTATACACATTCACTCCCTCATGGGTCCTCTTTGTATCAGGTGGTCATTATCTGCTGAGCCAGAGCCACTCTCCCCCCAGGCACCATTATTTTATTTCCACTACCTCCTAATTACAAGTACCACCATCCTTTGTTGTTTTCCGCCTACACAGTTTTGTGTAGCGAGTATTTTTTTTCCTTTCCATTGCTACATAGAGATTACCATAGTTGTATATGATTTTGTCTCATAGGCCAAGTTTGGCCTTTGGAAGACGTTAATATACCTCTCTCTCTCTCTCTCTCTCTCTCTCTCTCTCTCTCTCTCTCTCTCTCTCTCTCTCTCTCTCTCTCTCTCTCTCTCTCTCTCTCTCTCTCTCTCTCTCTCTCTCTCTCTCTCTCTCTCTCTCTCTCTCTCTCTCCCCTCCTCCCCTCGCCCCTCCTCCCCCCTCCCTCCCCTCCCCCCCCTCCCCTCCCCTCCCCTCCCCTCCCTCCCTCCCTCCCTCCCTCCCTCCCTCCCTCTCTCTCTCTCTCTCTCTCTCTCTCTCTCTCTCTCTCTCTCTCTCTCTCTCTCTCTCTCTCTCTCTCTCTCTCTCTCTCTCTCTCTCTCTCTCTCTCTCTCTCTCTCTCTCTCTCTCTCTCTCTCTCTCTCCCTCTCTCTCCCCTCCTCCCCTCGCCCCTCCTCCCCCCTCCCTCCCTCCCCTCCCCCCCCTCTCCTCTCCCCTCCCCTCCCCTCCCCCCCCTCTCCCCTCCCCTCCCCTCCCTCTCTCTCTCTCTCTCTCTCTCTCTCTCTCTCTCTCTCTCTCTCTCTCTCTCTCTCTCTCTCTCTCTCTCTCTCTCTCTCTCTCTCTCTCTCTCTCTCTCTCTCTCTCTCTCTCTCTCTCTCTCTCTCTCTCTCTCTCTCTCTCTCTCTCTCTCTCTCTCTCTCTCTCTCTCTCTCTCTCTCTCTCTCTCTCTCTCTCTCTCTCTCTCTCTCTCTCTCTCTCTCTCTCTCCCTCTCTCTCCCCTCCTCCCCTCGCCCCTCCTCCCCCCTCCCTCCCTCCCCTCCCCCCCCTCTCCTCTCCCCTCCCCTCCCTCCCCTCCCCCCCCTCTCCCCTCCCCTCCCCTCCCTCCCTCCCTCCCTCTCTCTCTCTCTCTCTCTCTCTCTCTCTCTCTCTCTCTCTCTCTCTCTCTCTCTCTCTCTCTCTCTCTCTCTCTCTCTCTCTCTCTCTCTCTCTCTCTCTCTCTCTCTCTCTCTCTCTCTCTCTCTCTCTCTCTGAAGTAGTGTGTCCCTCTCTCTCTCTCTCTCTCTCTCTCTCTCTCTCTCTCTCTCTCTCTCTCTCTCTCTCTCTCTCTCTCTCTCTCTCTCTCTCTCTCTCTCTCTCTCTCTCTCTCTGAAGTAGTGTGTCCCTGTCCCGGACTGTGGGTCCCTGCCCCGGACTGTGGGTCCCTGCCCCGGACTAGCCACTCCCACCCTTGCTCCATCGCGCATCGGGCGCGCTCCCGTCTTCATCGCAAGTCTTTAGGCTCAGTACTCTGAGCATTTTTTCATCTTCGAATGCAATGAGCGCTACGGCTAAGAAGGACGATTTGACAAAAATGGAGGACAAACTGACCATAGCTATCAAAGAAAACAAGAAGATGGTGGACTCCACTATCACGGCCATCATCAGCCGCCTCTCAAAGCTCGAGAAGGAAGTAGAAACATATCATAAGGAGAGGGAAGCATGGCAGAAAGAGAAAGAAGAATGGGCTAAGGAGAGGGCAAACATGAAAGAGGAATTGGAGCTCCTCAAAGCTTCAATGGTCTCTCTTACACCCGAAGAAGGAGAGATTAATATGAACAAGACAGAAGCTCTCAAAGAAGAACTCACCAAATCCTTGACCGAGAGCATGGAAAACAAATTAGAAGCTACCAAAGAAGGGTGGATCGACATAGTGAAGAAGAACATCAAAAAAGAAGCCAAAGAGAAAGCACAAAAGGAAGAAGCCCTCATCGTGCACACCACTATTGAGGAAGAAAAGATGAGACATGCCCGCCGTCTCAATGTACGCATCACGGGCATTGAAGAAAAAGAAGGCTCTACCCTCGAGTCTGATGGGAAGACACTATGCAAGATACTCGGCTACAAAGAGGAGTCCCCCCCATTCATCAAGTCTTGGAGAACGGGACGAGACCCCACGAAGAAGAGAGCTCTCATTCTACACTTCCCTTCCGAAGATATAAGATCTACTTTCCTACGCAAGAGGGTGATTTTGAGAGCACTTGATGGCCCCCCCATCTACCTTGACGATGATCTCACACCCATGCAGGTAGCACACCGTCGTGCATGCATGCCGAGAGTACATCAAGCTCGCAAAGAAGGAAAGAAGGCTTCATACAGAGATGGTCGTGTCATCATTGATGGCAAGGCCATCCCATAGGGATTCGCGGCATGTGAGACACTCGAGGAGATACACCTTGCAGTTTGGAACTGCAATGGAGATCTATGGACACACCCAGAGAGATTGGAAGAGGTGCGCAAAGACAAAGACATCATTATGCTCACAGAGACACATGAGAGCCCGGACCGGGGCCTACCTCGTGTCCACGGTTTTCAGTGGGAGTCCACATACAGAGAGTGTACACGTCAGCACACCACCCGAGGATCAGGAGGAGTAGCCATACTCTTTAGAGATGGACTTCAGAGCAGGATACAGATAGTCGCACGTGATTCACAGGCCAGATATCTTTGGATTCGACTCCAGCTCTCGCAGGAGCGGATCATCTTCATAGCATTATGCTACTTTGCTCCTTCTAGCTCGCGTTTCGCTATCATAGATCGAGAGGAGGACTCACCATACACTTGCTTGTCAGAAGAGATTACAGAGTACTCTGCATTAGGGGAAGTCTTCCTTATGGGAGACTTCAATGCCAGGACAGGCAATGATCAATGTGAGATATTTGACCCAGAAGACCCGGAGATACTACATACCATAGAGGATGAGTCTACAGCTCGAGCTTCAGCTGACGCTACACACACTCACTATGGCACTCACCTACTCAGACTAGGCTCTCGACATAATCTCGTTATCTATAACGGGATGACTCAGTGGCCTACCTCAGGAGGATTGACATGCATACCACACTCAGTCACAGATGGCGGGGGAAGTACAGTAGATTACGTCATGGGGTCCAGAGAGGCCATCCACCTACTTACCTCATTCACCATCCCACCCATACCCATTGGGGCCGATCACACATACCTCGCACTCTCCCTGAAGGGAGACACCCCTACACGCATACCCGCAGCACGCATCCCACACACCACCATCCACTTCACACACGAGCTAGCTCACATATATGCGGCTCGAGTCGAGCAGGGTCTTCTCTTACTTCATCCTGACACTCCACTATCCCTACTCACCTCTCAGATAGCATCAGTTCTTCAGGCATCAGCCATCAGCTCCTTCCCACACACCATCCATTCTCGTCACACACCTCCTCTCGGGACTATGCCACAACATCGTTGGTATGATGAGGATTGCAGAGATCTTTACCGCCGACTACGAGCTCAGCGAGCATTGGGAGAGATCACAGAGAGAGAGGCCAAGGGACAGATGAAGACTCTCACACGTCGAAAGAGGCGAGCCTTTGAGGAGGCACAGGAGCTTGAGCTATACCATCTCTTTATGAGTATGGACAGTGCTGCAGCATGGCGCAGCCTACGAGAGCCACGCCCGACCACACCTATTGGAGACCCACACACATGGCATGATTATGCTCAGAGGTTATATGAGGTACCTAGGCAGCCTCCCATTCCCAAGCCACTTGAGCCTCGCCCTACTAGTTCTTCTCTCTTCACAGCAAAGATGGTTGAGAGGGCCATACGACGACTTCGACATGGACGTTCGACAGACCACGCAGGATTGCAGAGCGAGCATCTCATATATGCAGCCTCCACTATAGCCCCGTTGATTGCACATGTCTTCAACCGGGCTATAGGAGAGGGCTTCCCAGAGGAGTGGACTAGGCACACCATTGTGCCTATCCACAAATCTGGCGACACCCTGGATCCAGGGAACTACAGGACCATCATGATTGGCCACACCATGGCCAAACTATACGGTGCCATACTTGAGGCAGATGCAGAGACTGAGGGGCTACGAGCACGAGGCCAAGCAGGTTTTCGACGAGCTTTCTCTACTATTGATCACATCTTCATTCTGAGCTGCCTCATTGATGGGGCAAGGGTGCGGAAGAAGAGGCTATATTGCTGCTTTGTGGACTTCCGCAAAGCTTTTGATACAGTGCCGCGAGAGAGGCTCTTCCAACGCCTCCAGAGCTTGGGAGTACCATCAGGGATGATTTGGGCCATCTATGCACTCTATGAGCAGGTGACTGGGAGGGTACGGTGTCCAGGAGGTATGTCTGAGGCCATTGCTAGCACCATCGGTGTTAAGCAAGGCTGCCCACTCTCTCCCACTCTATTTGGTCTCTACATTGACGAGATTGAGGACTACATTCTCCGAGCTGGAGGAGAGGGTGCAGACCTCGCAGGTACACATGTCCACATTTTATTATATGCCGATGACATTGTCTTGATTTCAGAGTCACCCGAGGGATTACAGCACCACCTTGAGGCCCTGGATGAGTTTTGTACACAGAGGGGCTTGACAGTAAACCTTGGCAAGACCAAGGTCATGATCTTCCACACCTCCCCCATGGTGAGGAATGGAGCAGGATTCAGAGCTGGTGGTGGACAGATTGAGGTGGTCACTTCCTATGTCTATCTCGGAGTCACATTCACGAGCTTGCCTGGCCCCTTCAGCATGAGACAGGCAGCCACCGATAGACTCACACGCGGATATGCAACTTTAGCCATGTTAGAGCGGAGATGTCACCAAGCACACTTCCAGGAGCCCCGCACGAAGGGCTGGCTATTTGACACACTGGTCAGACCAGCTATGATGTATGCTGGGACGGTTTGGGCCCCAGGTCTCACAGTCACCCAGTGGAGTGCGATCGAGAGGCCACAGGTACGTATGATCTCGCGATTATTTCGTGGGAAACAGTCGGTGCCACATGACATCATCAGGGCAGAGCTAGCTTCACCACCCATGGCAGTAGAGGCACTATTCCAGACTATATGCTTTATTCAGAGGATTAGGGACCTCCCTACAGATAGACTCACACACAGAGCTCTTGAGGCATCTATACAGATATCAGAGTTAGGATATGAGAGAGCTTGGTACACTCAGGTTAGAGTCTGGTTTGATAGTCATGGACTTGATATGGACAGATTGCCGCCTTTTCAGTATGACCCAGACTCACCTCACATCCACCTCTCTCGTCGTGAGAGGAATGTTGTGCTAAGACAGGATCTCTGGCAGCTCCACATTAGTCAGACATGGCACACACCACACATGGGATCGAGACTATCGCACTATCGAGACCAGTTCATAGACATACTAGCTGACGGTTTCATCCAGCGACCACGCTACATGGATACTCACATGCCTCATAGCTTGAGGGTAGCGATTGGCCAGCTGAGAGTCTCATCACACCGACTCGAGATTGAGACGGGCAGAGCCGCAGACATTCGCAGAGAGGAGCGGATATGCAGAGTATGCAGAGTAGAGATGGAGGATGAGGAGCACTTTGTATGCAGATGTAGCGCATATGATGGCATCAGAGGCAGATACGAGACTCTGTTTGCAGGGCAGCCCACCCTCCGAGAGATCATGGACTCTAGAGACCAGCGACAGCTCGGGCGATTCTTACTAGAGATACAGAGTCACAGAGATTCCCTACTCCAGCCTACTGTAGCACTCCATACAGGAGGGAGACAGAGTCAGCTCACTGACTTCTTTATTCCACGACGTGCTGCAGCCCTCCCCCCCTCAGCCCACATACCGAGCGGGGTGACTCTTCAGCAGGCTCAGATATCTCGAGCTAGGAGACGACCCCGTGATATAGGATATCAGGCCCCGAGACTTCACCGACACCAGATTGCGGAGATCCAGGATTGTGACCATCGCGCCATGGAGGAGAGACGATCCCAGATGATGGCCGATCCCGTTGCAGCCATCAGGGTGGCCCTGACTCCACCTCCACCTATGTATCACATATTACATCCCACCCACTAGCACAGGATGGAGCTAGTTAGTCGTTTTAGATGCATTCTCATGGTTGTTGTACTACCCTTTTGCATATAGACTATCATAGATATCGCACTCCATACACCCCCCACCACTTTCATGGGTATCCCCACATGCACACTACGGAGATCTATATCAGCTTAACCAGTTTCTTTTCAGCACTTTTATCTTTTCTGATTGACAGAAGATACACCCATGTACATCGATTTGTCTCATAGGCCGAGTTCGGCCTCCTAATAGACGTAAAAACACTTTCTTTCTTTCTTTCTTTCTCTCTCTCTCTCTCTCTCTCTCTCTCTCTCTCTCTCTCTCTCTCTCTCTCTCTCTCTCTCTCTCTCTCTCTCTCTCTCTCTCTCTCTCTCTCTCTCTCTCTCTCTCTCTCTCTCTCTCTCTCTCTCTCTCTCTCTCTCTCTCTCTCCCTCTCTCTCTCTCTCTCCCTCCCTCTCCCCCCCTCCCTCCTCTCCCCTCTCCCCTCCCCTCCCCTCCCCTCCCCTCCCTTCTCTCTCTCTCTCTCTCTCTCTCTCTCTCTCTCTCTCTCTCTCTCTCTCTCTCTCTCTCTCTCTCTCTCTCTCTCTCTCTCTCTCTCTCTCTCTCTCTCTCTCTCTCTCTCTCTCTCTCTCTCTCTCTCTCTCTCTCTCTCTCTCTCTCTCTCTCTCTCTCTCTCTCTCTCTCTCTCTCTCTCTCTCTCTCTCTCTCTCTCTCTCTCTCTCTCTCTCTCTCTCTCTCTCTCTCTCTCTCTCTCTCTCTCTCTCTCTCTCTCTCTCTCTCTCAGGAGGATATCTCACGCATCAGGATTGCCTACGACCACATGATGGAGCATAGGCGTACCACCACCCCCTGGGTTGTCTTCCTTCAGGAGGCACTCAGACGACCACCGATGTACCACATACTACACCCACCTCCACCCATCACCAGTAGCTAGGGCGTTTTACTCACATTTTGGACCCCCCCCCATGTATTAGGTGGCCACTATCTGCAGAGTCAGAGCCACATCTCCCCAGCCTTTTCCAGCCCTATATAGCTTTGTGTAGCGATATACTTTTTATTTCATTTTATCTTCTACACAGGGTTACTACACTTGTACATGGTTTTTGTCTCATAGGCCAAGTTTGGCCTCCAGAAGACGTTAATATGACTTTCTTTCTTTCTTTCTTTCTCTCTCTCTCTCTCTCTCTCTCTCTCTCTCTCTCTCTCTCTCTCTCTCTCTCTCTCTCTCTCTCTCTCTCTCTCTCTCTCTCTCTCTCTCTCTCTCTCTCTCTCTCTCTCTCTCTCTCTCTCTCTCTCTCTCTCTCTCTCTCTCTCTCTCTCCCCCTCTCTCCCTCCCTCCCTCCCTCCCCCTCTCTCTCTCTCTCTCTCTCTCTCTCTCTCTCTCTCTCTCTCTCTCTCTCTCTCTCTCTCTCTCTCTCTCTCTCTCTCTCTCTCTCTCTCTCTCTCTCTCTCTCTCTCAATTTGTAGGGTTTCGAATTTTCGATTCATTCAAGAGGGTCCCTGAATTTTCTCAATTTTTAGGGTTTCGAATTTTCGATTCATTCAAGAGGATCCATGCCCCGGACTAACAACTGTTGCCCACAGTTATTAGCCACTCCCACCCTTGCTCCATCACGCATCGGACGCACTCCGATGCGCGATGGAGCAAGTCTTTGGGCTCAGCACACTGAGCATTTTTCCATCTCCTAATGCCATGACCGCTACAACTAAGGAGGATTTGACAAAATAGAGGATAAACTGACCATAGTTATCAAAGAAGATGGTGGACTCCACTATCACAACCATCATCAACCGCCTCTCAAAGCTCGAGAAAGAAGTAGAAACATATCATAAAGAGAGAGAAACATGGAAGAAAGAGAAAGAAGAGTGGGAGAGGGAGAGCAAGAAAGAAAAAGAAGAATGGGCTAAAGAGAGAGCAAATATGAAAGAGGAATTGGAGCTCCTCAAAGCTTCGATGGTCTCTCTCACACCCGAAGAGGGAGAGATTAATATGAACAAGATAGAAGCTCTCAAAGAAGAACTTACCAAAGCCTTGACCTCGAGCATGGAAAACAAGTTGGAAGCAACCAAAGAAGGGTGGATCGACATAGTGAAGAAGAACATCAAAAACGAAGCCAAAGAGGAAGCATAAAAGGAAGAAGCCCTCATCGTGCACACCACCATTGAGGAAGAAAAGATAAGAAAAGCCCGTCGTCTCAATGTACGCATCATGAGCATTGTAGAAAAACCCCCGATTCCGATGGAAAGACACTATGCAAGATGCTCGGCTACAAAGAGGAGTCCCCCTCGTTCATCAAGTCTTGGAGAACAAGGCAAGACCCAACGAAAAAGAGAGCTCTCATTCTACACTTCCCCTCCGAAAATGTAAGATCTACTTTCCTTCGCAAGAGGGTGATTTTGAGAGCACTTGATGGCCCCCCATCTACCTTGATGATGATCTTACACCCATGCAAGTAGCACATCGCCGTGCATGCATGCCGAGAGTACACCAAGCTCGCAAAGAAGGAAAAAAGGCTTCATACAGAGATGGTCGTGTCATCATTGATGGCAAGGTCATCCCATAGGGATTCACGGCCTGTGAGACACTTGAGGAGATACACTTTGCAATTTGGAACTGCAATGGAGATCTATGGACACGTCCAGAGAGGTTAGAAGAGGTGCACAAAGGTAGAGACATCATTATGCTGATAGAGACACATGAGAGCCCCGACCGGAGCCTACCTCGAGTCCACGGTTTCCAGTGGGAGTCCACATACAGAGAGTGTACACGTCAACAGACCGCCAGAGGTCGAGGAGGAGGAGGAGTAGCCATACTCTTTAGAGATGGACTTCAGAGGAGGATACAGATAGCACATGACTCACAGGCAAGATATCTTTGGATTAGACTCAAGCTCTCACAGGAGCACATTATCTTCATAGTGCTATGCTACTTTGCTCCTTCTAGCTCGCGGTTCGCTATCATAGATCGAGAGGAGGACTCACCATACACTTGTTTGTCAGAAGAGATTACAGAGTACTCTGCATTAGGGGAAGTCCTTATGGGAGACTTCAATGCCAAGACAGGCAGTGATCAATGTGAGATATTTGACCCAGAAGACCCACACAGATACTGCATCCCATAGAGGATGAGTCTACAGCTCGAGCTTCAGCCGACTCTACACACACTCACTATGGCACTCACCTACTCAGACTAGGCTCTCGACATAACCTCGTTATCTATAACGGGATGGCTCTGTGGCCTACCTCAGGAGGATTGACATGCATATCACACTCAGTCACAGATGGCCGGGGAAGTACAGTAGATTACGTCATGGGATCCAGAGAGGCCGTCCACCTACTTACCTCATTCACCATCCCACCCATACCCATTGGGGCCGATCACACGTACCTCGCGCTCTCCCTCGAGGGAGACACCCCTACACCCACACCTGCAGCACGCATCCCACACACCACCATCCATTTCACACACGATCTAGCTCACATATATGGAGCTCAAGTCGAGAAGGATCTTCTCTTGCTTCATCCTAACACTCCACTATCCCTACTCACCTTAGAGATAGCATCAGTCCTTCATACATTAGCCATGAGCTCCTTCCCACACACCATCCATTCTGGTCACACACCTCCTCCTGGGACTATGCCACAACATCGCTGGTATGATGAGGAATGCAAAGACCTTCACCGCCGACTACGAGCCCAGCGAGCATTGGGAGAGATCATAGAGAGAGAGGCAAGGAGACGGATGAAGACCCTCACACGTCAGAAGAGGCGAGCCTTTGAGGAGGCACAGGAGCTTGAGCTATACCATCTTTTTATGAGTATGGACAATGCTGCAGCATGGCGTACCTTACGACAGCCACGCCCGACCACACCTATTGGGGACCTACACACATGGCATGACTATGCTGAGAGATTATATGAGGTACCTGGGCAGCCTCCCATTACCCAGCCACTTGAGCCTCGCCCTACTAGTTCTTCTCTCTTCCGAGCAAAGATGGTTGAGAGGGCCATAGGACGACTACGACATGGACGTTCGAAAGACCACACGGGATTGCAGAGCGAGCATCTCATATACGCAGCCTCCACTATAGCCCCGTTGATTGCACATGCCTTCAACCGGGCTATAGGGGAGGGCTTCCCAGAGGAGTGGACTATGCACACCATTGTGCCTATCCACAAATCTGGCGACACCCTGGACCCAGGGAACTACAGGACCATCATGATTGGCCACACCATGGCCAAACTATATGGTGCAATACTTGAGGCAGAGCTCAGCTCATATGCAGAGACTGAGAGGCTACGAGCATGAGGCCAGGCAGGTTTTTGCCGAGCTTTCTCTACTATTGATCACATCTTCGTTTTGCACTGCCTCATTGATGGGGCAAGGGTGCGGAAGAAGAGATTATATTGCTGCTTTGTGGAATTCCGCAAAGCTTTTGATACTGTGCCACGAGAGAGACTCTTCCGACGCCTCCAGAGCTTGGGAGTACCATCAGGGATGATTTGGGCCATCTATGCACTCTATGAGCGGGTGACTGCGAGGGTACAATGTCCAGGAGGTATGTCTTAGGTCATTGCTAGCACGATCGGTGTTAAGCAAGGCTGCCCACTCTCCCCCACTCTATTTGGTCTCTACATCGACGAGATTGAGGAGTACATTCTCCGAGTTGGAGGAGAGGGTGCAGACCTCGCAGATACACATGTCCACATTTTATTATATGCCAATGACATTGTATTGATTTCAGAGTCACCCGAGGGATTACAGCGCCACCTAGATGCCATGGACGAGTTTTGTACACAGAGGGGCTTGACAGTAAACCTTGGCAAGACCAAGGTCATGATCTTCCACACCTCCCATGGTGAGGAATGGAGCAGGATTCAGAGCCAGCGGTGGATAGATTGAGGTGGTCACTTCCTATGTCTATCTCGGAGTCACATTCACGAGCTTGCCTGGCCCCTTCAGCATGCGACAATCAGCCACCGATAGACTCACACGAGGATATGCAGCTTTAGCCATGTTAGAGTGGAGATGTCACCAGGCACACTTCCAAGAGCCCCACATGAAGGGGTGGCTATTTGACACACTAGTCAGACCAGCTATGATGTATGCTGCGACAGTTTGGGCCCCGGGCCTCACAGTCACCCAATGGAGTGCGATCGAGAGGCCACAGAGACGTATGATCTCGCGACTATTTCGTGGGAAACAGTCAGTGCCACATGACATCATCAGGGCAGAGCTAGCTGCACCACCCATGGTAGTAGATGCACTATTCCATACTATCTGCTTTATTCAGAGGATGAGGGAGCTCCCTAGACATAGAGCTTTTGAGGCATCTATACAGATATCAGAGTCAGGATATGAGAGAGCTTGGTACACTCAGGTTAGAGTCTGGTTTGATAGTCATGGACTTGATATGGACAGATTGCCGCCTTTTCAGTATGACCCAGACTCACCTCACATCCACCTCTCCCGTCGTGAGAGGAATGTTGTGCTCAGACAGGATCTCTGGCGGCTCTACATTAGTCAGACATGGCATACACCACACATGGGATCGAGACTATCACACACCGAGATCAGTTCTTGGACATACTAGCGGACAGCTTTATCCAACGACCGCGCTACATGGATACTTACATGCCCCACAGCTCGAGGGTAGCGATTGGCCAGTTGAGAGTCTCATCACACCGACTAGAGATTGAGATGGGCAGAGCCGAAGACATTCCCAGAGAGCCGCAGACATTCCCAGAGAGCAGCGGATATGCAAGGTATGCAGAGTAGAGATGGAGGATGAGGAGCACTTTGTATGCAGATGTTCGCCTTATGCGCTCTCTAGCCTCTACCTGTGCTTCTTCTCTAACCCTTAACTCCTCTTCTTTTCGCTTCTTAGCAGTGTTAGTGTCAGTAGCATATCCTCTGTAAGATTTTCTTGGTATAACTTGACTCGACAACCACTTATATAGTTTAGCAAAATATCACCTTCTAAAGTGGCCAATTGAACAGCACCGCTAGTGGAAATTCTGTTAATGATCATGGGGCCATATCCTCGCTTTACCAATTTACGGGCATGTTGCTTTAGTGTATACACCAGCACTAAGTCTCCTTCAATGACCAAGATATTATTGACAGGATAATAATTGGAGAAATGTCGAGACAAAAATGAAACCAATTTGGGTAATCAAAAGATCAAGTACTCTAGAGCATAAGCCAAGTTGATCTAATACTAAGATACATTACTCTCCACTACAACAAGCTCGAAGATCGAAACCAAAGCAAACTATGAGTAAAACACTACTTCAAGGTCAAAGGAAAAAAAATAAAAATCGTTCATGAGGTGATAAAAATCGTATGGAGAGATTTAAATCCAGAACGATTTAAACGAATTTTATTTGGAGTGAAAAAATCCGGATTTAAATCTACTATGCTCGGTACCCCGTGATATCGTAAGGGAAGAGCTTGCTGCACCACCGATGCTAGTAGAGGCACTCTTCTAGACAGTATGCTTATTACACAGGATCCAAGGCATGGATAGAGAGTGCATCACTTACAGAGCTTTACAGGCATCAAGAGACATGGCGTTAACGGGAGACACCTCCTCATGGTATGCACAGACAGGAGATTGGCTGGCCCACCATGGACTTGACATAGACAGACTACCACCAGTACGTTATGACTCCCATGCCCCCACCTACTCGCTCTCCCACCAGGAGAGGAATAGGATCATTCGTCAGGAGATATGGCATACATACATACAGAGGACATGGGTAAGTCAAGAGATCCATTGCCACCGAAAATGCTCTATTATCGTGAGCATTTCCTAGAGATCTCAGATCGGGGCTTCATTGAGATCCCATGTTACATGGAGACATACCTACCACACCCTTGTATATGGGTTATGTCTTTGTATATTCTAGTGGTAATACATTCAATATTGTGTGTTGTGCTCCAAGCTTCTTCTTCTTCCTTAAATTTGTTGTTCACGTGCTTCCGCATACCTAAAACTCCAACAATTGGTATCAGAGGTCGCCGCTTCATCTATGGCGTCGTCGACACCCCTCAAGTCATAGTATCGGAATCGCACGAAATTTGGTAAGCATACTGAGGTTGATTAGAAGATCAAAACTTCTTCGTTTTGTGTTTCCAAAATCGCAATCTGGGCTCGTTTCGGCCTTCCAACGCACTATAGTAGCCCTTGTGCATGCTATTTCCTCCTTTTGTGCCAAAGATATATACAAGTTTTTGTTCGCCAGTATAAGCGTCTCGAAGTCTCCTACAGGTTTAGCAGAACTCGTCAGGGTAGATTTGTTCAACTTTTTCAGATACAATTATTTTTCTCCATCAGGGAATTTTGGTCAGTGGCCATGGCTAAGAGAAGTGATGTATTTCATATGTTGGCTGTTGAGGATAAGTTGGATGGTACGAATTACCCATTGTGGTCTTATATGATGCGTCATGTATTGGTCGCAAAAGGACTGTGGAATATTGTGCAGGGTGTTGAAAAACGTCCTATTAGACCTTCAAATACAAGTACTGAAGCTGATGCAGATGGAGTCAAAGATGGTGATATTCTACAGATTCCTGTTCATGCTTCCGTATCTTCTGCACCTACTTCAGACCAAATTCGTTGGGATGGAAGAGATGCTCAGGCACATGCATTGATAGCCTTGTCTACAGTCTATCAAACGTGCCATTATTCCTCACATTCGCTCTTGCAGAACAGTTAAGGATGCTTGGGATACACTTGCCACATTGTACCAAGCTAGGAATGAGGCTCGTGTTGCTCACCTCCGAAAACAATTTGAGAGTGAGCATATGAATGAAGGTGATTATATGGACAGTTCTCTAACAAAGATCAAAGATTTGAAGGAAGAGTTAATTTTTGATGATGAAGTCTTGCTTGACAGTTCATTTGTGCAGACTATTTTGAATGGTCTTCCTCATTCATACCAAAGTTTTGCTTATACTCTTCGTTTGATGATGAAAGGCAATCCAAATGCCTTAACATTTGAGGAGTTAGTCTCTGTTCTGTTGCAGGAAGATCAATCTAGGCAGAACAAGTCCATTATGCGTGTTGCAGATCAAGCTTTCCTTGCTAGTCAAAAGGGCAAAGGTAAATGGATCTCTTCTACTAGTAAGCGGAAATTTGCTAATTCTGCACAATCAAAGAAGGATGATAGAGGCGACAAAAAAACAGAAAAGCAAAAATTGTTTTTCAAGTACTGTAAAGCAAATGATCATGTCAAAAAGAATTATCCAAAATTGGTTGCAAAAGAGGCAAAGAAAAAAGAAGTTGGAATGGTTGTTGCAAAGGCCTCTACACCGAAAACAAAGTTTCCTAATCTAGTGCAGAATGAAGAATGGGCGTTTACTACTGTGTGTATGTCTGCAATAGACTCAGATGTATGGTACTTTGATAATGGGGCAACCAAACATATTACCTTGCAGTGCAGTTTCTTCACTTCACTCGAGCCTTCCCCTACAGGGAATACTATCACATGCGCCAACAACTCCTCTTATCCTGTCATGGGAGTTGATAAGATCGTTCTAACTATTGCGGATGGTAGTTCCTTTACATTGTCAGATGCTTTATTTGTGCGAGGGATCAAGAAGAATCTGTTATCAGTTTCAGCTTTAGCCAAGATTTACTTGATTGTGAAATTTGTTTATGACAAATGTGCAGTTCATGGTCTCTAAAATGGCAACATGATTATTCCTTATGGCATTTTATGTCGTGGGCTGTAAAGCTCATAGACTATAGAAAAATTTGTGAATGATTTGGCGTGTACAATACATGATTCTCAGGCTATGTCAGATGCAAAGCTTTGACATGCACGATTTGATCATCTGAATTTTACTAGTTTTCTATGCTTGCAAAAATTTGAAACGACGTCCTCTTTGCCCAAACTTGAGGCACCCGGTAAACATGTATGTGAAGGCTGTATTTTGGGCAAAATGCAGCGTTCCTCCTTCCCAAAAGATGGTTCAGTTTGAGCTACTCAAAAATCGAAGCTTGTTCATAGTGATGTCTTTGGTCCTATGGAGGCACCTTCTTTAGGGAACTATCTTTACTTCATGACTTTCATCGATGATTTTTCCAAGCATGCATGGGTATATCCATTGAAGGCAAAGTCTAAAGTGTTTATGTGCTTCAAACACTTTTTGGGTGCTGAAAATCTGTCAGCATGTAAAATGGGCACCTTCCGTTCTGATCGAGAGGGGGGAATATATCTTTTGAATTTAATGCATTTCTGGCAGAACGTGGGATAACACATTAGTGTACAGTGCCATATACACCTCAATAGAATGGAGCTCTTGAAAGGAAGAACATGTCACTTATGGAGATGGGGAGATGTACGGTCAAGAGTCAGTCTTTACCACATAGTTTCTCGCTTAAGGTTGTTATGTGTGCAGCATATGTACTTAATAGGTTTCCCACTAAAGCGCTGCAACCTATCACTCCATATGAGGCTTTGCATGGTCGCAAGCCATCTGTTGCTCATCTTCGTGTTTTTGGTTGTTTTGCATTTGGTCCATTTGGATCTTTGAAACCCTCTCGTTGCTCCATGTATACTTCATCTTCAATATATCCATTTAGAGAAGCATTTTTAACATCCAATTGTGATAGCTTCTGTCCTTTGCAAGCTTAAATAGCTATCAGTGTTCTAATGGTTGACATTTTAGCCACTGGACTATAAGTTTCATCAGAGTCCACACCTTGTGCCTGAGCATATCCTTTGACCACTAGTCTAGCTTTATATATAGACACCTTTCCATCTGTAAATCTTTTTCTTTTAAATACCCATCTACATCCAATTACCTTTTGATTCCTTGTTCTAAGTACCAAGTCCCATGTATCATTCTCAAGTAAAGCATCGTGATCTTCCTTCATTGCTTTTTTCCAATACTCTTTACCTTTAGCTTCTGCATATGTTGATGGATCTTCATCTATCTTCAATATGTATGCATAATCTTTGGTTGTGATATAAGAAGTGTCATAGCTATACCTTATAGGTTGCTTTCTTTCTCTTGATCCTTCTTATCTCTGCACTCCTTGAAGTATCTTCCTCGTCATGCTTTGGATCAAATCTTGATCAAATCTTGATCTATCTTCATCTCCATCTTTATCATCTCTTTAATCTATATATATTTGCATCTTTGATTTTCCTTTCCTTGTCTTCATGGCTTCTTCAAAATCTGCATGAATATTATTTGAACTTGTATACCATGTATTTTGTTCATCAAATGTCACATCTGTAGAAACAAGAAATCGTTTTGTAGATGGACTCCACAACCTGTATCCCATTTGTTTATCATCATATCCTATGAAAACATACTTCTTTGCTTTAAGTTCTAGCTTATGTCTCAATTGAAATGGAACATAAGCATATGCAAAACATCCAAATATTTTGCAATGATCAAGAGTAGGTTTCTTACTCCACCATGCTTCATAAGGGGTTATACTATCCAAAGCTTTACAATGTAACCTATTTACAAGATAGGTTGCAGTGTTAATAACTTATGCCCATAAGTAATTAGGGTGATCCTTTTCCTTTATCATGGCTCTAGCAAATTCCACAAGTGTTCTATTCCTCCTTTCTTCAACTCCATTTTGTTGAGTAGAGTACCTGGAAGGTACTTCTCTTTTTATACCTGCATTCCACAAATAATCATCAAATTCTTTGGAGAAATACTCTCCCCCTCCATTTGACCTCAATCTTTTAAGCTTTTGTCCTCTAATCCTTTCTACATATGCATGATAATGTTTAAATGTATTAAACACTTCAAATTTGTCCTTGATCACATAAAGTGTGATCCATCTTGTTGCATCATCTACAAACAAAACATAATATCTGGATCCATTGACACTATAATCCTTTGAAGGACCCCAAACATCTATGTGTATCAATTCAAGCTTGTTTGTATGCATAAATCCCTGCTTGTTATATGATTGTTTGTGTGCTTTATCTAATTGACAAGCTTCACACTTGTATGTCATGTGTTGACCTTGAATATTGGGTAGACCTAGCACTGATCCATTCTTTTCCATGTCTTTTATACCTCTTTCATTGAAATGACCTAATCTTTTATGCCATAGGTCCAACTCAGTAATCTTTTGATTTCCATACATGAACAAGGCATGTCCTACATTACCTTATACCTTGAGAGTAAAAAATCTTCCTTCTTTTTGACCTACAACAATACTCTTATATCCTTGATTTGGATCTTCAAAATAAACTCCATCATTAATGAATCTGACTTCATACCCTTTCTCAACAATTTGTCCTACACTAATTAACTTCTTTGGAATTGTAGGAACATAAAGTACCTTACTCAAAAGAGTAATTCCATTCTTTATCTTTATTGAGCCAATGTTCTCCACTTTATGTTTGGTGTTTTCTCCTGTTTGAATTGTATGTCCATTCACCTCTTCTTCCATGTCAGTCATCAAAGCAATGTTGCTACTCAGGTGATTGCTACACCTTGAGTCAATGTAGAATACTCTTTGGTCTTCATTTGTTGCTTCATGTGTAGCATTCATGATTAGAGTTGAATCCTCCTTTTGGTCTAATGCATAGTTGTAGTAGGTCTTTTTGTAGGATTGATTTTGGAAATTTCTTCCACCTCCTCTACCATTTGTATTCCTACCACCTCTACCTCTGAAATTACCTCCTTGGTTTCTTCCTCCTCTACCTCTTTGATTATAGTTCTCACTGTGATTACCATTGTTTTGTTTGTTTTACCACAAATCCAACAAGCTCTTCCATTGTCTTTATTCTTTTCCACCTCTTCCTCTACCTGTGCTATATCCTTTACCTTTAGTAAAGTTAGCTTGATTCGAGGTGCCTTCTTCTTCATTTGATTGTTGCTTGCCTTAGCATTCTTCTTCTTGTCCTTTGAATACATAACTTGACCTGCACTTTTCTCATTTTCTCTTTTAACATCCTGTTAAAATGTTAGCATGTGTCCTAACAATTGATTTAGATCTGGAGTGAAATAATATAATGATAATTCAGTTGACAATATGAAAGGCTTCCACCTTTCATCTCCTCTTAATCCTGTAAGGATTTGTCTTACCAAATATATTCTTCAATGTCTTCATCAACTCCACCCAAGCAATCTGCAACATCTTTCATCTTTGTTACATAATCAAAAATTGAATTTTGAAAATGTTCCTCCTTAGTTGTATTTTGGAATGTTCCTCCAAGGCATTCCATATATCAGTTTCACTCTCTAGCCCTCTGATATGTGGCAAGAGATAGTCATTGATAGCCATGTAGATAATGCTTCTTGCTTGAGAATCTTTGCTCATCCAACTCTTCAAATCTGCAAGTTCTTCCCGAACTGGAAGACTAGGATCTTCAAACTCTAGCTTTTCTTCTTCTCCTCTCATGTATCCCATCAAATCTTTGCCCAAAAGATGAGCTTCCATTCTCATGGACCATGCTAGATAGTTTTCTCTATGAAGCTTGTATATCTGAATGCTTTCTCCCATCCTTCTATTTCCTTTGTTAAGAAATAAGTCTTCAATAGTTAGAGACTATACCTTTCGAGTTATCTCTTAGATTCTTCTGATCCTTTTGAATGTCCTTTGTATCTTTCTAAAGTTCTTTCGCAAAACTTTAGCCTTCCAATCCTTTCTTTAGCTCCAATTTGAAAATTTGGAGTAGTCGGGACTTTCTTCTTGAATCTCTTGACTTGATATGCTTCTCTAGCTCTGATAGCACTGATGGAGACCTTCAAATCTCCAATGTCCAGTCTATCTTGGCTTAAAAACACCTCTATGTCAAGTATAAACAAGACTTTACATCAATACTTCAAAACTTTCCAAGTTTAAGGATGAAATGTACTTCCTTCTTCAATTCTGAATCGCTTTTCTTCTTTAAATAGTTTGCCTCAAGATTCAACTTGATTACTTGGATTTTAATGCTTCAAATTACATAAGAATCTTTGTATGATCCTTGCGCAACCTTGAGGTATAATAAACCTTTGAAACTTTGATTAATCACTAAGATCAAAGTATGCCTAAAAACTGTTATCCAAAAATGGAGACTTTGACCTAGGTGACTTAAACCTCTGATTTCTCTCAAACTATAACCCGTTTTACAAAATGCTTTTGGACATATCTTCCTTAACTCTCAACTTAGATTTCTAGTGCTTAAACACAAAAAAATTTACACGTATCATTGAGATTGGAGCAAAACATTAATCAACGAGATGCGCCATTTTCGAGTCTTCGCTTCAGAAGTTTGACAAGTGAATGTTCCTATGAGTCATACACTCTCTATAAAAGAAATTAGGACATGAAACTTTAACCATAGCTTTGTTTACTATTGAATTCGATTTGTATGCAAGGATTTTTGATCCATGTGATCATTTCGAGAGAAATGTAGATTAAACCAAACTCTAATCCTACAGATTTCACTTAACACTTCTATCTCATCTATGATAATGAATTCACACTACTTTTCTATAAGTCATAATTGACTTATATAGCCACGAATTCGTAAGTGGATCATGACCAATACATTGTTATTCGCTTGCTTTATTAATTGTCTAACTATAGTACACTAATTAGGATCCTCTGACGTGAATATACACACAGTCATGTCTCATGCTTTTTATCCATTGCTCTCTTCATTCTTCTTGGTCTTTATATGTACCAAACTTATCTTCATCTTTGACCATACTCTTGGTTGACTTCATTAACCTTCATAAGCACCAATTTGTGATTGGTTTGCTCCAACAATATGTAACTAGAAGACAAGAATTATGAGAAAATAAAAAGCAACCTACATAGAGTACACAAAGTAGATCAAGCACCACAAGGATGGACACAAAATATAGGCACTAATTTTGCATAGATCTTGTGTACGATAATTCTCTTTAACGAAAAAAGTAAAGAAAATTCCAAGTGACTTATACGACTATTCCAATATAAAAACTATTAACTTTTAATAATAAGGAAAGACTTCACTATTATTTTTTAGCACTAATTTTTAAGAATGCATAAAAATATCTTGAAATTGCTCATACCTTCAAGTGCATGTCATACTGTTATCGAACTTCAAAGCTACGTGTAGTTGATTGATACTTCGTTGGATCATATTTTTTAATCCTAAAAATATCTATAAAAGTAACATTTTGGATCACATTTGCTTTGTATTGCTCCAATATGATGAGAATATATAATCATTTTCTACACCATGCATAATAATGACCAAAGATTAGAGCACCCCTATGCAAAAGTCCCAATAATGGGTGTACAACTAAAGATGCATAAATGCTCTTAAAAGAAACACACACAAGCACAAACTTCTCAAAAGATATGTAAACTTAAGTTTCTAGTATCTACCATTGTTCTAATAATGCTTGGTGAACCTAACCACGATGACTCCTAGCATAAGGAAGGACCAAAAGATAAAAAAGGTTCAATTGATAAATTCATCAGTAATACACACCCACCACTCAATGTTTCCTCATCTCATACAAAAATCCCATTATGTGAAATTTGCATGTCCCATAACACCCCTTCTACAATCATAACAATACACCGGATGATTCCAAAGCCCAAATTCATCAAATAAAAAGTGAAATCATAAGTTCACAGAAGTCAGCTGCAAGACTATATAACCATATTAATGAGTGAATAATGAGCATAAACAACATCGTCAATGTCCAATAGTGACATTGAACCAACGACAATAACATGCTCTCTCAAACACACAAATGCATGACTCCCCATAGGCTTTGTGAACAGAGTTCCCATCATTGCTTCAAAGATGCAAAGAAGAGGCCTGTCACAAGGAGAAACAAATAATAGGGATTATAATGTATGAGAACAAACTTCAAAGGCATAATTGATAGGATAAAAACACCTACCAAACAGCCACAACTTCAGCAAAAATCTCACTATATGAAATCCGCAGACCTCTAATATGACTCCCTATCCTAGTACGCCACAAGAAGCACTCCCTTTCTTGACTGCTTGGCAGAAACTGGGAAGAAACAATGAATAATTACAAAAGATGTGCATTACTTTAATATAAAGTTGTCAAGAACTCCAAATTTACGTGTTTTCAAAGATCTAATCAAGGAATTCTTGCTATAATCTTACAAAACTAGGTGAACTCACCATTATTTTCATTTGAGAAATATCATTCACTACCAAATCTTCTCTTCAACAATGAGCACAACTGTGGTCTGTATAGTGAATATTGATTAACAATATCAACCAAACATATGAACCATATATATTGCCAAAAGGAATGCCTTTGACAGAATAATTCGACCCACCCATGCAGTAGGTGCTTACAAGACCATGGAGCTCATTGAATTGCATTTTACCCAAAGAATATATCAGTTTAACCTATCTTCCACAATCCCACGATGAACCTCAGCCAGTGACTGGGGAAGGTTTAAGAAAGAGAACTAGAACAAAGAGAAAATCCTGTAGCACTATTATTCCATTACCTGCCTACTACAGGACTATAAGAAATATACCTGGTAACATGAAGAGCTCAATTTCCAGGTGTGAGGAATAAGAATATAGTTGACCCTTTAGATGAATCTATCTCGATAGTACCTGCCAAATGCCTGTATTGATAATCTTTCTATTCATAGATTCAATTATTGAGAACTGGTTCAATTGTAGAAATTCACAAAACGTACCTTTTGTTTCCATATGTTTGCACAAGCGATCGATAAGCACCTATTCACTTCAATTGAAGGTAATTTCAGTTTCACAGACTGATTCTAGTATAAATGCACATTAAGGTCAACAAGCTCACTATTAAAATACTTTAGAGTAATAAATATACATGGTAATACCAATAACAAAAAATGGTGTTTGAAAACTCTGAAAGTCAAATGTTTCCAAGAGCTCCAGTTAGTGGATAGTATGTTTCAAAGGCCGCTGCTGCATAGATATTAGAAAGTGCCACATATGAAGCAGAACTTTCTGAATCAATTTCAAACAAGGACTCCGCAGCATATTCACCTATAACCACTTCCATATGGTACTGGCATGCACCAATCAGTACCATAAATGCCAGTTTACTAGGTTGCACAGGCATGAGGCTGATAAGCCTGGCAGCATCAGTCAAATGCCCTGCTCTTCCAAGTATATCAACCATGCAAACATAGTGATCAATAGCTGGTAAGATGCCATGATCTTGTTCAAAAAACTTTAAGAGCTCCCAAGCTCCTCCAATAAGGCCTGCATGGCTACAAGAAGAAAGTACAGATGAGAATGTAACATTATCAGGGCTGCATGAAGAACATCTCATGGAATCGAAAAGACAGACTGCTTCTTTCCCATGGCCACACTGAGCGAATACGCTCAACAAGGAATTCCAAGAAACTTTATCCTTCTGAGGCATACAGCTAAACATACCCTGAGCATCTTCTACACTCCCACATTTCCCATACATATTTATTAATGCATTACCTACTTCAACGTCTGAATTCAAGCCAGCTTCCACAATACATTCATGCACCAGCATACCTTCCATAATGCCGGCCAGGGACGCACAAGAAGTTATAATATTAACGAAAGATATTTCATTAGGTTGCTTCCCTTCATGTTGCATATCAAAAAACAGACGTAGAGCTTTGTCTCCCTTGCCATCTTCTGCAAATCCAGCTATCATGGCAGTCCATGATATCACATCCCGTGCATGCAACCTCTGAAAAATCCACTGAGCATCGTCCATACTAACAAACCTTGCATACATGTTAAGCAAGGCATTTTTAATGCTGCCATTAGAATCAAAACCCTCAAAACATGTATACCAATGTAAACATCTACCCTCAGCTGACATAGCCCGATTACTAAGTGCAGAGATGATACTCACAATCGTGTATTCATTTGGCCTTACACCTTTCACGAGCATGTTGTAGAACAGGAGATATGCATCCAAAGAATCACCATGTTGTGCATATGCATTGATCATTGCCGTCCATGAAACTACATCCCAACATTTCATTCTTTCAAAAACCTTTCGTGCACACTTCATATCAGAACACTTGCCATACATGTTTATGAGTACATTTCCTAACTGGACATCAGAATTTATCCCGCTATTCACAAGCCGAGCATGTGCAAGAACACCCTCATATAAATTTTCACAATCGGCACACCCACTCAGGAAGTTTATGTATGTTTCTCTGTTAGGCAAAATTCCTTCAATCATCATTTGGTAGAAATGTTTAATTGCTTTTTTCACAAAGCTCCCTTGAAATATTGCACCAATGACTACATTCCAAGTGACAACACTCCTCTGATACATCTGATGAAATACTTCCACACTGTCACTGAGGCTTCCACATTTGCTATACATGCTTACTATTGTAGTGCCCAGAGTAATATCATTTTCTAACCCATTTTCCATGACAGCTAAATGAATTTTCCTGCCTTCAAATAGCATATGGAAGTTATCACAAGCTGTAAGAGCACCAATGAAAGAAACTCGATCTGGTGCAATGCCTTCTAGTTGCATCTTCTTGAAGAATTGAATAGTCATGTTGCTGCACCCATGCTGCAGATAAATAAGCATCATGGAAGTCCAAGAGACAACATCCTTGCCAACGATAGATTGAAACACCTTCAATGCATCGTGCAAGTTTCCAGTCCTTCCATAAAGGTTAGAAAGAGCAGTCCCAATCGCAGGATCTGTGTCTAGCCCAAAGTTTCTTATGAATCCATGCAGCTGAAATACATGAAGACTGATTGGATTTCTGGAGCAGGCATCAAGCATGCTTCTGAAGGTGACCTTGTTAGGAAGCACATTGTAAGCGACCATGCATATGTAAAGATGCAGAATTTCATCCCAAAGACCTTCAAGGCCAAGTGCTTTGAAGAGAAAGTTCCAACTGGAAACATTCTGCAGGCACTGAGGTAAGAGAGTGAGACATACGCGTGCCTCTTCATACGCCAAGCAATTTGTGTACATAAGAACGAGTAGGTTTGGAAAAGAAGGCTCCAGCTCCAGGCCATGCCTGAGGACGTGATGATGCAGAACCCTTCCCGGACCAGCATGGCGACAAAATCTAATCTGAGATGATAACTCGGCTTTCCAAATTGTTGTTTTGTCTAAGTTGTTTTCTCCATCTTTAACCTCTTCTCCTTCGTCCCCCTGTAAAGATACGCAGCTTGTGCTGAGGCATCGTTTAGGAGTCCTCACATGACATTCCCACAAAGGACGTCTTGATAATATCATGCATGCTGTTATCTTCAGTGGGGCTCATGAAGGCAACAACGATATGTGCTTCAAGTTCACTAGTCCGCACTGACACAAGCTAGAATCCACAATGCACACTTCCAAGTTCCAACAGCGAGCAATTACTCCACTGCAAACTCGGAAGAGTCCGCGAACGTAGAGAAAGCATGACAGCTAGGAATTTTTTTTAGCATAATCATCACATTTAGAATATTCAAAGAGAACACGGTATTTCCCACTCACGATAGCCTTCAACTCAAGCATCGAGAGCTTTCGTTGGGTTTTTTTTTTTTTTTTTTTTTTTTTTTGGTGAGTTATTTTTTCTATTAGGTTTGAAAATTTGAAAGAACAATTCACACACTCCATTTATCCCTCACTTTCAAGGGCTAACATCGTGTCGATCTATGGATATTGAACCTTGGATCTTCAGGTTGAAATTCAATGTGTTCATCACTACAACACCACGCATCCTCGATTACTTTGTCTAGGATTGCCCACTAGATAGTTTCAAAATTATTGGAAGAAGGTGTAAATTGTTTTTATAAAGATTATTCATGGGTTTTCTCTTCTCTTTTCTTCTTTTTTCTTTCTCTAAGTGCTCAAACAAATGAAGATTCATTTATGCTCACTTTATTGGTATAAGAGGGGTAGTGAGGATGGTGATGTCAAAGTCATAAGGCCCCCTCAATGAAAGGAAGGTTTGACTTCTAACCTCCAAGGGCCCCATGAGGGGTTAAAGACAAAGAATCTTCCAATATGTAGAATAGTCACATTCTTGAAGTGGCTCTTTCACGTAAGACAATTGAGTAAACCCAAGTGAAGCTAAAGAAGCCTTGCCTTACTCGCTAGTGCTTTACCCCTCTCCTTCTTGATAGAATTCTTATTGACCACTACTTGAGCCCTCACCTTTTGATAGAAGCTTTGAAAGGTTGTTCTAAAAGCAAATGGCCACCTATAAAATTATTTATAAATAAATGTCAATTTCTAATAATCAACCACATAATTTTGATGTTTGAAATGGGATAATGATCATTAAGGCATTTCAAGCTAGTTACATGTCTATCAAAAGGTCATTTATTCAATCATTTCTTGAGCTCACATTAAGGAAAACAATTCTTGAGCCCATTTCTTCTCTTTTACTTTATGATTTCATCGATGCAATTCTATTGTTTATGAAAAAAGGCATTCCAAAAAGGGTAGTTGTAAGGGGTGTGGTCCAAAAGTAAAATATCCTAGTGATCAATGTGAACTTACATCAAGTGTGGAGACTAATTTGAGGAGATAACTTCGAGATACAATGGAGGGCATGCTACATTTGGACGATTTCTTTGATAAGGGTCTCACCTTGAAATGCTTCTAGTGTAGAAAGCATGCTTACATGGTCGAGAATTTCTCATAAAATGTTGAGAAAAAAATGAGGCCAAAAAGACCAAGCCATTAGGAAAATATATGAGCTTATATATACCTAGAAAGAAAAGCATAGATCAATCTACTCAATCAATTGCAAGGCAACAAAGGAAGACTTCTACTAGGTCAAATGTAAGATGATGGTGGTCTCATGCTAATGGAAGATGACAGTGTTCTCGTGTGGAAATCTTCTTTCTTCATGATCTATAACTCTTGACTACGTATTGGAACACAAAATAAACATAGAAAATGTACAAGACACATAGAATTCAAGGTATACATGAAAAAAACCATTATGTATACAATAATGTATTGGGCATGTGTCATATGTTCTTTCAATCCCCAATCTTTGAAACTTTGCAGAGCATGAGGGTTCCCAATCACATCTAAAAACAATGTTATTTGATCAATATATGGCATTTTTTTTTGTGTGCAGATTGCTGATGGAAATCAAGCTAATATGAAATTATTGTACATAAATTGCATGCATAATCATAAATGATGCATCAGTAGGTGATGAAATTCACATATCTCCTTCATCCTCCATGTCAAATGACATACCATCAATCCTATGAGTATAATATCTACTCTCATTAAAGAATTTGCAAAACCATCCTCATGGCCACAATGTCAACATCAAACTTTTCAACATGATCTATATCTCAGTGAATCAAAGGGACTCCCAAAAATTTCATGATGTCTCTACCACAATGAACTATATATCTGCTCATACATCACAAACTCAAAATGCTATCATTTATGCAATTATAAGATTCTATTTGTTCTATTTGTCACATAATTCTGACTTATTACATGTGCAAACACGCATTGGAAGCATTATGCTTGGTAGATAGAGAAATTTAATGTGGTTTGTGTTTTGATGAGCAGGTCATAGATCATGAAAGCATGGACATTTCACTGTCATTTGAGATTATGTGTGTGTATTTGTGTATACTACAAATTTTGTAAAAAGGAACCCTTATCTTTAAAAGTTTCATTAATAAAAATTTTATTAGTACTATTATTGAAATATAGGCACATGCATTATTTTTTCTATAGGGAAATATATGAAATAAGTTTATGGTAGTTTCATAGTTACATGGCCGACAACCAAGGATCAACACATCCCATGGTGATGGGAGATGATTTGACTAACTTGCTCTCTCATATCAACATTAAAACCCTCCTTCAAGGCAGCTCCCCATGAGGATGTGGACAATCATGTCAGAAGGTTTATCTCCCTATGTAAGAGTAGGGGTTGCATGAGTGAGAAGATGCCTTCCTTGCCTTGTTTCCAGCCACTCTTGAAGAGGTCACTGATCGATGGTACAATCAACATGATGAAGCACACTTCACCACTTGGGATGCTCTTAAAACTGCCTTCACAACTATGTTTACCCCAGGTAACTCCACAAAACGCACTCTTGATCAACTGGAAAAATCTTAAATTATGAAAGGGAGAGGCATTCTCTGAATCGATGACCACAGTGAAGTCGTTAGTTTCTCGTCTTCCTCACAATCCTAGGGATTTTCTAGTCAAGAAATGGGTAGAGAAGGCTCAACCAAAAACTTCCCAGTAAAATCTTAGAGAGTTACTAGAAGCCGATGCATCGTTGGAAGAATTTGAAGTCGTAGCCTCAAGGATCGAGGTAGCAAGACTCCATTTCAAAGAACATGAAGATACGGATGAATTCACAACTAATCCTCTCACACAACTAAGAAGAGAGTTAGAAGCCTTGAAGTTACAAAAAACCTTGCAAGAGGAAAAGGCTGCTTGGGAAGGAAGGGATGAAGCACTAGCTCTACTAGAATTGGAGGAGCTTAGAATGCAAAAACAAGTAAAAACATCTATAAGGTGCACAATATGTAAGAAATCAGGACATTCTTCTCAAGATTGTTCGAAGAGGTTGGTCTGTCAATTTTGTGCAAAACCAGGCCATGAAGCAAGGGATTGCTATTTTCTCAAGGGTATGCAAGCAAATTGGGCATCACCAAGTGTATTTGTACATCAACCCTTGTTACCAACTCCAAAATTTCAAGCCAAAAGCATGTATACCACCACTCAGGTAAACTCTTCTAATGAAAGGAAACCTCCATTTAGAAGACCACCTCGTCCTATAATGTGTTACATATGTGGTGAATATGGGCATTTTTGAGGGAAATGCTCCCTTCCAAAAGAGTCTCCACCTTATAGGTGTTGCCCAGATACAATGGATCATTATTCAAAGGACTATCCAAAATAGAAGGCTTCTACAAGCGGATCAACTCCATCCTATCAAGTCAATGTTATCTCTATCAATAAGGGGAATCAACAAGCAATGCATTTGAGTAAGAGAGAGGAGAGCAACACTCTTAATGGTCCAAGTATCCAATCTGCTCCTGTACACTTGCGCTTATCTGAGAGGGATGACCCGAGAATGTGTAATGCTCTTTGGGAAATTGGACGATTTTTTCAAGGGACGATTTTTTCCAGCGAATGAAGTTGACCCATTTTTTAAAAATGTTCAAGTTAATGAACTCAACTTGAAAGATGGACACGTGACTAAAAAAGTTGACCAACTTTTTAAAAATGGCCACTTTTATAAAGTCGACCAATTCTTTAAAAATGGTCAACTTGAAGTTGCCCAACTTTTTAAAAATAGTCCACTTAATGAAGTTGATGAAAAGTGTTCAAAAAATGAACAACTTTTTGAAGTCGATTTTTTTCCTCAAATTAGCCCAATTCAAGACAATGAACACTTTTTTGAAGTCGATCCATTTTCCCATATTTGTGCCACTCCACTAAGTGATTTTGGTCAACTTCGTGGAGATGTTTCCCTCCACAAGTACGGTCCAGAAAAGGACACCCCAAGCTATGCTCTAGAGTTTAAACCTGCTTCACATCAGAGAGAAGAAGAAAATCAAGAACTCAATACCAACCCATCCTTTCACCCAAGTCCAGAAGCTAAATTGATTGCATTGAAAGAAATGGATTAAGAACAAGGGGTGCAGACTAGAGCTCTGAGAAAGAAAGGAGAAGCAAGGGTCCTTCAAGAAAAAGACTCAGGTATGAAAAAATTTGAAGTTTTACAGGAAATAGACAAGGCTTTTGAAGAGATGATGAGGGTACTTCATTCAACTAACGAGCCTCCTCTACCTTCACCAATACCATCCATCATCAAAAGTGAGGAACTATTAAAGAACACCTTCCAACAAGTATCATTGTATGATCTATTTAGATTGGATGAAAGATTTAGAAGTGAAGTTATAGGGATCATAGAGACATTGTCTCCTCCGACAATGGTTGCAATAAGTGGTGGGCACACTCCAACGAACCTGATGAAAGCTTCAAGTTTAGATAACTTCACAAAGGTATCAACCAACTCTCTAACTAACTTCAGGAGTCCATGTCTATCAGTCACTGTATATGGAATAACTATAAATTGAGTAATAATCGATGAAGGTTTGGGCATAAATCTCATGCCAAATTTTACCCTTAAATTACTAGGACTCCAACTTTTAGGTGAAGCAAAGTTCACTATAACCTTGGCTGACAAAAGTTGAGTTAAACCTCTAGGTATTGTAGAAAAGGTACCTGTAGAGATAGATGGTATGACCTTCTCTTTAGATTTTGTGGTTAAATCTACCACAAGTCAATGGAGGCTTTCCTCTCTAAAGAATTCTAAGAATCATAAAACCAACTCTAACTCACTCACATGCTCCATTGAGTGTAAGCAAAGAAAGAGAAACCATTGGGTTTATGAGCCTATCCAAAATTGGAACTCTAAATTAAAATTGATTCTAGGAACTATGCTCTTACTAGCCCCTTGGATCCTCACGTGCTCAACTGAGGGTGATCATCTCAAGAAACCATGTGCTAGCAAGGCCCTATGGATGCCTAACAATGATGGTCTATGAGTTTGGAGGGGCTTTTGATAGTTTTGTGAATGAATTTGGCCCCTTGGATCTAGAGAAATCGACTCTCAACCATAGGATCAACTCCTTTTCATTACAGCCATTGGTTTATCAAATGGATGGCTAGGATTGGTTCTTTATATGATATCTAGGGAAAAGGGGGCAAAAATAGGCGCCTTCATTCTCCACCATTGGATCTGGGGCTGATCTGGAGCATCGAATCAGTGCTAACATCAATTTGGATAAGATAAGCTGCTATTTTGGATGAACTTTGCATTATTGATCTTTGACCATCAAAAAAGGCTTATCTGATGAAAAAAACTCGTTTATCCTCCTTTCTTTAAGCTTTCGTGCATCTCCACCCTTGAATGTGAGCTCACCTTGACCGTACAACATGGTTCAATCATTGTTTGCCATGTGGTAGCCCTTCAAGCCTTCAATTTGCTTGTTCTAGGAAACTGCAGTGACTTTGAAAATTGGATTTTGTGCCCTTTGACCCTCCATATATCCTTTGATGAAGATGGAAATCTATATGGCTAGTTTTGAATGCTCCCGTTTAGGAATATGCAGAAAAAACTCCCATATGAATCTCCCTTATACAAGTTTGACTACATTTGGAAGTTTGCAAGGTGGCATTAAGGTGTCTAGGAAGCTCTGATAGCCTTGAAAATTTGTACAAATATGTAGCCACATATGATCTTTATACATGTCAAACCATATGGCTAACAAAGATTCCTATACAAGATTTTGTAGGGTCTAAGTGGAAAAATTACATCTTTTACAAAGTGTGCACATGGCATATCAATGTGCTAGAAAATCCATTTACATGTGAAATTCAGGCTATAATCTACCTTTAATAGCTTTAAAAGTATGTGAATTTTCATGTGATTTGGAGACATTGAAATTTCTGCCCTAATTTCCAAAATTTGATGAGATTTGACTGCTACCCTAGATTTGTTTGATTTCTTCCAAAGTTTGCATGTGAACTCCCTTTGACATCCTTGATGCATCTTGGACTTCTCAAGGAATTCTAGCTACCTTCACCGAATGTGTTTCCTGTAGGCCTTCATGAGTGAGAGATGAGAGAAAATCTTGATGACATTCGCCCCCACTAAATGCGATTCTTCCGGAAGCGCCACTCTAGTATCTCTGAAAAACAAAAAGTTCCAGGTATCAAATTCTTTTATAGGCAACATAAGAACATGGAATAAAAACATGATCATATGCATGAAGGAGTAGGCAACATGACATGAAGCAAAATTTGCATGAAAGAAAGAATTGAAACAAACAACATGAATATGCATGAACAAATAGGCAACATATATGCAAATGAACAAGCAACATTGATAACAGGTAAAGAAAGAAACAAACAAGCATCAATATGGAGTGGAAGTGAATGTATTGAGTCATTTTAGGCATCAGTTCCTCTCACCTTGAAGAAAAATTTATACCTTTTTCATAAAGCAATCTACCTTAAATACGATTATAAACAAAGATTTAGGATTTTCAAGAGACATCTTTCATCTTTAGCTTATTTTAGATCAATTTTTTTCCTACATAAATATGAATATGCTCTTTCTCTTATAACATGGAAGGAAATCTAACCAAACTCCACTAATGCATAAATCTGCCTATATAGCTCGTGATTTAATATGTTATGCCTCCTTAGCTTCCTTTGGCTTGCTCTCTCTCTCTCTCTCTCTCTCTCTCTTAATGATGATTCAATGTCTTTATGTTATGTTCACTTTTTGGGGCAGAAGAAAGTGTAAACTTCCTTGTAACATGTAGAATTTTTTTTTTTTTTGACGGGGAAAAATTAAACCCTGATACAAGGTACAACCATTTTTTATGATGCAAAACAATTGTTTAAATTCCGATACAAGTGCTTTGAGGCGGACTGAGGATGTAGAAACATGCAGTAGCAGGAGCTAGGACTTCAACAATTATGCTTTTGATACAAGATACATATGCATGTTTATATATGAAAGTCATGTTACCAAAATAAACCTCCAAATCTACATGCCCTTTCTTTCCATAATCCTAGATTATAGCCAATTTCTTAATAGATACATTATTACTTAGATACAATGTTACACAACCAGTAGAGAAATCATCATTTGCCCATTTGACTCAAGTGATGTGGATATGCAATGCAATGCAATGCAAAGATTGAAAAGAAACTTGCATGAAGTGAAATTGCAAACAAGTAAGAATGGGGAAAAAAGTGGAATGAACTTGAAAAAAACAAAGCAACATGAACTTGAAAAATATTTTCTTTTTTTATATATAAATAAATAATGGATACTCTTGTTTATGAATTGGCCTCATTGTTGTCATATTCTTCAATTTCCTCATCTAAAGTGTACTCGTCATTATCACGTTTCTTGAATAGATTTATCCTTTTACCTATAATCAAAGTTTTTAATGCAACACCATTTAATTCACAAAGAGCATACATACCATTGTTGTTGACTTTTGATACAATGTATGGCCCAAACCATCATTGAGTGAGTTTTTTGCATGCATCATATTGAGAGTCAAATGTACTATCATAAATGAGCACTCAATCTCCTACTTCAATCCGCTTAGGACACAATCGATGAGTTTTGTCAAAATAATGTTTGTTCTTCATTCTAGATTCTATTAATTTTTCAATGGCATCATTAAGTCTTAATTTACCTTGTTCTAATTGTTTAATGTGCAAACTCAAAAAATCATCAGCAGACATGTTGTCAGAGCAAGGCAAATTTGACCACTTAGAAATATGAGACTGAATTGGAAACAACGGTTTTTGATAGTACATGAGTTCAGCAGGCATATACCCAGTGGTACATGTGCATGTCATTCTATATGCCCAAAGTGCAAAAGGTAAGAATCTAGAACATTGTTTAATGTCACCACTACATGCTTTAGATATGGATTTCACAATAGGTGGATGCCCTCTCTCTATTTTACCATTGGCCTCTAGATTAATATATGTAGCAGTGAGAGACAAACAAATATCATGATGTTCAAAGAACTCTTTAGCTTCTCTCGCATTTAACTCTCCACGATCGGCAACTACTTTCTCTATGTACCCAAAGCGACTTATGACATCTTCAAACAAGAATTTAGAGACATTGTATGTGGTTTTAGATTGTAGTGCACGTCCCTCTAGATGATTCGTTAAGTCCTCTCTGTTGATATATTTAGGTAGTGATGTGTGTAAACACTTTGGGACTACTGGGGTACTTTTTTCCCTCTTTAGGAGGTTTTTTCCCCCCGGCTTGTATATACGCCTATTGCCCTAATGGGCTACTTATCTTTGTACATTCTAGTGGTAATACATTCAGTATTGTGTGTTGTGCTCGAAGCTTCTTCTTCTTCCTTGTGTTGTTCACATGCTTCCGGAGATGTCTAACTCCAACAATTGGTATTAGAGCAGGTCGCCGCTTCATCTAGGGCATTGTCTACACCTCTCCGATTGCAGTCTCAGAATCACACAAAATTTGGTAAGCATACTCAGGGTGTTTCAGAGATCAAAACAGCTTCGTTCTATGGTTCCAAAATCACGATCTCAGCTCGTTTCGGCCTCTGAACGTACTATTACAGTGCTTGTGTAGGCTATTTCATCTTTTTGTGCCAAAGATATATCCCACTTTTAGTTTGCCAGTATAAGCGTCTCGAAGTCTGGTACAGGTTTAGCCACCGGCCATGGTTGAAAGAAATGATGTATTCTGTATGTTGGCTGTCGAGGATAAGTTAGATGGTACTAACTACCCATTGTGGACTTATATGATGCATCATGTATTGGTTGCAAAAGGATTGTGGAATATTGTGCAGGGTGTTGAAAGATGTCCTGTTACACCTGCGAGTACAAGTACTACAAATACAAGTGTTGGAGCTGATGGACGAAGATGATGATATTCTACAAATTCTTGTTCGTGCTATTGTTTCTGTTGCACATACTGTAGAGCAAATTTGTTGGGATGGTAGAGATGCTCGGGCACATGCATCGATAGCTTTGTCTCTCAAACGTGCTATTATTCCTCAAATTCGCTCTTGCAGGACAACTAAGGATGCTTGGGATACACTTAGCACATTGTACTAGACTAGGAATGAGGCTTGTCTTGCTTACCTCTCAAAACAATTGGAGAGTGAGCACATGAATGAAGGTGATTCTATGGACAATTTTCTCATAAAGATCAAGGATTTGAAAGAATAATTGATTTCTGTTGATGAAATTATACCAGATAGCTCACTTGTGCAGACCATTCTGAATGGTCTTCTTGACTCATATCAGAGTTTTGCTTCTACTCTTTGTTTGATGATGAAAGGCAATCCAAATGCCTTGTCATTTGAGGAGTTAGTCTCTGTTCTGTTACAGAAGACCAGTCTAGGTAGAACAGGTCTATTATGTGTGTTGCATATCAAGCTTTCGTGACTAATCAGAAGGGCAAAGGTAAATGGAGCTCTTCTACTAGTAAGCAAAAATCTGCAAATGCGGCACATTCAAAGAAGGAAAACAAAGATGAGAAGAAATCAGAAAAGTAGAAATTGTTTTGCAAATACTGTAAAGCAAATGATCATGTCATCAAGAGTTGTCCAAAATTGGCTGCTAAAGAGGCAAAGAAGAAAGAGGCCGGAATGGTCGTTGTAGAGGCCTCTACACTGAAAACAAAGTCTGCGAATCTTGTGCAGGAAGAAGAATGGGCGTTTACTACTATTTGCAGTTTTGTCCCTTCTGAGTCTACTGTAGTAGACTCCAATGTTTGGTACTTTGATAGTGGGGCAACCAAACATATTACCTCGCAGCACAGTTTGTTCTCTTCACTCGAGCCTGCCCCTACAGGGAATACTATTACATGCGCCAACAACTCCTCCTATCCTGTTATGGGAGTTGGTAAGATAATCTTGACTATTTCTGATGGTAGTTCTTTCACTTTGTCAAATGCTTTGTTTGTGCCAGGGATCAAGAAAAAATTGTTATCATTTTTTGCATTAGCAGAGATTGGCTTGGTTGTGGTTGTGAAATTTGTTGATGACAGATGTACAGTTCATGATCTGTCAAATGGTGATGTCCTTATTGCTTCTAGCATTTTATGTCGTGGGTTGTATAAGCTCATAGTAGACCTTCACGAAGGCTCTACCTAGGGAGAAGTTTGAAGCTTTCCGCAAAGCTTTGGGCTTACTTCCTTTTGTGGATTGATTCCACATAGCTTGGTACTTCCTTATACATGAGTGCGAGCTCCTTGTTCACCACATCACTCCTAGGGGGGATTTGTTGATATATTTAGGTAGTGATGTGTGTGAACACTCTAGGACTGCCAGGGCACTTTTTTCCCTCTTTAGGAGGTTTTTTTCCCTCGGCTTGTATATACGCGTATTGCTCTAATGGCCTACTTATCTTTGTACATTCTCGTGGTAATAGATTCAGTATTGTGTGTTGTGCTCCAAGCTTCTTCTTCTTCCTTGTGTTGTTTGCATGCTTTCGGAGATGTCTAACTCCAACAATTGGTATTAGAGCAGGTCGCCTCTTCATCTAGGGCGTTGTCTACACCTCTCCGATTGCAGTCTCAGAATCGCACAAAATTTGGTAAGCATACTCAGGGTGTTTCAGAGATCAAAACAACTTTGTTTTATGGTGCCAAAATTGCGATCTAAGCTCGTTTTGGCCTCCGAACATACTATTACAGTGCTTGTACAAGCTATTTCATCTTTTTGTGCCAAATATATATCCCGGTTTTAGTTCGCCAGTATAAGCGTCTCAAAGTCTAGTACAGGTTTAGTAGAATTTGTTTGGGCAATTCTATTCAACTTTTTGAGATACAATCAATTTTCTGCATCAAGGTATTTTAGCCACCGGCCATGGCTGAAAGCAATGATGTATTCCGTATGTTGGTTGTCGAGGATAAGTTGGATGGTACCAACTACCCATTGTGGGCTTATATGATGCGTCATGTATTGGTCGCAAAAGGACTGTGGAATATTGTGGAGGGTGTTGAAAGACGTCCTGTTACACCTACGAGTACAGGTACTACAAATACAAGTGTTGGAGCTGATGGAGATGGTGTCAAAGATGATGATATTCTACAGATTTTTGTTCGTGCTGTTGTTTCTATTGCACATATTGTAGAGCAAATTCGTTGGGATGGTAGAGATGCTCATGCACATGCATCAATAGCTTTGTCTCTCAAACGTGCTATTATTCCTCACATTTGCTCTTGCAGGACAACTAAGGATGCTTGGGATACACTTAGCACATTGTACGAGGCTAGGAATGAGGCTTGTCTTGCTTACCTCCGAAAACAATTGGAGAGTGAGCACATGAATGAAGGTGATTCTATGGACAATTTTCTCACAAAGATCAAGGATTTGAAAGAATAGTTGATTTCTGCTCATAAAATTATACCAGATAGCTCACTTGTGCATACCATTCTGAATGGTCTTCCTGAATTGTATCAAAGTTTTGCTTCTACTCTTTGTTTGATGATGATTTGAGATACAATCAATTTTCTGCATCAAGGTATTTTAGCCATCGGCCATGGTTGAAAGCAATGATGTATTCCGTATGTTGGGTATCGAGGATAAGTTGGATGGTACCAACTACCCATTGTGGGCTTATATGATGCATCATGTATTGGTCCCAAAAGGACTGTGGAATATTGTGCAGGGTGTTGAAAGACGTCCTGATACACCTGCTAGTACAGGTACTACAAATACAGGTGTTGGAGCTAATGGAGATGGTGTCGAAGATGATGATATTCTACAGATTCCTATTCGTGTTGTTGTTTCTATTGCACATACTGTAGAGTAAATTCGTTGGAATGGTAGAGATGCTCAGGCACATAGATCGATAGCTTTATCTCTCAAATGTGCTATTATTCAAGATAATTTTCTCATAAAGATCAAGGATTTGAAAGAATAGTTGATTTTTGCTCATGAAATTATACCAGATAGCTCACTTGTGCAGACCATTCTGAATAGTCTTCCTGACTCGTATCAGAGTTTTGCTTCTACTCTTTGTTTGATGATGAAAGGCAATCCAAATGCCTTGTCATTTGAGGAGTTAGTCTCTGTTCTGTTGCAAGAAGAACAGTCTAGGCAGAACAGTTCTATTATGCGTGTTGCAGATCAAGCTTTCGTGACTACTCAAAAGGGCAAAGGTAAATGGAGCTCTTCTGCTAGTAAGCAGAAATCTACAAATGTTGCACATTCAAAGAAGGAAGACAAAGATGAGAAGAAATCAGAAAAGTAGAAATTGTTTTGCAAATACTGTAAAGCAAATGATCATGTCATCAAGAGTTGTCCAAAACTCTCTGCTAAAGAGGCAAAGAAGAAAGAGGCCGGAATGGTTGTTGTAGAGGCCTCTACACCAAAAACAGAGTCTGCTAATCTTGTGCAGGAAGAAGAATGGGCATTTACTACTGTTTGTAGTTTTGACCCATCTGATTCTACTGTAGTAGACTCCGATGTTTGGTACTTTGATAGTGGGGCGACCAAACATATTACCTTGCAGCACAGTTTCTTCTCTTCACTGGAGCCTGCCCCTACAGGGAATACTATTACATGCACCAACAACTCCTCCTATCCTGTTATGGGAGTCGATAAGATAATTTTGACTATTGCTTATGGTAGTTCTTTCACTTTGTCAGATGCTTTGTTTGTGCCAGGGATCAAGAAAAATCTGTTATCATTTTTTGCATTAGCCAAGATTGGCTTGGTTATGGTTGTGAAATTTGTTGATGATAGATGTACAGTTCATGATCTGTCAAATGGTGATGTCATTATTGCTTCTAGCATTTTATGTCATGGGTTGTATAAGCTCATAGCAGACCTTCATGAAGGCTCTACCTAGGGAGAAGTTTGAAGCTTTCCACAAAGCTTTGGGCTTACTTCCTTTTGTGGATTGATTCCACATAGCTTGGTACTTCCTTATACATGAGTGCGAGCTCCTTATTCACCGCATCACTCCTAGGGGGGATTTGTTGATATATTTAGGTAGTGATGTGTGTGAACACTCTAGGACTGCTGGGGCACTTTTTTCCCTCTTTAGGAGGTTTTTTCCCTCGGCTTGTATATATGACTATTGCCCTAATGGGCTACTTATCTTTGTACATTCTAGTGGTAATACATTCAGTATTGTGTGTTGTGCTCCAAGCTTCTTCTTCTTCCTTGTGTTGTTCGCATGCTTCTACAGACGTCTAATTGTCGAGGCACCTTTTTCCCTCTTTAGGAGGTTTTTTTCCCCTAGTTTGTATATATGCCTATTGCCCTAATGGGCTACTTATCTTTGTACATTCTAGTGGTAATACATTAAGTATTGAGTGTTGTGCTCCAAGCTTCTTCTTCTTCCTTGTGTTGTTCATGTGCTTCCACAGATGTCTAACTCCAACACTCTCTTGCAAGTACAATGTAACACATTTTGTCAATACCTTTAGGCATAGTTACAAGATCTACTACCCACTTGTAGTGAATACAAGGTGGATAAGTAGGATGCAAAGGATCTCTATGTTTGACTGATGAATGAAGTTGACAAGTAGAACGTGTAGAAACATAGTTACTAATGTCACCATACATCTTAGGACAGTAATAGGTACTTCTAATTTTTTCATAAGTTCCAAAAAATCCTTTATGACATGCCCATAATGTCTCATGCATTTCCTTCATTTCTTTCAACTAAAGACCTCGTTTTCCTAGGACTCATTGTGGATTCTTAACCTTACCCTTAGCATGTCTCCAAAGATAACTATTACATGGGAAAAAAATGTAAGCTCATTTCTTAATGTTACGGAATCTATTTGTAGTCCAACTAGGTAAAGGTTGTAATGTACTCAGATACTTTCCTATGTATCTCTATTCATCTTCGCACTCAGACTCATGAAATTGCTCATACTCGTATATATGTGGAACATAGTCAACTATGTTCACATTCTTTATTAGATCACTTTCAAGATCATCATCAAATCTAGCTCTCGATAACATATCAACAACTAAATTCAACTTACCTTAAATATGGACTAACTCAAGATTTATGAACTTAATATATGAGATCCATCTAAGCATGGCTATATCAAGAGATGAACAATTAGCTATCATTCCAATGAGAGGCAAACAATTAGTATCAACTTTAACATTTGAACCTATGAAATATTCTTTGTCTGTTCTCAAAGTTGTTACTATACCCTATAGTCCTTGTTTAATATGTGGATACTTTCATTGTGTTTCATGTAAAATTTTAGCCCCAAACCTAATTGCATATCTATTCCCTTCACTATCATCTTGAATTATGATCCAACCTATACCAATAGGACTTGTATCAACAGTCAATATAATAGGTTTGTTAACAGAATAGTCTACATGCTTAAGGATGGGAGTCAAGCAACAATTTCTTCAATTTACGCATAGCTTGTGTGTGTTTGTCAGTCCAAATAAATTTTTGTTTCTTTCTCAACAAGTTAGCGACAATTAGCGACATGAGCAAAGTGTGGGATCCAAATAACATAAAAGAGGCAAGCACCAAGAAATCTATGTACCTCACTCACGTTGTTACATGTTTCAAAAATCTTGCTAATGGCATCAACTTTTTGTGGATATGGCTTTTGACCATAATGACCACATAAATGTCCAACAATAAGAACCTTGTGGACACCAAAAATAGATTTTTCTATGGAAAATGTGAGACCTACCTCTTCAAATCGTTGAAATATTCGTTCACAATAAGAGATATGATCAAGAACAAATTTACGATATCCATATGAATCTAAAGTAATGTCCTTTACACGTTCCTCACTCCCTTTAATTGGAATATCATCAATGAATGGCATGGTTGTATGAGGGATAAAATCATGTAAGACAATATTCATAGCACTCATCATATGAGCCATAGAATTAGTCTCTCCTTGAGGTAAAGTACACATTTGCACTAAGCCTAAATGAGTTTTCATTGTGATTATGTCATAACTATCAATTGCTATTTGAAATTGGTCATACCCAGAATATAAATCACCCATCGAATAGATAGAATGTCTTAAAAATGATTCAACAAACTCATCTACAATGGGTCCTGTTCCTACATTCCTTATGGCGAATTTATTGACGGGTTGGAGATCTTGAATAAAACATAGTTTCCCATTCTTTTTAGGCACAGTGAACCATCTATTTGAGTAAGGTGCAAAAGATGGCTCTAAAATTCTCATGTTTATCTTCTCCTTAAGTAGTTTCATTAGCTCAGGTAAGTGAGCCTTTGGAACTGATATAGGGCAAAGATTCCATGGAATATGTGGAATAGTAAAGATTATCATGGGTGAAACTAGCTTAGGATCTGTGCAACCAATCTCATGAGGATACATAGTAAAGGCTTTTCCATGGCTTGGCTACAACCTCTACTACTTTACACACTTTTTGCCAATTGTCATTAAGATCATAGCGATTATCCGGCTCTTCTAATCGCCCTTCAACTTCCTTATGAATTTCAAGATGAAGAAGCTTAAGAAAATTGATCACAAGATCAAGTTCCAAAATTATCTTCTCCTCATCAAGAAGTTGTTCATAGTGTCTAATATACTCATTTTATAAGTGAGTAATAGAGCTACTAGGCTTTGGGGAATCGACCCATCGTAAGAATCCATCCCGATTATGTCGGCTATAATCCTCAAGATAGAATTCTTTGAGCATCTCCTTTCTGAAATCACACCAAGGAAGACTATCATATTGAGTGACACGGTTTATGATAGAGCTATCAACAATTTGTTCAAAGAATTTTATCAAAAGATCTTCGAGAAGACCAAAAATCATAGCTTGCTCTTCAAACAAATCTAAGTAGCTTGTGATATTGATGCCATTGAATTTTCCGTTCTCTCTCAACATAGAAGAGACTATTCTTTGGCCTTGTTTCTCAACAATAAGGGATTTGAATGCTTCCTCCATCTTATGTGATTGTGCAAGTGATGCACGATGCTCTAGATCTCTCATAAATGTGTTTACTTCACGACGAAGATGTGCATGATATTGTGAAAAATCAGTGCAACACTCAAGAATGATGATGATATGATGAGGATGAAAAATATGCAACAAGTGATATGGATCACAACCTCCCAACAAGATCAGAAGCAAATGCCATGAAGCGATTCACGTCGGGTTCAAATGTAGAGGTGATCGCAATTCAGGTGGACCGGGTCCGGCCACAACACACGCATAGTGTATGAAGCTAGTGAGTGTTGGAAGGTTTATGTGATAAAAAAATCTGAAGATGAAGATGAAGTTGGGTATGGAGAGGAGAGATGTCATGATTTGATTATGGGAAGGGGAACATATGAATGCAAGATAAATGCATGAACATGAATTGTAAGATGCCATATTGATTTTCCCACCAAAAAAAAAGATGTGTAGTTAATAATGAAATTTTATGTTTAGGATATTCTGATCATTCTGCAATATTTTGTATCAATAGTTTTTACATTCTTTCTCTAGAAAGTTGTCGCCTGAAATTTGTGTGTTAAATTTGAGCATGAAGATGAAGGAATCTAAAAAAGTGTTGTATGAGAGAAAGGTAGATTACTCTTAGTAGAAAAACTTTACTTGATTGAATTTTTTGTAGTTCCTATGTTTTATGTCTCATTTGGTCCCATGAAGATAGGCTAATGAAGATATTTTTCATGTTTTTTATCTCTCTCTAGAATTTCCACCTTTGTAGGGCCCAAAGGTGATATCTAGAAGCAGATTTGGACCTCAGACACCTCTAACACTATTATACAAATTGAAGAACTGACTATTTTGGTGTCTCACAAGCTTAAGCTAATTTCTCATCGTTTTTGAGTTATAGGGCTTGGAAAAATGCCGTTTTTCAACACTTAAAAAAAAAGAGAAGCCTTGATTTATTTTATTCATGTTCGCGAATTTAGAAAATGCACATGGGTATATGGGTTATTTCGGGTGATTGATGTGTGCATGAGCATGTTGTAGGGATCACCTCTATTTTTGTAGGTACAATTCTTGAGGTGGACATGAAAAGTAGATGCATGGGTGGTCTGGAAGTCTTGCATGAGACATGCAAAAAGATGCTATCTTGGAGCACGCAGATTCTAAGAGTGCATGTCTAGGAAGGCGTGATTGGTCATGTGCTAGCAAAAGGTGGAGATCCAAAAAGACGAAGACTAAGAGGTAGGAAAGGAGAATAGTCATACATTGATCACAATTGTTTTCGGCTTCTGAGATTGTGATTGAGATTTAGATTGGGATTGAGATTGTGATTGTGATTGAGATTGGGATTGAGATAAGCTCGGGGGTGGTTGGGTTGATGAGGCTTCACATTGAAGCTATTTGATAGATTTTGTAATGCAGATCAGAACTACTTGTAAATCTGCACAGATAATAAAATTCTCTCTCTTCTTGATCTGCGTATACTCTACTTTTCTTCTTTATATCTTGTTGTGCCGAAGTCTATTGTTCTGTGTGGGATTGTGATTGACGATTAGGAGACTTATTACATGAATGATGAGGACAAAAGAAATCCATTCACATGAATCAATTTGGAAAGGAAGAATGGTCCCAAAATATGGACTTCTTATACACTTTCATATGCACGGGTTCTTTTGGATGGTATGTATGCATGATGAGAAAAAAAAGAAAACCACACACATGAATCAATTTCGAAAGGAAGAATGGTCCAAGAATAGAGCTTCTTATACACTTTCAAAACTGAAACATATGCATGGGTGTTTGTGGGTGGTATGAATGCATGTGGATCATGAAAATAAAAACTTATTCTCTCGATCTCAATGGATAACCCTCATAGGTTCAATGCAAGACTACAGAGTCTTCTCACACATAGAAAGAGATAGAAGGAGACATGTAAAACACATAAGAGACTAAGATACAAGAGATAAGAGACATGAATTAAAAGATATTGTAATGACATACATGTACATGAATGTTGTGATACCTCAAGCTAAGCATTCTACTGGTCAAATCTGGTCCATGCAACCCTCTCATCATGACAATTCAACCGAATGTCACATGTAAGATGATAATTTCCACTTCATAGACCCTATATCTTTTTAGGAGTGTTACGTCTAACTAAAGAAGTCTAAGACCCATAAAACCAACTCTAACTCACTCACATGCTCCACTGAGGGTGAGCAAAGAAAGAGAAACCATTGGGCTTATGAGCCTATCCTAGATTGGAAGTCTAAATTAAAACTGATTCTAGGAACAATGGTCTTACTAGCCCACCTTGGATCCTCATACACTCAATTGACGGTGATCATCTCATGGAAACCATGTGCTAGCAAGGGCCCCATGAATGCCTAACAATGATGCTCTATGAGTTTGGAGGGGGGGTTTTATAGTTTTTTGAATGAATTTGGGCCCTTGGATCTAGAGAAATCAATTTTCAATCCTAGGAACAACTGCTTTTCATTACAGCGATTGTTTTATCAAATGGATGGCTAGGATTGGTTCTTTATATGATATCTAGGGCAAAGGGGGGAAAATAGGCACCTTCATTCTCCTCCATTGGATCTAGGGCTGATCTAGATTATCAAATCAGTGTTGATATCAATTTGGATAAGATAAGCTGCTATTTTTGGATGAACTTTGCATTATTGATCTTTGATCATAAAAAAAGGCTTATCTGATGAAAAAAAATCATGGATCCTCCTTGCTTTAAGCCTTAGTGCATCTCCACCCTTGAATATGAGCTCATCATGACCGTACAACATGGTTCAATCATTGTTTGCCATGTGGTAGCCCCCTTCAAGCCTGTAATTTGCTTATTCTTGGAAACTTCGGTGACTTTGAAAACTAGATTGTGTGCTCTTTGGCCCTCCAAATATCCTTTGATGAAGATGAAAATTTGTATGGCTACGTTTTGAAAGGGATCCTTTAGGAATATGCAGAAAACACTCCCATCTACATCTCCCTCATACAAGTTTGACTACATTTGGAAGTTTGCAAGGTGGCATTAAGGTGTCTAGGAAGCTCTGATAGCCTTGAAAATTTGTACAAATATGTAGCCACATATGATCTTTATACATGCCAAACCATATCATTAACAAAAATTCCTATACAAGATTTAATACGGTCTAGGTGGAAAAATTATATTTTTTACAAAATGCACATGGCATATCAATGTGCTAGAAAATCCATTTACATGTGAAATTCAGGCTATGGACTGCTTTTGATAGGCTTTACAAGTATATGAATTTTCATGTGATTTGGAGGCATTGAAATTTTTGCCCTAATTTCCACAATTTGACCAACTTTTACCACTACCCTAGATTTTCTTGATTTCTTCCAAAGTTTGCATGTGAACTCCCTTTGACATCCTTGATGCATCTTGGACTTCTCAAGGAATTTCGGCTACCTTCACTGAATATGTTTCCTATAGGCCTTCATGAGTGAGAGAGGAGAGAAAATCTTGATGACAATGTATGTTTATACAAAAATGGCTTTTGGATTATGCAATGTCCCTACCTCTTTCAATTGAGTGGTTTACTCAATCTTTCGATAATTGTTGCCAAAATTCATGAGAATATTTATGGATGACTTCTCCACCTTTTCAGGCACTGGATGCTCTACTCCAGTGGAAAACTTCACTGATCATCTTTGTCAATTGGAACATGTTTTTAGTGCTTGTAGAGAAGCCAAATTGAAACTCAACCCAAACAAATGTCACTTTTTGGTGACCAAAGGGATAGTCTTAGGTCACATAGTCTCAGCAAAAGATATGGCTCCTAATCCTGACAAAATTAAAGCAATACTACATATGCCTAAACCAATTAATGCCAAAGAAGTTCAGAGTTTCTTAGGGCATACCGACTATCACCGCAAGTTCATAAAAATGTATGCTGAGATAACTAAGCTCCTCTCTAGGCTCCTTAGCAAAACGGTAACTTTTCAATGGACTGAAGTAGAAGACAATGCATTTACTCTCCTAAAAACCAAACTCATCAGTGCACCTATTTTAGTAGTACCAGATTGGAGTGCTACCTTCCACGTATATGTGGATGCAAGTTCTACAGCGGTAGGGGCCATACTCACACAACTAGCAAAGAACATAAACTTGATCGACCCATTTACTATGCTAGCAGAATTTTAACTAAAGTACAATGCAACTATAGTACTACTGAAAGAGAAGCACTCGCTATTGTTTTTCGCTCCAAGAAGTTTCATCATTATTTGTTGGGAATTCACTTCACTGTCATCACAGATCATCAAGCAATCAAATATTTGCTAAACAAGCCAAACGTCTATGGAAGATCGTGGAGATGGCTACTCTTATTCCAAGAATTCAACTTCAAACTAGTTCAACATCATGGGAAGCACCATGTGATGGTAGATCACCTCTCAAGGATTAAAGGACAACCGGTACTGGGTACGGGCATAGAAGATAGCCTTCTAGATCAACCCTTATTCCAAGTAAGCACTTGTTGATATATTTAGGTAGTGATGTGTGTGAACACACTAGGACTGTCGGGGCACTTTTTTCCCTCTTTAGGAGGTTTTTTTTCCCCCAGTTTGTATGCAAAGGGTATATGTAGCATTTCAATTTGGTAAATAGTCAAGAGCATCATTTTTGCATGACAAGCATGTTGGTGAGAATGTACTAGAATAGTACATACAGACACTACAACATATGAAGGGCATATCGATGTTGTCCATACTGACAGTCATGCCCCCCATCGATATGATTGGTGGAAATGCTTGGGAAGATCACGTTAGGCATATCGACGGTCACTAGACCATCGGTATGACCGTTTGAAATTGATCATCGATATACATTGTTGTTATTGGTATAGGTGTCAATATATATTTGGCAACACTCATATATTCCAGATCCAAATTTCAAATTATTATGTATACTATTGATACACGAAAACTATGTTCTTTTGAGATTGAACTGTCACATCAAAGTGCAATAGTGTTCAAGCAGAAGTACTACTTGTAGTGTTTTTGTAGTGTTGTGAATTGTTGTAGAAATGGCACAGATGGAATGAGTCAGCTTATGAGCGATAATTTTCTTCTTCTACTCATCTATCTTTGTTCTAAATCTCTTCTCTCATATATTTCCTAGCTCTATATTAGTATATATAGTCATATATGTACAAACTCGTCACCGTTATAAAAGCATAAGTGAACTAATTACAAGCTTAATGTACATGTATATACAAGTCTTCATCTTTTGACTATGCACTCATCTTCAAAGCTCAAGTTTTGATCTTTGCTTTACTCTTTGACTTCAAAACTTGTCCAGATCATCAATTGTTGATTGACCTACACCAAAAGCTCCCGCTCAATCATCAATTGTGAGTTTCTCCATCTTCTTTATACATGCCATGTCTTTGAACCTCTACAACTTAGGTCCATCCAAACTTTTGGTTAACATGTCTGTAATCTGATCTTTTGTTGAAGTGTGTATGACTTCAATTTCTTTATCAATCACCTTCTCTCTCAAGAAATGATATTGGATCTCAATATGTTTAGTCCTGGCATGAAACACTGGGTTAGTAGCTAGATACACTGAGCTCATATTATCTCCATGAATGATGGGTGTACTCTGATTGATGTCAAAAATCTTCATGAGAGTCTTCAACCATATAACCTCCTTTGCACCTTCAATCATACCTTTATATTCTACTTCTGTAGATGATAAATCAACTGTATGTTGGTTTTTAGAACACCAAGAGATTAATTTATCTCCCACATAACATAGATATCCATAGGTTGACCTCCTATCATCAGAATTACCTGCCCAACCTGCATCATTATATATCCTAATTTTTGTATCTGATGTGAATCCATAATACAAACCTTCTTTGAGTGTACCCTTAATGTATCTTAGCACCCTTTGTCTTGCAATCCAATGTTCTTTCCTAGGACAATGCATGAATTGAGAAAACACCCCAATTGCATATGACAAGTCAGGCCTAGTCAATGTAGCATATATTAGACTACCAACCAAACTTTGCTACAACTTCATATCCTTGAATTCTTCTCCTCCATATCTGCTCAATTTATGATTCACCCCCATTGGAGTAGGTGCTACCCTGCAATCTTCCATTCTAAACTTGATTAGAAAATTCTTCAAATACCTTTCTTGAGTCACATACACTCCATGTTGAGTATATGAAATATCCATTCCCAAGAAATATGAAAAGTCTCCCAAGTCACTAATCTTGAACTCTACCCTACAATCTTCCATTTTAAACTTGATTAGAAAATTCTTCAAATACCTTTATTGAGTCACATACACTCCATGTTGAGTATATGAAATCTCCATTCCCAAGAAATATGACAAGTCTCCCAAGTCACTAATCTTGAACTCTTTCTCCATCTGCTTCTTAAGACTTTGTATGCCCTTCTCATCTATACCTGTAAGAATTATGTCATCAACATATATGCAAAGATAAATAAACCCATCATCACTTGCTTTAACAAGCAAGCTACTATCTGCCTTAGACAATTGGAAACCAAGCTCCTTCAAGAACTTCACAAGTTAGTAATTCCATGCCCTTGGGGCCTGCTTCAAACCATACAAAGCTCTCTTGAGCTTACATACATACTCTGGATAACATTTATTCTTGAAACCATCTAGTTGCTCCATGAAAACTTCATCTGAAATGTAACCATTTAGAAAAGCATTCTTCACATCTAATTGACATAGCTTCCAACCTTTATATACAACAATAGCTATGAGATTCCTTATAGTTGTCATCTTTGTCACATGACTATAAGTCTCATCATAATCTACACCATATGTTTGAGCATATCCTTTCACAACAAGTCTAGCTTTATACCTAGACACACTTCCATCTGCATATCTCTTTGTCTTGTGGACCCATTTGCATCCAATGATTTTTTTATTATTGGTTTAGGGACCAAATCCCATGTCTCATTCTCCATCAATGCATCATACTCCTCTTACATAGCTTTCTCCCAATTTTCCTTACCTTTTGCCTCATCATATGTAGAAGGATCTTCTTCTGCTTTGACTATGTAAGCATAATCTTTAGTGGTCAAAAATGAAGTATCATAACTATACCTCATGGGTTGCTTTCTATTCCTTGTTGACTTTCTAGCTTCTCCACTCTTTGAAGTCTCTAATTCTTCATATTCTGGGTCAAACCTTGGAAACTCTTCATTATCAATTTGAGCATCAACGATCTCTTCATCATCAGGAACTTGAATCCTTGATTTCCCTTTTCTTTGGGTCATGATTTCTTCATCCCCTGTATGAATATTAATTATGCCTACATACCAGGTACCTTGCTCATCAAATGTAACATCTTTTGACACAAGGAATTGCTTCGTGGATGGACTCCACAATCTATAACCCATCTGCTTATCATCATAACCTATGAACACATACTTTTCATATTTAGGTTCCAATTTATGCCTTAATTGAGATGGTACATATGCATAAGCCAAACATCCAAACACTTTGCAATGATCTAAGGTAGTTCTCTTACCCCACCATGCCTCATATGGTGTCATACCATTCAAATCCTTACATGGAATTCTATTAACCAAATAAGTGGTTGTATTCACAGCCTCAGCCCACAAATAATTAGGGCAATTTTTCTCTTTCATCATTGACCTTGCAAATTCAACAAGAGTTCTATTTCTCCTTTCTGCTACACCATTCTGTCGAGGAGAATACCTACAATTAACTTCCATTTTCATACCTGCATTCCAAAAATAATCATTGAACTCATTAGAGAAATACTCTCCCCCTCCATTTGACCTTAGTCTCTTCAATTTTTGCCTTATGATTCTTTCTGCATACACATGATAATGTTTAAATGTATTGAACACCTCTGATTTATCTTTGATCACATATATAGTGATCCACCTGGTAGCATCATCAACATAAATCACATAATATCTCGAACCATTAATGCTAAATTCCTTTGATGGACCCCAAACATCTGTATGCACCAATTCAAGCTTCTGTGAATACATAAACCCTTTCTTACCATAAGTATTCTTGTGAGCTTTACCCAATTGACATGCTTCACACTTGTATGTCATGTGTTGACCTGCAATATTAGGCAATCCAAACACCAAACCAATGTTAATCATATCCTTAATACCTCTTTCATTGAAATGTCCAACCCTTTTGTGCCAAAGATCTAACTCAGAGATCCTATGTTCTCCATAATTGAACAAGGCATGACCAACATTTCCTTGAATCTTCAATGTGAAGAGCCTTCCTTCTTTCTTCCCTGAAATAATTTGTTTATACATACAAAACCTTGCTCAAAAGAGTGCTTCCATCCTTGGCCTTTACTGATCCAATGGACTAAACATTATGCTTTGTGTTATCACCTTTTTTAACTATATGAGTACTCACCTTATTCTCCAAATCAATCATCAAAGCTATGTTGCCACTTAGGTGATTGCTACACCTTGAGTCAATGTAGAAAACTCTTTGATCTTCACTTGGTCTTTCACATGTTGCATTCATAATTAAGGTTGAATCCTCTTTTTGATCTGAAGCATAATTGTAGTAGGTATTATTGTAGGATTGACCTTGAAAGCCTCTTCCTGCATTTCGTCCAAAGAAACCTCTACTATTTCTACCTCTGAAATTATTTCTCTGATTTCTACCACCTCTTCCTCTTAGATTAGAGTTCTGATTATATGCTCCACCATTCTGATTATTATACCAACATTCATGAGCTAAATGATTAGTCTGACCACATATCCAACAAGCTTTGACACCATCTTTATTGCTTCTGCCTCTTCCTCTTCCTTTGCCACCTTCTTTTCCTCTTAGGAAGTTAGCTTGACTCATAGTGCCTTCATCTTCATTCAATTGTTGCTTGCCTTTGTTAATCTTCTTCTTATCCTTTGAATACATTGCTTGACCTATACTCTTATCAACATCACCTTTGATATCCTGCTCAAAGGCTAGCATATGTCCTAACAATTGATTCAAATCAGGAGTAAAATGATCTAATGACAATTCAGTGGATAGAATGAATGGCTTCCACTTCTCATCTCCTCTCAAACCTGTGAGAATTTGTCTTATCAATTTGTCCTCTTCAATGTCTTCATCAACCGCTCCTAATGCATCTACAATATCCTTCATCCTTACTACATAATCAGAAATAGATTGAGAAGCCTTCTTCTAGAATGTGGTGAATTCTACCCATAAAGATGCCTTCCTTGACTTTGTAGTGTTTTAGAAATGCTCCTCCAAAGCATTCCATATGTCACTTGCACTGGTAGCAAGTAATCATTAACTCCCATGTAGATAATGCTCCTTGTTTAAGCATCCTTCTTCATCTATGCCTTCAAATTTGAGATCTCTTCCCTAGTTGGAACACTAGGATCCTTAAATTTTGGTTTTTCTTCTTCACCTGTGATGTATCCTATCAGATCTTTGCTCATAAGATGAGCTTCCATCCTCATTCACCAAGCAGGAAAGTTTTCTCTATACAATTTCTCTATCTGACGAGAATCTCCCATCCTTTCTTCACCTGTGCAATAAATTCTTCAAGCTTTCTGAATAATAAATGTACCTTCAATTCAAATATAGTTCCTTTTGATCCTCTTAATAGCTTTTAGGCCTCCTTCTCTAGCTTTCACTTCAAACTTTCACCTTTTGAATCTTCAAGGATTGATTTTCGTATATCTACAATAGTTGAGGTCGTCCTTTTCTTCAAATCTAATGTTTCCTGCTTTGATACCACTGCTGGAGATGATTAATCTCCAAGAGAACAAGTTATCCTTGATGCTAGAGCACCTCTATATCAAGAATAACTCATAAACATAACCAATTTTGGAAATCTATTGTCAAATTATCAAGACTTGAGTAGATTGTGAAGAAACTCATTACACAGAAAAGTCTGTTGCACCTAATTCACTCATTGACTAATCAAATGTGCAAAGTTTTCAATAAAGCTTTATACAAGGTGACTCCTAAAGTTTTCACACCTCTTCTAAGTTAAAAATCTTCAAAAGAGTCAATATAACTTGAGATTTCCTTCAAACAATGTATCTATGTCTGCAATTGTTCTTCTGTGTAGTCGACTTTGACACCTATAACTTCTAATGCATGATTCTCCCAAACTAGACCCTGTTTATTCAAATGCTTTTAGCCACAATTAGCTTACCTTTCAACTTAAAGAATGAGTAATTATTTGCTCAAAACTTTACACTATGGAGGGAGATCTGATCAAAACTTTGATCATCGAGATTGCACCTGTTTCAGAAGACGCTTATCACTTCTTCACATACAAATGTTCCTACTTACAATTCTCTCAGCCTAATTACAATATGACTCTTAAATCTTGACCATAGATGCATTAACTATGGACTTAGACAGCTACAAAAGGATTTTTGAAATGATCAAGCACAGAATGAGAGATGGAGAAAATATTGTGACACATATTTCAGAGGTTTTCTTCTATTCTCTTGGAAAACATCTGATTGATGAATCTCATACATTCATCACACTTTTTCTTCTTCTACTCATCTATCTTTGTTCTAAATCTCTTCTGTCATATATTTCCCAACTCTATATTAGTATGTATAGGCATATATGTACAAATTTGTCACCATTACAAAGGCATAAGTGAACTAATTACAAGCTTGATGTACATGTATATACAAGTCTTCATCTTCTGACTATGCACTCATCTTCAAAGCTCAAGTTTTGATCTTTGCTTTATTCTTTGACTTCAAAACTTGTCTAGATCATCAATTGCTGATTGACCTGCACCAACAACCCTATCGAGCATACAAGAAACATAGCACTGTCTATGGAGAACAGAAAGGTAAAACATCTTACTCATGTGCTTCATGTTCCAAATATAACAAAGATTTTGGTTTCTATTGGGCAAATAGTTGACCATGGACTACAAACAAGGTTCAATGCTAATGGGCTATATGTGGAAGAGTACAAATAGAATGGAAGATTGATTGCCAAAGGAAACAAAGTGGGTAGGATGTTCACCTTAAATGTGAAAATTCTTGAAATGAATGCAGCCATGTTTGCAAGAGGTGCACGAGTTATTGCTAGTATAGAGATCTGGCACAAAAAAATTGGACATGCAAATTTGCATAGGCTGAAATTAATGCATTCGAAGGAGATTGTCAATGGATTGCCAAATTTCAAAGTTATAGAGATGCAAAACATATGTGCAACATGTCAATTAGCATCATTTTTGCATGACAACCATGTTAGTGAGAATGTACAGGAAATAGTACATATAACACTACAACATATGAGGGGCGTACCGACCTTGTGCATACCGACGATCACTTCTCGGTGTATGTATGATTGGTGGAAATGCTTGAGAAGATCATGTTAGGCATACCGATAGTCACTAGACCATCAGTATGATCATTTGAAATTGACCATCATTATATGTTGCCATCGCCAATATAGACATTGATATATATTTGACAACACTCATATATTCTAGATCTAGAATTTCAAGCGATTCTGTGCACTATTGATACACAAAAACTATGTTTTTCTGAGATCATATTGCCCCATCAAAGTGCAATAGTGTTCAAGTAGAAGTACTACTTGTAGTGTTTTTGCAATGTCATGAATTGCTTCAAAAATGGCAAACACAGATAGAATGAGTTAGCATATGAGCGATAAGCTAGACAAGAACAACTTCCATGATTGGAGATTCAGAATGATGAATTTTCTAATGGGAAAAAGGTTATTGCAAGTACATCGAAGGAGAGAACGAAAATGCTCCATAGTTCAAAGAGGAATCAGACTAGGAACTAGTTAAGAGCATATGAGGAATGGAATCAAGGAGCACAAATGGTAATGTATTGGCTATATGTTAGCATACATGATAGCATGATTGGGGACATACATGATGCTAAGACTCTAAAAGAGGCTTGGAACAATTTGGTCACATTGTACGGGACCATACAAAGGCACAAAAATTGCAATTAAAGAACGAGCTACATACATTGGATAAAAAGGGCATGTTGGTAAGTGAGTACACCCTAAAAATAAAAAGCATATGTGAGTCGCAATGATTGGGATAAATGTAGATGATGATAATAAGGTGGAAGTATGCCTTCGTGGGAGTTGCATATAAGCAGTTCAGAACATCTATTCAAACCAGGAAAAACATTCTAAATTTTGTTGATCTGGTATCCATGTTGATTATTAAAGACAAGAATCTTGGTGAGGACTCAAACTCCCAAGGAAAACCTAGTTTTGAGCAAGTATTCTACTATGGGAGAGGAAGAGGTAGAGGTAGAGGTTTCAAAAGTTGAAGAGGAAACAATAACCAAGACCAAGGTCAACATCAGAGTCATGCAAGAGGTAGAGGATGCTCGAATTATGGTAAACATGGACATTTTGAAGGTGATTGCAAGTTGAAGAATCAAAATAACAAAAGACAATTATGCATCCACAAGTGCAGATGATTCTGAGAAGTTGTTCATGGTCCAACATCACATGATGAATACGATGTTTGCTGATGTTTCAAAATTGAATGGTAATGTTTGGTATGTTGATTCAAGTGCTTCAAATCACATGAATCATGCAGAATGGTTTGCTAGTTTGCAGAAATTATCAGTTCTTGGATATGTTGAAACAGGTGATGACACATCACACCCTATTGAGCACACAAGAAACATAGCAGTCTTTATGGAGGACAAAAAGGTAAAACATCTTACTGATGTGCTACATGTTCCAAATATAACAAAGAATCTGGTTTTGTTGGACAAATGGTTGAACAAGGACTACAAGTCAAGTTCAATGCTGATGGGATATATGTGGAAGAGTACAAAAAAAATGGAAGATTGATTGCCAAAGGAAACAAAGTTGGTAGGGTGTTCACCTTAAATGTGAAAATTCTTGAAATGAATGCAGCCATGTTTGCAAAAGGTGCACGAGTTATTGCTGATATAGAGATCTAGCAAAAACGAATTGGACATGTAAATTTGCATAGGCTAAATTTGATGCAGTCAAAGGAGATTGTCAATGGACTACCAAATTTCAAAGTTATAGAGATGCAAAAGTTACGTGCAGCATGTCAATTTGGTAAATAGTCAAGAGCATCATTTTGCATGACAAGCATGTTAGTGAGAATGTACTAGAAATAGTACATACAAATCATGTTTGGGGTCCTGCAAAGACCATATCTATGGGTAGTTAGAGGTTTTATGTTACTTTCATTGATGACCATACACAAAAAGTATGGGTATATTTCATGAAAGAGAAGAGTGAGGTGTTCACTCACTTCCAAAATTGTAAGCCTATGGTGGAAAAGCAGATAGGAAAGTATATTCAGATATTAAGTTATGATGGAGGAGGTGAATACATGTCAAACGAGTTTAGCAACTTTCTTAAAAGTCATGGAATTCGACATCAATTTTCATGCAGGTACACACCATAACAGAATGGCATTGCTAAATGCAAAAATAGATGTATTGTAGAAATAGCAAGAGCTTTGATGGTTGAGAAGAATATGCCTCATTGTTATTGGGAAGAAGCTATGCATATTGTTGTATACATCATGAATAGAACTCTGATTGTTTTTGTACATTAAGTTACACCTAAAAAGAAGTTTACAGGTAAAAAGCCAAACTTATCACATTTGAAAGTATTTGGTTGTATTGCATATGTACATGTTCCAGATGAGTTGAGGATGAAGCTTGATCCAAAAGCAGAAAAATGTATCTTCATTGGGTACTCCCTTGAGCAAAAGGGATCTAAATGTTATAACCCACTCACACGGCAAGTGAAGGTAAGCAGAGATGTGGTGTTTGATGAAATGTCAAGCTTCTATGTAGATACCAAAGATGGGCTTAATCTTGAACCAAATGAAAAAGAAAATGCTTAAAAATCAAGTGCAAAATCTCAAGTTTTGAGTGGACCAGATGCATCACCAAGCAATAGTTCCAACTCAAATCCATGGAGTGGAAGATTGCATGGAAATTTCAGTCCAACAAACTTATCAACTATATCAAAGAAAGGTAAAGAAAAGCTTTATGATGGTAGTAAAACATCCACAGGTTTTGAAGATATTGATGGAGATTCAAGTGGTTTAGAAAAGAGCCTTGATGAGGAACTTGGATTTCCCTTTGTGAAGACTCCAAGAGTTAGAAAGGCACATGCAGATGATACAAGAGAATTGACCCAGGGCTAAGAAGAGGGAGGATGCAGAATTTAGTGCAATGATTGATGTATGATAGTTTTATGGATCATCATTGTGCCTAAATGAGCAAGGCAATACAAGATGATGAACCTTCTTGCTTTGAAGATGCAATTCGAAATGCAGATTGAGAAAAAGCTATGGATGAGGATATGGATGCATTTTATGGGAACGATACATCGAAGCTGGTTCCTTGCAAGGAAAGAAACCCACAGGCTACAAATGGGTTTACAAGGAAAAGCACAATGCTGATGGTAGCATAAGTAGGTACAAAGCATAAGTAAGTAGGTCCATCCACAAAGCAATTTCTTGTTACTAAAGATGTGACATTTGATGAGCAAAATATGTGGTATACAGGATCACCAAATGAGTATACAGGTGTTGAAGAAATACAAAGGAAAGGAAAGGCAAAGGTAAAAGTTTGTGAAGAAATTGTTGATGAAGTTGACTCTAGATGTAGAGTGCAGGATCATGTAGAAGAAGGGCCAAGATTTGATCCAGAATCAAATGAGGCTGAAACTTCAAGAAGTGCAGAAATCAGGAGATCTACAAGAGAAAGGAAAGAGCCTATAAGGTATAGTTATGATACATCTTTCCTAACAACAAAAGATTATGCCTACATTGTGAAAACAGAAGAAGATCCAACCACTTATGAAGAAGCCAAAGGTAAACAGAATTGGGAGAAGGCAATGCAGGAAGAGTATGATGCTCTACTTGAAAATGAAACTTGGGAACTAGTACCAAGACCAAAGAATCAGAAGGTCATTGGATGTAAGTGGGTATATAAAACAAAGAGGTTTGCAGATGGTAAGGTGTCTAGATATAAGGCTAGACTTGTGGTCAAAGGTTATGCCCAAACTTATGGGGTAGATTATGATGAAACCTTTAGTCCTGTTGCTAAGATGTCTACAATTAGGACATTGATTGCTATTGCTACTTGTAAGGGATGGAAATTATCACAATTGGATGTGAAAAATGCATTTCTAAATGGATATATTGCAGATGAAGTATATATGGAGCAACCAGAAGGCTTCATGGAATCAATTGGATCAGATTATGTGTGTAAGCTCAAGAGAGCTTTATATGGGTTGAAGCAAGCCCCAAGAGCTTGGAATTACAGATTGGTTAAGTTCTTGAATGAATGTGGATTTCAAGCATCAAAGGCAGATAGTAGCTTGTTAGTGAAGGCAAGTGAAAATGGATACATTTACATGTGCATTTATGTTGATGATATTATTGTTACAGGAACAGATGCTCAAGGAATCAATGAACTCAAAAGACAAATAGAGAAGGAGTTTAAGATAAGTGATTTGGGAAACTTATCTTATTTTCTAGGAATGCAGATTGTGTATACTCAACATGGAGTATATGTTTCACAAGAGAGATACTTGAAGAATCTTCTAGTCAAGTTTAACATGGAAGATTTCAGGACCTCAACTACACCATTGGAGGTAAATCATAAATTAAGCAGGTATGGAGGTGAAGAGTTCAATGATATGAAGAAATATCAGAGTTTGGTAGGTAGTCTAATCTATGCTACCTTGACAAGGCCAGATCTATCATATGCAGTAGGTGTGTTGTCACAATTCATGCATTGTCCAAAGAAGACTCATTGGATTGCAGCCCAAAGGGTACTCAGATATATCAAAGGAACCCTAAGTGAAGGTTTGTATTATGGTTTCACTTCTGACACAAGAATCAAAGTATTTAGTGATGCAGATTGGGCAGGTGACTCAGATGATAGAAGGTCTACTCATGGGTATCTCTGTTATGTTGGAGATAAGCTAGTTTCTTGGTGTTCAAAGAAGCAACATACAGTTGCTTTATCATCCACAGAAGCTGAGTATAAGGGAATGGTAGAAGCTGCAAAGGAAGTGATATGGTTGAAGACCTTGATGAAAAGCTTTGAGTTTGATCATAGTACTCCAATAATTTTTGGAGACAATATGAGTTCTTTGTATTTGGCAGCTAACCCTGTTTTTCATGCCAGGACTAAGCATATAGAGATTCAGTATCATTTCTTGAGGGAAAAGGTACTAGATAAAGAGATTGAAGTGATGTATACTCCAACAAAAGAACAAGTGGCAGATATGATGACAAAGAGTCTGGATGGACCTAAGTTACAAAGGTTCAAAGACATGGCAAGTATAAAGAAGACAGAGAAAACCTCAATTGATGATTGAGGGGGAGCTGTTGGTGCAGACCAATCACCAATTGAAGGCTTGGAAGATCAAATGATGAAGGAAGAATCAATTCCTAAAGTGTGGAAGAAGATTACATTCAGAGGACAAGAGAAGTGTACACATATGTACATTAGCATTGTCATAGATGACTTAGATCTTTTGTTCAGTAAGAATCATGTACAAATTATCTATAAATACTTTGAGAAAAGTCGGGGCATGTATGAGAGCATATGTGACAATAGTTAGAAGAAAAGAATGAGGGAGATAGAAGTCATGAGATAGAGGAAAAGTTAGTTGAGTTAGCTCTCATCACTCAGTTGTAATTCTTCTGAGTAAATGAAAATTTTTGCGCCCGATGTTTCTGCGTGTTCTCCTTCTACAGTAGATCAATTGTGAAATGCTTTTGTACAAGTCTAAGTTGAGAGTTGCTTGACCTCTCTGCAAAAGTTTAGCTTCCAATTGTAATCAGGTTGAGTGAATTAAGTGTAGGAACATTCATATGTGAAGTATGTTCACTGGTTCCTAAAACAGGCGCAGATTTCGAAGTTAATGTTTTGATCATTTCTCCTAGCATAGTTTAAAGTTTTGCATGAGTGAGGGCTTAATCTTTAAGTTGGAAGATAAGCTACTCATGTCTAGAAGCATTTTGTAAAACGGGTTCTATTCAAGGAGAACCAAGTCTTAAAAGTTACAGGTGTAAAGTCGACTGTTCTAGATGACAGTTTCTGACATAGGTAACTTGAGAAGTTGATTTCTCAAGTTATAATTAATCTTTTGAAGAGATTCAACTTGGAGTAGATGCGCAATCTCTAGGAGATACTTCATACAAAGTTTCATAAAAAACTTTACACATTTGATAAGTCAATGTGGAGAAATAGTGCAGCAGACTTTTCTGTGTTTCATCTTCTTCACAGATTTGTTAATCTTTTGATAATTAGCAATTGATCCTCTAAATTAGTGGAGTGTTTGACTTACTCTTGGTATAGAGGTGCTCTAATCACAAGAGTAAGTTGTTCTTTTGGAGATTAACATTCTCCATCAAATGAGTGAGCTGGTAAGAAAGAAATGTGCCATCACTTTCGGTAGATAAATCTAGTAAAGCTCAATGAAGTGTCCCTGACATATACTGGCGTGAAATACTCATATTCATACTTAAATAATAAAAAAAGAATTTTAAGATCTATAATAGTAAAAATCTAAAATACTTGTGTTTAATATTCATATATTTAAATATTTAAGAAAGTACGGTTTTAGGATTAATGCTGGTATACATAATCCAATAGGTAAAAATCTAGTTTTTTAAGATAATGGTGATATGGGAGCTTGATATAGTAGCTTGATATGCTTGATACTATAAGGCAATGATATGTTGATCGTTTGGAAGTCCTCTGATGACTTGTCAGTGCTCCACCACTTTAGAGTATCTTCTCTCTTTATTTTTGTTTGAGAGAGAGAGAGAGAGAGAGGGATATGCATATGCATACATGCATGCATATGCATACATGCATGCATATGCATACATGCATGCATATGCATACATGCATGCATGCATATGCATACATACATGCATGCATATGCATACATGCATGCATGCATGCATATGCATACATGCATGCATGCATGCATATGCATACATGCATGCATATGCATACATACATGAATGTATATGCATACATGCATGCATATGCATGCATGCATATGCATGCATGCATATGCATACATGCACGCATGCATATGCATACATGCATGCATGCATATGCATACATGCATGCATATGCATACATGCATGCATATGCATACATGCATACATGCATGCATGCATATGAATACATGCATACATGCATGCATGCATATGCATACATACATGAATGCATATGCATACATGCATGCATGCATATGCATACATGCATGCATGCATATGCATACATGCATGCATGCATATGCATAGATACATGCATGCATGCATATGCATAGATACATGCATGCATATGCACAAATGCATGCATGCATATGCATACATGCATGCATGCTTATGCATACATACATGAATGCATATGCATACATGCATGCATGAGGGATATGCATATGCATACATGCATGCATATGCATGCATATGCATACATGAATTTTTATATTTTTGTTTTCTAATATCTTTTTTTATTTTTTGTTTTCTTTCTTATATTTTTGTTGTCTAATATGCATACATGCATGCATGCATGCATGCATGCATGTATGCATATGCATGCATATGCATACATGTATGCATACATACATGCATGCATGCATATGCATACATACATACATGCATGCATGCATATGCATACATACATACATGCATGCATGCATATGCATACATACATACATGCATGCATATGTTTGAGAGAGAGAGAGAGAGAGAGAGAGAGAGAGAGAGAGAGAGAGAGAGGGATATGCATATGCATACATGCATGCATGCATATGCATACATGCATGGATGCATATGCATACATGCATGCATGCATATGCATACATGCATGCATGCATATGCATACATGCATGCATGCATATGCATACATGCATGCATGCATATGCATACATGAATGCATATGCATACATGCATGCATGCATGCATGAGGGATATGCATATGCATACATGCATGAGGGATATGCATATGCATACATGCATGCATGCATATGCATACATGCATGCATGCATATGCATGAGGGATATGCATATGCATACATGCATGCATATGCATACATGCATGCATATGCATACATGCATGCATGCATATGCATGAGGGATATGCATATGCATGCATGCATATGCATATATACATGCATGCATATGCATACATGAATTTTTATATATTTGTTTTCTAATATCTTTTTATATTTTTTGTTTTCTTTCTTTATATTTTTGTTTTCTAATATGCATACATACATGCATGCATATGCATACATGCATGCATGCATGCATGCAATATGCATACATGCATGCAATATGCATACATGCATGCATGCATGCATATGCATACGCATGCATATGCATACATGCATGCATGCATGCATATGCATACGCATGCATATGCATACATACATGCATGCATATGTATACAAGCAATCATATGCATATGTATATGTATACATGTATGCATATGCATATGCATATGTATACATGAATGCATATGTATACATGAATGCAGATGTATACAAGCTTAATGATGCATATGAATTCAAGCAAGCATATGCATACATGAATGCATATGCATATGCATACATGAATGCATATGCATATGCATACATGAATGCATATGCATATGCATACATGAATGCATATGCATATGCATACATGAATGCATATGCATATGCATACATGAATGCATATGCATATGCATACATGAATGCATATGCATATGCATACATGAATGCATATGCATATGCATATGTATATGTATACATGTATGCATATGTATACAAGCTTAAGCATGCATATGCATACAAGCAAGCATTTGTATATATATATGTATACATGTATACATATACAAGCAAGCATATGTATACAAGCTTAAGCATGCATATGCATACAAGCAAGCATATTTATATGTATATGTATACATGTATACATATACAAGCAAGCATATGTATATGTATATGTATATGTATACATAAATGCATATGTATATGCATACATGTATGCATATACATACATGTATATGTACATGTATGTATACAAGCAAGCATATGCATATGTATATGTATACATGTATGCATATGCATATGCATATGTATACATGAATGCATATGCATACAAGCAAGCATATGTATATGTATATGTATACATGTATACATATACAAGCAAGCATATGCATATGTATGCAAGCTTAAGCATGCATATGCATACAAGAAAGCATATGCATACATGAATGCATATGCATATGTCAAATCGCCGCCCTAAAGCTCTCAATGATGCTCTTCATTTTTCATAACTGCCTGTACCCTAGTTCGAAGCTCTCTTCTCAGAGTTAGCGCGAGCACGGAGACTGACATCTTGAATGATCCACCCAGCCACGTAATGGTCTACAATAAATGCTCTCTCTCCTCATTTGAGTACCACTTGGCACTCATATGAGTATCCTACTCAATATGTAATAGAGGAGGGTCACACCTCAACTTCCTTTTCAAATAGGATACTCCATACAACATTTCCTTCCCCTTAATTCCATTTTTGTCCTCAAAAATGGTATTGGAAGGTCTGATTGAGAGAGAGAAATATTAGAACCACTACTCCCACTATATCCCCATGTATCACTTGCACTCCCTTGCAGCTAGAGCTGCCATCAATAGGAAGGGTCTGCACTAGGTGGACCGCCTTTTTGCCCTTTTCGGGGGCAGTACTAGTCTCTGGTCCCTTCTTCTTTTCTTCCCCCTTCTTGAGTGGATGGTTCCATTGTGAATGGTTAGGAGATAGGCACCTAAACACAGGTTCTCCCTTTTGGCCTTCTCAAACTGGTCTGTGGATAGTCTAGGCCCTTGTGATCTTTGTTTTTTAATAAATACTTTGTTTTTCCCAAAAGGAAACTTCTTCTTGAATTTAGTCGTACTAAGAGGCTTGAGGGGCTGATCCGTCTCCATAGGAGTATACTGAGGACAGTTATGGTCCTCATATATCTGTGCATACTTGATCGCCTCCTCAAACGTCTTAGGCACATTCCTTCTGACTTCCCTCTTTATGGCTTTGTCTAAGCCCCTAACAAACCCTCTGTTCTTCTAAAAATCATCTAAGCCCTTAAGTTTCAAAATGATCTCTCTATAGTGGGATAGGTAAACTGAAAGAGGCCTACCTCTCTGTGTAATCCTATCCCACTCATCCCAATTCCTCTCCTCCTCATTCTCAAGAAGAAACTCTTTTAGAAAAAGAGTCTCAAACTGAGTCCAGTCAGTAGGGATAGAGTTCGCCTCCTTAAGACTCATCCACCACTTATAAGCACACGGGCCGAGGGAGAGACTCGCCTCTAGCACATGATACTCAGGTGGGGTGCCCTTCAATTGATGCAAATCATGCCACTTTTGTAAAAAAGTATAGATTGCATCCTTATTCTTGTCTCGGTTATCCCTCGTAAAAGTAGGTGGCTTTAAGTCTTTCAGGAGGGGAGCTTCCCTAGAGCTCTCTCCTTTGTGCTTACTAGGAAGATAAGTCTCTTTTCTAGTAATCTCTAGAGGAATAGGAGGGGTCTCTCTTTCCTTCCTAGCTAAGAAAGAGGTGATACGAGTCTCAAGTGAGATCATTTGAGACTTAAGCTGTTGTATAAGAGATGTGATGCTACCCTGGAGTATCCTATTTGAAAAGGAAGTTGAGGTGTGACCCTCCTCTATTACATATTGAGTAGGATACTCATATGAGTGCCAAGTGGCACTCATATGAGGAGAGAGAGCATTTATTGTAGACCATTACGTGGCTGGGCGGATCATTCAAGATGTCGGTCTCCGTGCTCGCGCTAACTCTGAGAAGAGAGCTTCGAACTAGGGTACAGGCAGTTATGAAAAATGAAGAGCATCATTGAGAACTTCCGGGTGGCGATTTGACACAGGTATCAGAGCTCTTTCAAGTCTATGAATTGATCACGAGTGACAAATTCATCTATAAGTTCTTCATAAGTATATTCTTCCTGTGAAGGCTCTTTCTCTTCTAAATTCTCTTCTATTTCTTGCCCTAATTCTACTTCTTCCATTCTAGAATCAGGGTCCTCTAGTTGCTCTTTAGGTGGAGAAGTGGTCTCAACTACTTGTTTGCCTTTAGTTTCCATGTTTGAGTTCCCTTCCCCCGTTTGCTAACTAGAGTGTATGAAAATGAATGGAAGTAAAGTTCAAATATGCAAGAAGAAGAGAAATATATCACAAGAGCACTTCCCTGTTACAAAGTAGAGCTGCAGAAGCAAAATCCAAGTAGTCCTTGATGCTTCAAGCCGCTAATTTTTAATCCTCGCCAGACCCAAAAGAAAATTGGAAATGTCCGCTTGGTCCGGGGAGGTTCTAGACACCATAAACCATCCGAAACAATGCCAAAAACACGTGGGAAAAGCCCCAATCGGGAAAACTGAGTAAAACTGAGCACTTTCAGAGATGTAACAATCCTCGCTAGTCCATAACTTGCTGCCCAGCACCTATACTTCAAGAATTTGAAACTATCCCAAGTGAAAAAAGTGGATTTGGAGTTCGGATGACAAAAAATTAGGCCCGGGAGTGACCGCCTAGTTCCTACTGAAGCACTGCAGAGAGATTTTGAAGGGGCAAATCTCATGCAAATCCAACACCGATGGTTTCTAAGCGAAGCTTAGGAGTTAGCTTCGAAACATGACCAAGATTTTTGAAATCCGATATCGTCTGAAAAAGCTATGGTGCAGAGAAGCCAGGTAGGTCAAGGGTAGGAAGTGAAAATGCTAACCTTCTTGAAGTAGAGACTTTGAAGAACTCTAAAATGAAGGACTGAAGCTTTTCAAGAAAACCCCATGACCCAAAGCCCTTGTCCACAGCCCATTATACATGTATACATCCTCATTTGACCAAGATTTTGATCCATAGCATGAAAATTTGTACTTTGAACTTCAAGAAAAAACCACTAGTCTTCTTATCCTTAACCTACTTGAAAAATGGCTTTGAAAAAAATTCTGAGAAATCGTCGATGGCGCTTCCAATACCATATGCGAAAATGTAGCTCTCTGGGACTCAACACATATAAGAAGCTTAGTTCATTGTTCTCTCATCCAAAAGGAAGAGTGGAGAGAGATGGGAGCTCACGGCTACCCTCTGCGTGCGCTTTTGCTTGGTCTTTATCCACACGTGTGTGCGCGCTAGTCGCCGATCTCTGATTGCATGCCTGTAGGCTCCGATACCAGTGTCAAATCGCCACCCTGAAGCTCTCAATGATGCTCTTCATTTTTCATAACTGCCTGTACCCTAGTTCGAAGCTCTCTTCTCAGAGTTAGCGCGAGCACGGAGACCGACATCCTGAATGATCCGCCCAGCCATGTAATGGTCTACAATAAATGCTCTCTCTCCTCATATGAGTGCCACTTGGCATTCATATGAGTATCCTACTCAATATGTAATAGAGGAGGGTCAGACCTCAACTTCCTTTTCAAATAGGATATTCCATACAACAACATACATGAATGCATATGCATATGTATACATGAATGCATATGCATATGTATACATGAATGCATATGTATACAAGCTTAAGCATGCATATATATACATTTGATGAGATGAGATCTTCATATTCCATCAGATGGGATCTCCACGTACACCTTGGGGTGCACATGATCATAACGAATCGAAGATATATCATATCCGTAATGGAGCTCCAGTTATGGATGCGGCGGGGAAGTCAATGCATCAACGTATACGACAACTCTGCTCTATCGAATTCGGTCATTCAGTAATGTTAAAATGGACCGAACATGATAGAGACTCTAAAAATCATATCACACAATGTATACATGAAGAGTACCGGCCATCACCTGGCAATCCTATTGTGAGTTTCGATTGGATTCAACATACAGCACGCGACGTGATGTCGCATCGACGATCGGAAGCTCGCGATGCTTTCAAAGCAGGCTTATCGAAGCCTGTATGGCTAGATGCAGAAGAATGGGAATCGATTCAGGATGAGCATCAACATACTCTTGATCGGTATCGTCAACAGAGAGATGTGGCAGCCACACGTTTAGATACGACTGGAATGTCGCATTTAGGTAGCGGCGGATAAGACAGTATGCGCTACCAATTTGTAAGTATGATATTAATTATTGAAGTTGTTTGTGTTAAGTAACAGCGAGTCGTAACAAACGAGAACTATGTCATAAAAAGAGAACACTCTCTTCAAAAATCAAGCAAATGGAAGCTTATGTTTGAGATTCCTTTATACCAATATACATATATTACAAAAATGAAGTGAAACATGTGATTTTTTGACATTTTTTGTCATTTTCTCATAAAAAAAGAGCTCAAAATGTAGTCAAAATTTCACTATATAAGGCATTGACATGTCCAAAATCTATATGATAAGACATTGACATGTCCAAAATCTATATGATAAGACATTGACATGTCTAAAATTTATATAAAGAATGTAAAACTGAATAATTCTTATACAAAAATAACATTTTAGACATATTTTTAATGGGTGGATATCTGATTGTTATTCAAAATTGCTGCAAAACATGGTTTTATTAACCAAACTACTTCGAGGCATTTACATAAGCACTAAAAATGTTAGAGAGCTTCAATGCAACTCACAACTATGTCGATCTATGTCTACACCGCCATCATCTGATGCACTTGATTCAGTCTCATACTGTTGAGAGCTCTCTTCTTCTTCTTCTATATCCACAAGAGCTCTATCTTCATCCACGTACATACCATTCTGCAGGATCATGCACAAATCTTCTTGTTTGCCTATGATTTCCTATACCACATACATCTGGAAGCTTTTGTTTTATCATATTGATGGTTGCTTTCCTCAAGTGACCTGTTTTTGTCAAGGAAAAATCATAAACAAGAATATCTACATCATCCATTTTAAGAGTGGATGTGCTTTGAATTTTCTTTTTCTTTTTTGAACCTGTTCGTTTAGTATCACACACCATTTCTAAGTTATATTTACCTGTGAATGCATTACTACTTTTAGTGTAATACCAATGCACCATCAAAGCCTCTACTCTTCTCTGATCAATATCTTTAGTTATCTCTAAAACCTTTGCAATCCAAAATGGTCTGGTAGCCTCATCACCATCAGCAAGTACTGCAATAAGTGTTCCAACATTTATCTCTATTAAATTTCCTTGCCATCTTGCTTCTGCCTGTTTTGTCATCCTTGGGCCTACATAAATATTTCTTTCTGGTGGATGTATAAAACTTTGAAGTGCATCTGCATTACATGCTTGCCTTACATGCTTGGGCCACATTCACGGATCTTTGTGTACAAAAATCCCATGTGAATGGAACATCAACTGGCCAATGACCTGCAATTGTATATTGTATAATCTCTTCTTGATGATTGAAAAAGTCCTCCCACCAAGATACATCTTGATCTCCAGCATATTTTTTTGCACGCTCAATATGTCTCTTCTTTTCAATGAGTGCATGCATCCAGCTTTTACTTTGATCAACCACATTTCCACATCTTTCTGTATTGTTTTTATCTTCATATGGTGATTATTCTGCACCATACACTGCAGACAAATTAGGCACCTGCAATAAGAATCTTCATCCCTCTTTAGGCTCCCACCCAGGAGAAGATGAATACTGCTTTGCAAATAAAAGGGTTATTTCATCAACCCTCCTCATCAAGAATACATGGTTGAAACTAATATTGTGCAATGGAGCTAAAACCTTAGCACTGTTATCAAGGCCCATTGAGCAAAAGTGCTTAAAGTTATAAATCTGTGTGAGGTGTTGAACTTTTGGTTTTGGAGTATATGCTTCTGAAATCAGCTCAGATAAAATCGGAAGAGTAAAAGCATTGTTACGTGCCAACTTCTTAGAGAAAGTACTGAACATTTGATCAATGTGATCATGAGTGTGGCCAACCAGAAGGAAATTTACCTTAACCTTCTGAAATACCTGTTTTTCAACAAGCATGCTTAAATATCCAAAGACTGTAGAATTTTTATTCTCTCTTGCAGTATTATCAAGTTGCAAATATAGAGTTGGTGGCAAAAGGCCCTTCCATGATTGCAAAACACGATGAATGACAGTAACTGTAAGGTTTGGATCATTATGCACATTCGGATATGTGAAGAAAACCTTGGACATTACAGTTCCATTGTATACCAAAGCACCAACCAAATGCATTTGCACAAGGACTTCATCTCCAATGTCCTTAGGGATGCGATAAAAATGTGGCAAACAAGTTTTTTTTTGATCCATACCATCGATCAACAAACACATATAACGCTCTAGATTTCTGAGTGCTTTACTTCGATGATGAATTGCTTTCTTTCTCTCTAAAGCTTGACTCTCACGATGGTTGTTAAGAAGGTTTTTAAAATTATTATTTTCCTATGGTGTTGTAGCCCCCTTTGCCATGTTTTTCAAAGTGGCGCAAATTGAACATTCACCCATTTTAACTTTACGAGGAATAGACACATTGTTAAACTCTTCCTTCCATAATCGAGTAAAGTGACGATACAACACATACTTCTCATTTCTATTTTCCATGTCTTCTCTATATATTTGAAATACCTCTTGATGAGTAAAGTTATCTGACAAGTGCAACCTTCCAGTTGTAGGCATAACCTCACAATGCAAGCTAAAATAGTTCATCATCCAATTCATTGCATGACGTCCAACAGTTCAAAAGCCCCTGTTGAACCCTATGTATTCTAAAATTTCCCACACCCATTGCAATTTTAAATGCAGCCCTACAACATCGCATCCCTTGACTAAAGAAATATTCAAAAGCAACACGTGTTACTGACATGTTATCCTCAATCATTTGCATGCGAGAAACAAGGTATATATCCTGCCTTTCACTATCTAAATGGAGGAATTTTTCTCTTAGGTGCTTTAGTTTCTTCATTCCTAAATTGTACAAACATTTCAAACCACAACAATGCTTCACAATATCCAATGCAATCTGTCTATTTGAAGTAAGAAATTTAAATCTTTTTTGACTTACTTCCCGAGGCCTTCTTTTAAATCGTAGATTGAGCTTGCTTTGCTTTTTTGTTGCTCCACATGCACTTGAGTCAGAAGGGAGATCAATGGTTGGATCAGATGGGAGATCAAGAGGTGCATTTGGTTGAGCAGCATTGCACTGTGAATTGGATAACTTAAATGACTCAACAAAAAACATATCTGAATCATCAGCACGTTCTAAACCATACGGATCATCACTTCTGTGGAAAGGGTCAACTGAGAACAATGAATCCGAAACTGTATCAATATGAGCAGAGGAAGCTGATGCCCAAGCATCCACAGAAAAGATTGAGCTCATCTTCACTGAGTTCACAGAAGACTGAAGATGAATGACCTTTTTAAATAAGTAGAAATCCGAGATCAAGTGAAGATGTCACATCAAATGTCACATCAAGAAGATATGAAATCAAAAGTTCATTAAAGTACATTAAATTACATGAAACATCAAATTACATCAAATTACTTAATTACTCAAATATACACTAATAAGGGAACCAAAGATTTGATTCACTTTTGAAAGATGAGATACACAGTTGATTTCTAACTAGATATGAGTCATTGAGTCTTAGCATTATGAGTGAATCAAAATATATCCAAGTTCAGTTCCAACTAGATTAGATATTAAAATTGTTTGGAGTAGTGCCATTGAAGACTATACAAGAAGAAATTTACCTTTGGTTAAGATTTCAAGGATTACGTTTTATTGTGGTCTTGGCTAGATCTCAAAGAGGTAGATGAAAGTATATTAAAAAAGAATTATGTGTAAAAGAGGTACACGAAAATGTATATGTAAGAAGTATATGGAAAAGTATATGTCAGAATTAAGTATATGCTTGTTACAAAAGATTTTCAAATGAATTTTGAATCTACGATTTTTCTGAACGTTGGATGCAAAGACAATGAGTGACATTTGAAATTACCAAGTTATTTTGTTGAAATTACCAACCTATTTTGTTGAAATTACCCCAAAGTTCTTCACTTGAACGTTTATTCATACATTGATTTTCCATTTCAACAATGTGTTACAAGATAAATGTGAATATGAACTGAAGTGAGAAGGATAACACTATAAAGATGTCATTAATCTCCCATATTCAACACGACTTAGACTTGATTTTTTCCCAAGCAAGAGATTCTAAGAAACAATTTATACATGAGATTAGACATCCTCATGTACATACCATACTCTTGCCATTGAAGTGTAAATTCCATGCAAATGTATATAAATAGTTGCAAGGTTCTATGAATATTTCATTAAAGTCGAGGTGAAACAACCTATTTGTGTGAGTGGTATTTCCTGGTTAGATAAGTTGACAAATATAGTTAGCAACTGTACTCATTCAGTTAGATCCAGTTAGTCTCTGGTTCAAGTTACCCAATTGCCTATAAATAGCAGAGGAGGAGATCATTCTCATTTTCAAAATCCACGAGCAAGAGAGAGCAACAGAGCACAGACAGCCATGGAGCACAGAGCTCAGCATACCAGCAAGGCAACTCTCATGGAGAAGATGAATGTTGGCAAGAGTACCAAGAGGTAGACAAAATCATACCACAAAAAAAGATTCCTAAAAGAGTCCTTCTATATGTTTGAGTAAATAGTATGCTTTCTAGGTTTTTAATTTTCTTAGCTCCTAAAATATAGATCCAATGAGGGTACAACTCGATGCCAGGCATCGACCTAATGGTGTAAGTTGATGCCAGGCATCGACTTTTAGGTGCAAGTCGATGCCAGGCATCAACTTTGTGTGCAAGTCGATGCCAGGCATCGACTTGACGGTGTAAGTCGATGCCAAGCATCAACTTGAGGGTGTAAGTCGATGCCTGGCATCGAATGTGGCCTGAAAGTCGATGCCAGGCATTGACTTTAGGGTGCAAAGTCAATGCCAGGCATCGACTTTTAGGTGCAAGTCGATGCCAGGCATCGACTTGGACCCTTGAAAAACACAATAACGTATGAGCTGATATTTCCAAGCCCCTTCAGGGATGCTGAGTCCAAGAGTGAGAGGCCCTTCAAGAAGCTGAGAGTGACCATGAGCTCTGCTGATCAGCAACGTGACAAAGGCATTGGTCACCAAGCAAAACCAAAGAAAATTCATGCATCCTTATCCTCTGAGAAGGCCAGCAATCCGGTTGGAATATCCTCTGGTGGACAGAGTAGCATCAAAATTCCTGAGGATGATACAACTAGGAAGGATAGGTCAAGGGACGTACTTAAGGACAGATCGTCCACTGCGAGACATGACAAACCTGGAGTGGTGCCTTGAGTATGTTGAAGAAAAGAATGCAGTCCTTCTTGTGTTTGCAGGGGCGTATGGGAGAGGAAAGATCACGATAGCATAGGGTTTTCAGTATGGCCTTGTGTACAAACTGGATTATGAAGATGAGGATTCTGACAACCTCCTTGTCCTGGTAGAGACATCGAAAGGTTTAAGAAATGTTATATGCAAGTTGGATTTCTTGTGCCCAGAGTGTTGTGTTCCAGATGGGCTTGCAGAGATATGCACGGACTCAGTGAATCTTATCAAGGACTTGATGCCATGGATCCAGGGCAATATCATGCCAACACAACAGAAGATGACAACCCCTGTAAAGGCAAGGGGTAAGCAGAGTGTGCAGAAGAAGTTCCAGAGGAAAAAGAAAAGAATTGCAGATGAGGAGTCTTCTGACTCAAGCTCTAGCTCTGAGGATATAATAGTTGCACCCGGTGGAGAGCTTGCCTCGGGTGTTCTTGGTACTGAGCAGAACAAGATGAGGGAGGACATAGCTAGAAGAAAAGTTGTGAAGAAGGGGCAGTTGTTCCACCTGCCAATCAATATCATCCATAGGCCACCAATAGATCCAGTCATAGGGAGGAGGCCCCTTGAGATCAGGGAGCCACACAATTCCTACATGCAGAATCTTAAAAAGAAAATGAAAATAAATCCTCATGCTACTGTTGTGCCATTCCTTGTCATGGTGGATCCGAATGAGTGCAGCTCTGTGGAGGATTTCAATGAGGGTTTGTTTGAGGATTATACATATTATGTGATTGGAGGTTCACACTCTGTAGAGGCCCACAGACAGCTAGTGAAGGAGCACCCTACCACATTCTTCTTTAGGTATGCAGAGTGCAAGATATATGTTGGTCTTACAACTGAGGAAGCCAAGCTTCTTGCTTGGGATCACAACAATGACAATGACTACAGGCAAAAAATGTCCTCCATAGAGAGAATTCGGTTCTTCCACCATGAATATGAAGATTGTCTCGTGAAGGAAGCTGGAAGAATACATCCCAATCTACGAAAGCAATGCCTTATTGAGGTTGGAATTGCACTGGATGAGAATAGAAAGTCTGAAGCTTTGAGGAAATATGATCCATGGTTTCAACTGGCTTTCAGAACAGGTGAGATCTGGGATCTGCATGATAAATTTTTCACAATGTGGGATAACAAGGAGGTCAAGGGCCAGAAGCAACAGAAGTCGAGGCTAGACCCACAGGTTGATCTGAAGGGAAAGGGAAGGAAAGTTGACCTCTCAATTGAAGAGGCTCCTGAGGACATGAAGCTGACACCATGGAGGGCCCTTCAAGGAATCAAGGATGATACATTGATTATATCAACTTTGTCAAGGGTCATCTCCAAGGAGTTAAGCCTGGAGGAGATGGTGACTGAGCTCAATAAGTATGTATGTTACTCTCAGATCCTTTTTCCCTCCTCCCATGTTTCTCGTCTAACCTAGTCTCTTTTTCATTTCTGTGACTGTAGTCATAAAGTATACATGAAGATTCAGGAGGTGATGATGAAGAGGCTGGGTTGCTTTTCTTGGACAGAGGTCCAAGCAGACTATCCAACCACATCATCCTACAAAGCTTTATCAGAATATTTTATCCTGTTTCGTGATTGGGTAGGTTCTCTTTCAGAGGTCATGCCTGGTTTGCTATTAGTATAGATGCCTTGATTCACCTAACCAATTTGATGCCAGACTTTTAGTAGGAATTCAATGCTTGGCATCGACTTACTGCTAAATTCGATGCCTGGCATCGACCTGCTGCCAAAAGTTGATGCTTGGCATCGACCTCCTAGCATAACTTGATGCCTGGCATCGACTTGGGGGCATAAGTCGATGCCTGGCATCGACCTCGTGGCATAAGTCGATGCCGGGCATCAACTTATGTCCCAAAGTCGATGCCAGGCATCGACTTTCAGTCCCAAAGTCGATGCCTGGCATCTACCCACACATGAAATCGATGCCATGCATCGATTCCTTATGTTTCGTTTGCTGTCTTGAAGAGCTCATTTAATTGTCTTTCCACTTTATTCTGCAGAAACCAAAGAAAAGTAAGTCTGCAGAGCTAATAGATGATTGCCCCCCTGCATTCCTGGCTCACATTCAAAGAGCAAGGCATGAGAAATCTAGACTGAAAGCCAAGGAGATTGATTTTGATGATGAACCTGATTTGAAATGTTTCTCCAATCCCCTAGGCCTGTATATTACAATGTATTCTGTAGTGATGTAAATAACATTTGTTCTGTTGTGCCTAGAAAGCATTTCTCCCTTCTCATAGCAGACATACCCTATGGATTTAGGATGTTGGGATCAGTTAATGACGATGAACCCTTCAAACACCCTCAGATTCGGAAGATGGTCACTGATTTTGCAGAGTTGACTATGTCTCCTCTTTGGAGGATAGTAATATTCCATAGCAGAGACTAGTCTTTCTCTGTTTCAATTGCTCTGAAGGCAAGATGTCATGCTGTGGAGTGCCTCATGTGGTAAGTAATCTTCTTTCTATCTCCATGGCTTTAATGATGAGCCTCTCTATCACTTATAGTTCTTGTTGGCAGGGTGAAGACAAACGTCAATCACACTCCTTTGCATAGGTTTGTGAGCTCCACTGAATGCATTACAATTGGCTATTATGATGAAGTAAGCAAAAGGAGAGTCAGGGAGCATTGCAATGAGAATGGGATCTCAAATGTGCTCATGTTCCCAGCCGTTACCAAGAAACTTCGTCGTGTAGCTGGGGACATGACATTGGTTAACCCCTATCAGAAGCCACAAAAGCTCATAATGAGATTGCTTCAACTATTCTCCAATGATGATGACTGGGTCCTAGACCTTTTTTCGGGCACAGGTAATTCCAATTTTAACAATTTTCATTAGTCATGGTTGATTGGCCACCTCTAAGTGGTTTTCTACTGTTTCAAGAACGACTCTGGCTTGCTCCTTAAAGATGTTCAGGCACTGCATAGCTGTGGAGAAGGATGATGCTCAAGTGAGCTTCATTAGAATGAGAATCAATGGGCTGAATGAATGCTCAGATGAAGACCAAGAGGTTGGAAGGAAGCACATTGCAGACACGGAGAGATTCCAACCGGCTTCAAGGGAGCCTGTTCCCCCCACTTGCAGATGAACCGGGGGACATGGCTGACCTTGAAGAGCCAATCTTGGAGCAAGAGAGGTAGGATATGTGTTCTAAGGTTCCAGAGGATCCCATTATGCTTGAGCCTGAGGAAAGCTATGACCAGCTTCTATTGTAGATTCATATTACTCTTGTAAAACACATGAAATGCAAAACATCATTTTAATAGAAATATAATGTCGAGTTCTGCTTCCACTTTGTGTTCAGCTTGATTTATCTTGAGCATTTCTCTGATGAATGTGTGAATGTTTCTTAGTATAATTTTGTTGATTATAATCTTCTCTTGGGAATGCTTTTGTAAAATTTATTTCATATTCTGTGAATATGTCCCAGCATTCAATGACGATCTTAACTATACAAAGGGCATGATCTTAATTGCCTTGTTAAAATGTTCTGATTTTTGCAACACATGTACTCTGATTTTCGAGTAGCTTTTAATCAGCTATAATCTGTGCTTGTTGAGGTTATAGATGTAATGAAGGAGCTTATCGAACTCTTACTTGTACCTTCAACTCTAATCTCTTGTCAAAGATCATGATGTGGGATTCTTGATCATGCTGAACAACTAGTTTTCATGGCACCAAGTATTTTATTATATCTATCTTGACTACTTGGGATATGAGATCAAGCTTCTAGTGACAATATTTACAAGCAAGAACAAGTGATGCTTTCTAGATATTGTAAAATGCCCACTTTATTGCTTGATATCATGGTCCGTAGGTAAAAAGGAATAGAGAACATGTCTTTATTCTCCTTTGTTGTGACTCAGTGTTTAAGTATATTATGTATATTCATCTAACATTTTGCATATTTACTATAGGAGTTGGCAGTGGGTCGTCCTCCAACGCGAACTGAAGAATCATATGGATATCGACATGGACTGACTGCACTGTTACAAGACTTAGAGGGATGCGGTGCAATCATCTCATGGGAGAATATTCTTGATTAGGTAAAGTTATATCTTGGTTTCGTGTTTCTAGTTGTTGTTTATAAATGTCATGTTAATTGGTCTTATTTTATACATATGTTTTGTTGCAGGATTGTAGGTGTAAATATTTTGATCAATGCCACAATTTTGTATCACACTCGCATACGACAATGATGAACCATAATTTTGTATTCGATTCCAATATGGAAGTGTTTTGTCACATTGCCACAATTTTGTATTACACTCCTATGTGGCTATGATGTACCATAATTTTGTATTCGATTCTTATATGGAAGTGATTTGCCACACTTTTCTACATTTTTCATTTATGGAATATACGACTTTCTGTACATGAATCATTGTTCATTTTTACTCATATAAGTTTATGTTTTGGTTGCCATTAGAGTACATAACACATGTACTCAGTTGGGCAGAGTGTATTGTCTTTTGCTAAACAACATCATGCTGTAGCAAAAGACAACACACTCTGCCCAAAAAAATTTGTGCAGGTATGGTCGTCGGTATACGTGTCGGTAGCTCTAGTAAGGTCGTCGGTATATGCGCCGGTACACCTAGTGGGGACGTCGGTATGTGCATCGAAAATACCGACGCTTATACCAACGTCCATACCGGCGCTTTCTTTCCGACGCCTATACCGACTGTAACACCGACGTCGTGAAGAAATGACGCCCGTTCATTTGCCTTGGTAGCAGCCTCAGTATACCCTCGATATGTTGTAGTGTCACAAGAGTATAAAAGGCCCACCTATCTTGTCTCCTAGACAAATCAAGAGGAAGGTCATATGAGGATAGATAAGGTAGAGAGTAACATATCATCAACATATACAACAGTGATTAGGAATATGTCATTTACATGCTTAACATATAAGGTGCACTGAGTTGGATAGTTCTCAAAACCAAAACTTTAGTGGACCTTGTTGTAATAAACACGATACTTACCATTGTTAAGATTGTTTATCGAGCGTGCATGAAGACTAATGAGTCCTCGAAGGGAGCTGGTTTAACATCTTATCAAATCATGGAGAGGAGTGTCTTGCCAGTGTAGCCAAAAGGATTTGAACTTGAATTACCCTTGCCCCCCTCAAGAGAGGTTATAAATTTTGGGAGTATCTTCTCTCTCATGGTCTCTCACATGCAGAGTGGAAGATCTCTCTCTCTAAAAGAAAAAAAGAGGCTTAGAGAATCACAATTCATTTCGATGTAGCTAATAAAAATAAGCCTTTTTTGTTCATGTCCTGTTGTTCTAGTGGTTGAGTCTTTGGTCTCTTGTGGCAGAGGTCCACAGTTCAACCCCCGAGCTAGACATGTAATGGCTTTGGCGAGTTTAAATCAATTGAAACTAATTGTAACTTTGTATAACCTTTGCTTTGTGGGATACGGAGGGTCCCAGAGGTACTATGGTCATTCAGTGTACAATTGTTCTTTCAAAATTAAAGCTCAAGAGAGTAAGGACTTGCTGAACCTCGAAAAAAAAAATCAGCCTCTCTTTTGTGCTTAGAACTTCCTTTTTCAAAAAACAATCTTATCTCGAGAGTTTATGAACTCACCTAACGTGGAGTTTCAGTCATTAGAGATTCATAGAGCACTGCAGAAGCAACGACGGAGAAGGACTTGTCTTATTCTACCTTGATCGAATAGCACTGCAGAAGCAACGATGGAGGAGAAGGATGTAGTGAGACAATTTCATATATTACTGCAGAAGCAGCAATGGAGAAGGACGTCGAGGAAGGGGGATTGGAACTGAGGCGGATTGCAAGAAGAAGAACGTCTTTCGTTATCGTGTAGCCGCAGCCATATTTTCTGTATAGAAGCGAGTCGCAGACGCGACATTTTGGACTCAAGTCTGAAGAAATTGGAGATGGGATTCTCAATGTCACGTGAACGTTGGCGAGTGAAACCTGGGAATGGCTGCGACTTAGCTTCGGTCTGACGGCAATGGTAACGGTGCGCCACATGCAAATGAGACCGTTAGCACAGACAGAGAGAGAGAGAGAGAGAGAGAGAGAGAGAGAGAGAGAGATGGGAATAACCGGTTGCGCTTGTGATCCCCTCAAAAAAACCATGTGGATCTTCTTCACGCTGGGAATCGCTGCCGGAATCGTGTATCGAGACCCTCGCTGCTTGCAAAGCCTTTACACTACGTGCGTAACGGCAGCGCACGAACGCGCATGGGACGCTGTATGCCTAGCCCTTGTAGTGGCAGCCATTGCTTTAGGGTTGCTGGGCGGGCATGGCAACATGTCGGAGGAAACTCATGGATCGCTGTGGAGCAATCTAGGATTGAATGAAGTTATGGATATGTGTATTTTAGAACTGCCGACGGAGTCTATCGCCTGCTGTGAAGATGGCTCACAGACTTCTGATCTGCATCAGCCCTCCGTATCCGGCGAGTCCACGCGCATTAACTGTGCATCTTCCTTCACAACGACCAAAGAGGCACTTGTGAATAGCGCTTCCAGGGTCGCCAATGAAGAAGCTACTAGATGCTCAATCTGCGGTGCCGAACCGATCATCAACTCCGTTGGCAATGACTTCATCGACTCTTCTGTAACGCCAGATCAACCGGCTCCAAGCATACAGCACAAGGATGCCATGTTTCACCTGATGCAGAAAGCTGTTCATCGACGACGCAATGTTTCAATCTTTGGAGGTTGCGCGCCAGCTTCTGTGAGCGAAACAAATCAACTAGAGCCATTGCAGATGTTTGCGATTGACGAAAGATCAGGAGTGCCTGTGCTTGCAGATCGAAAAGCCCGAATTGTGGCTTTGAGGGATCTGAACATAGAGCACGAGAGTACACAGCAGTTGCAACCAGCACGTAATAGGCCATATTCATCTCCTGATCTGCTTTATGAAGACGAGACGAATTTCACTGAGCACTCAGACATTGATCGCAGGGCAGACGCATTTATTGCCAACTTCCATGAGCAGATCAGGCGCGACATGCGCCATGAAGTTCCATTCTTCACTTAGCTTTGTAACCGAGCTCCTGGGACCTGCCTGCGCACTCCATGTCTCTGCTTCATAACACATTGCTGCATAATACTACCATATCTGGTTATCAGCAGCTTTGTAAAATAGTTCAACATTTATCGAATAGGGGGAAAGATCTGAGCGGACATGACCCAAACAGAACCATAACCACACGTACTGCATCCTCTATATTGTTGGACAGGTACAGAAGCCATGAAAGACAAGTAGTTTTAGCTAAAGACTGTAGGTAGACCAAACGGTAAACTGTATTACGCAACACTACTTCTCTATTGAATTCCTTAGATTTGCCATGAAAGGAATGCCGATCAATCTATGGATTCTATGATTATTACTATCCATTCCCTTCCGGACGCAAGAATCTGTAGCATTAATCTCGGCATATCTGTACTACTATATGTCTCCGCATATCAGTCCACTCTGTTGTGTTACTGTATACGACATCACTAATCTTACTCGTTAATTACTAGGGAAGCAGGAGCATTTTCTCGAACAGGATGCTTGACGCTGATGAAAATTTTATTCTTATGAATGGCTTACATATGCAGACCAATAAAACCGAAATTGAGCATCTGAACTAAACACATTTAATCCTAGCAGATTTGAATGAGCCATCTTACTCTTCCATGGTTGATTTCATATTTCATCTGAGTGAAGAAGATTTCTGTAACTACGATGCATACAAAGCTACTTCATAGTTCAAACTACAAGTAATGTCAACACGGAAAATACCCATGCCATTACATATTTCAACATAAAGGGTTGTGGGTGTGTGTGTATGTTATGTGCATAGGCATCTGTTTCAT